>PKMM01029352.1:1529091-1585048 GCA_002933915.1 Eutrema heterophyllum
TAATATACACTTATATAATATAATAACATATTAATATTATATATATATATATATACGTATGTTATTATATTATATATATATATATATATACGTATGTCAAGAGAATCAGTCCTAGCTTCTTCAGACACAAATTTTCGCAAAGTACTCCCAATACCATGAACCCTAATCTTGCTCCAATCCACGCCCCATCATCATCATCATCATCATTATCATCACCATCATCAACACCGTACGGACTAACAAAGGACGAATTCTCAACCCTAGATCCCATCATCCGAACAAACCACACGTTCCCAAGATCGCCAAACACGTGCGCATCCCTCATAGCACACCGCGTAGACGCACCGGCACGTTCCATATGGAGATTCGTCCGCGACTTCGCGAATCCAAACAAATACAAGCACTTCATCAAAAGCTGCACCATCAGAGGTAACGGTAACGGCGTCAAAGAGATTAGCGTCGGGACCATAAGAGAAGTTAGCGTGGTATCTGGTCTTCCAGCGTCAACAAGCGTTGAGATACTCGAAGCTCTAGACGACGAGAAACGAATCTTGAGTTTTCGTGTTCTTGGAGGAGAACACCGGTTAAGAAATTACCGGTCGGTTACATCGGTTAACGAGTTCGTCGTCTTGGAGAAGGATAAGATCAAGAGAGTGTACAGTGTGGTGTTGGAGTCTTACATTGTTGATATACCAAAAGGTAACACGGAGGAAGATACGAGGATGTTTGTGGATACTGTCGTTAAATCAAATCTACAAAATCTCGCCGCCGTTTCCACGGCTTCTCCGACCTGATTATCTTTTCTTGTTTTTTTGTGTTGAAAATGTCTTGTGTGTATATACGCTTGATATTGGGCCATAAATGGGCTGGTCAATTTGTTCAGTTGTGTGTATGAATTGTGAGGTGTGTATATATAAACAATGGGCCAAAATGGGCTTAGTAATCCTCGTAATGAAAGCCCTGAAAAGTTCCGACCCAACTATTTACTAACTTGTTTTCGGCAGATGTCCGACTGTATACTATGGGCAATTCCCGGCAATGAATGAAGTGATTACTATTTCCCAATTTTTTTCTTTCAATATTTTCATTTTTCATTATGTCTTGCTAACGATAAATAATACTTTGTTAAATGGATTTTTCTTAATCTTGAAATTTGGAACTTGGAAGTCAGTTAAGTTACGGATATGTTGTTGATATTTTATACTTCTTAATTACAATATGAGTTCAGATTGGATAAAAAAGTAAAACTGTACATTTGAAGACTATATTTCGGCTAAGGCTAAAGCCTAAACATATAAGAATCGATGTAAAAATTATGTAAATAGTAGAAAAAGATTTATAGGGCCCAGAAACTTGGTGGCATCTGCTTTGGCATTTGTCAGAAAATGTTTTGAACCAATGAAGAGAACGAATATACACGTATCGTATAGCATGACGAATATTCGTGTCAAATGATTTAAATTTCGAGGTACGATTCTGTATTGGGAGATTTGGGACCGCATGGCTCACGTGCAATCTGTAAAATATTTAAATTTTGGGAATATAGGGAAAATTAATTGTTATGATCATAAATTTATCATGAATAGTGTAACCATTTTTAAAGAACAGCTGAATATCAAACGAAATTCATACCGTATGAAATCATATGATTCAGTTACAAAACCACGAAATAGTATTTTTGCGTTACCAATAAAAACCAGCTCGATACAGTAACTTACGTAATTCATTATAACCAATTGATTATAACATTAATTAATATGCGGTAATTAAAATCGAAAATATATATCAACCAACTAAGGAAGTACTGTTGCTAAAACAAAAATCACAATCTTACTACAATTCCATCGTCACATCATATTTAGGATAAATTCCAGTCTTTTTGGAATACGACGAATTAATTAAGCAGAAGAAGAAGAGACCAATAAACGGTTTATATTCTTCTTCCCGTCCACTATATTAAAACATCTAACTAGACTGGGAAACTCGAAGAGCACGAGGCAATATTGGATCATGATGAACATTAATCCCAACAGAGATCGTCTGCATCTTGCAATTATTCTCGGCACTAGTCAACATATTCTTCTCCTTCTCTTCCTCCAATCTAATCTCCTCGATGATTCCCATTAATACCGTCTCCAAGGATTCACCATCTGTCCATTCTCTAATCGCTGCTTTAATCAGCATAGGATTCTGACTAATCAGATCCCAAACCGGGAAATTCTTACGTGGCATCACGTAATCTTCAGTTTTTAGTTTTAAACTCGGACAGTAATCACCAGCTCCATCTCCTAAATAGATCATCTTCTTCTTCCCCTCTTTAGCTAGAGATTCTTGAATTCTCTCGATAATCGAACCCTAAACACAATGATTAAAATATGGTTTAATATTTAGAAACGACCCAAATGCATGGGACCATAGCTAGAGATGACATGTTTTCACTGATTTGGTCAAATACATGACCAAAACAATTTTTATAATTTTATGTCAAAGAACTCTTCTTCTTCTTTTTTGGGTGTAATGGATTAATCATAACGCTAATATATTTTTACCTTGCACATGTTAGGAGGGCAAGTGCAATGAGAGCAACCATGAGAGGATTTAGTGAAATCGTGGTACGGAGAAATTCTCAATGTGTCTTGTTCATCGACAAATCCTGGGTTCGAGTTGATCTCAGAGAAGAATTCACTAATCCCAAGATGCTCAACGATGGTCTCGATGAAAAACATGTTCGCGTCGCTCACTATCCTAAGCTCACACCTGGAAAAAACCAAACCCGTAAATGTCGGATCAGAAACGGTGGGTTTTGTCTGACATTAGACATATTTTAATAATATTGTTGGTAATTGAAAAAATGATTCTTAAAATCAAAGGAATATATATATATATANGCAGGGACGACACGTGGATGGATTGGGATTGTTCTTAGGACTTGTTTGATCTCCTCAATGGTTTTGCCTTGATCATGAAGCTCCTTCATCATACGATCCTGTTATGTATTAAAAAAGAAAACCATTGGGTTAATATGAAATCAGGATGATATATATTAACAAAATTGCAAGATATCAAAACATGAAGGGTGTTTTTTTTTCTTTTTAAATAAAGAATTTGGGGGAAAATCTCTGGGTAACACCGAAGAAAAGAAACCGGAACAATTTTTTGTTTTTGAATATCGAAATTAATAAATGAGAAACAGAGGAGAGAATGTAAGAACAAACCATGAGTGTGTTCCAAGGCATGGTGGGAAGAAGTTGATTGAACAAATCAGTGAAGCCAAGTTCATCGATTACCCAATTATCACTATCAACGTCGATGATGGTCTTGTCGAAGTCGAAGACAACGACAATGTTGTTGTTGTTATTGCTATTGTTGTAAGCCATGACTCAGAAATTTTCTCGAGAAAATCTGAAGAAATTAGTGTTTTCGATTGATGGATTTCTTGAGTTCGTTGGTTTGTGGATTGAGGAGAAGAGAAATGCGGTTTGGTATTTATAAAAAAAAAAATGGGGATGGAGGGGATTTTCTCGGAGATGCCAATGGAATATTACCTCAAGGTGAAAAAAAAAAAGGAGGAAGAAGAAATTAGAAAGAATCCTTTTGATTTCGTTTTTTAACCGTTGGATTTGATGATGTTCACGGGTCAAACTTGGCTCTTGTATGGTGATCCAACGGCTATGAGAGCTCTCGGTTGATTTTGTTAGGTTTTGATTTGCCTTTTAAGAAGTTTCCGGGTGGGTTTTCATAAAGATGAGGAGAGGTAACGCGGGGATCAGAGAAGAATATTCGGAAACCAGAATATATATCCTTTAAATAAACATTAAGGAAACCATTCATAAAAAAAAAAAAAAATTAGAAAAAGATAAATTTTGTTAATAGGATTTTAGAAGGTAAAATTTGTAAAGCATGTTGAATAATATATTGACATAGCATATGAAAGTTTGGATTATGCAATTAAGGTTTTTAATGGAACGTGATAACATTCACAATTGATTTTGATTCTATTGTTTACCTTATAGTATAATTTTGAGATTTATTTTTAATATAGTATTTGTTGAAACTCTTTTAAATTATAACACTCATTAATTTATACATTAAAAAAACTCTAAAATTGTGGTATTCTTCAAAAAAACAAACTCTAAAATTGTGGTATTTAAAGGTTTTCATTATTTTTATGGAGTATAGCTTAAAGAATAAAATGGAAATGGATACTGGATAGGAATGCACTTGCAAAGAATTTAGAAAGAGAGAAGGAATCGTGAGGGACAAAGATTTAACAACAAAAAAAAAAGATATCCTAATTATTTTAAATAGCAGCTTCCCTCGGTGGCTGCCGCCTTCATTTTTTTATTTCTTCGTTATCAACAAGCATTTTTCTATTTGATTGTACTTTACGAAATCCCGTCAAGCAAATTTTACCAAAAATAGACAGACGGTCACTTAAGACTGGATTAGTTTATACTATATTTTTAGGATCAGTTATAATTTGACTCATCTCCAACACACACAAATTGATTAAGAATAAAAGCATTTGAAACGTATTTGAACTATCTTAACAAAAACGTACGTATTTGAATACATATTTTTTTTTTTTTTGAAAAAAGAATTTGAATACTTATTGAGCATCTGCATTTCCAAAATAACATTTTTCTTCCTTTTTTTTGCGCGTTTTTGGAAATATAAAAAAAATCTGCACAAAGTGTTTTAGGACAATTGGTGAAATAACCAATTTTGGATAAATCATGAAGAATATAACCATAGAAAAAAACAATGAAGCAAGTAACCATGCGTGTGCTTTTTTAACCGTTATGTCCCTATGACTAAGCATGACACCTGTCATGAGAGAGAAAAAGATTTGCATTTACACGTTTTAGGGGTGTAGTCTTTTATCCAGTAACACCACATATATTTATCCCAATAATTTTGTGTTATGCATAATTCTCATACTGATAACTGGTCTAACCTTATATTAGTACAAAAAAACACTGATTTTATTTCACGTCTAACATGATTTGAATTTTGAAAAACAAACCTGAATTTTGTTTCATACGTCAATAACGGCACATGTAACGTAGGAAGTCTATTTTTTCAATAACATAGCAAGTCTATTTTTTAAAATCAAAGACATGACAAATCTACCAACTAAAAAATACAGACCTTTCATACAAAATGAAAAAAATAGTATAGAAATCTTTGTGCACTTTGCTCATGCATATATTAAACCATCATTTACAACATGTCAATATATTCGTCTCCAGCTGAGAAACATAGATCTTCCATACTAATTTTTTTGCAGACCTTCAGAAATAGACGTTCTATACACACATGAAATTAGCAAATAGAAAATAGCAAAATTACATATATTAAACCATCATTTACAATGTGTCAATACATTCTTCTTCGACTACGAAATAGATTTTCTATATTAATTTCCAATCGTCTCTCGCCCATGGCGTCAAAGTCACCGTCTTTCTCCAACGACGAAGTATTGGGTAGTGTTACAAAGTAATAAAACCAACAATCGAATTAACAAAAGCCAAATATATAACATCCACCATGAAAGCCAAATAGTCAGTCTATGTGTTCTATATATACCGACGCTTTTTACTACATTACATATCATGATTTGAATTGAAAATAACAAATCTTTACATTGATTAGAATAACAAGTTTGTAAAATAGTATAGACTTGATAAGTAAAATAGATGGGGAGATGAGAGGAGTATAATATGGGGAGAAGAATAAATATAATGGGTTCTATATAGATTAATGTTTTCTACTACATAACATATCATAATTTGTACATTTAAAATTACAAATTCTTACATTGATTACAATAACAATTTTGTAAAATAGTATAGACTTGATAAGTAAAATAGACTGAGGGAGAGGAGAAGAGTACAATATGAGGATGAGGAGGATGAATATGATAGTAAGTCTATTTTTTAAACAATCAAATACATCGCAAATCTAGCAATAACATAGCACATCTACTTTTTGCTCATATCCCTTTATACTTCTTTGCCTTAAAACCAAGGTCCATAGGCTTATTCGCGGAGTTTACGATGGTTTATTCAAGTAAATAACAAAATAAGTTCAATACCAAAGGAAAAGAAGTTCAAGCAAATTGCAAAATTACAAAAAATAGACGTTCTATACACAAATCAAAATCCCTAAAACTACTGAGAACTAAATCGATTCAATTGGATTAGAAGAATCGAAACTAACCTGATGGCGAGCAAAGAGACTCCAAAGATTCGTCGGGGCTCTGATCGTTACAAATATGAAAAAGAGAAAGCAGTCTAAATCTATCCAACAAGAACCCAAGGATCATCGGCTGCCAGAAAAGATAACAGAGAGACGATTCATCGTCTCTAACATGTTGTTCGGCGGAACGGAGACGTAAGGAAGGCATGAAGAGAATATAACCAGCTCCTCCGTACATGTCATAACCAGTGAAGAAGAAGGTGCATGCGTAGTTGCGGCCACGGCGGAGGAAAAGAAGGTGATCGAAAGTATGAGGATGAAAACGATGATAGTGATTGTGTCGAGAAAAAAAATATATATATATAAAAGAGATAAAAGAAAGGAAAGAAAAAAAATAAAAATCAGAAAAGGATAAAGTGTGTTAATACATAATATACAGAGAATATTGGTCCAATTTTTTTTTGGTTAGTTTCTTAATTATAATTTTTTGTTGGTTAATCATTGCAATTTCCCAAATGTTTTTTTTTTTAAAAAGCCATTGGAAATCTATTCGTATATCATTAAAAAACAATAATCAATATAAATAAATAAAGTTAGATCCGTGACACACAGCAATGGCAAACGCAGAAGCTGCCACCAAATAAGATCTCTTTGAAACACGTTGCCTTTTGATCAAAAAAAAAAAAAAAAAAAACACGTTGCTTTGTTCTTTGTGATTTACAAGACGCGTCGGCGTTTATAACTTAACAAACACAACAACATTCGCATCTATAAAAGGTAAACTAACATAAATAGCCATACTTTTAATTTATTAAGATAAATAATTTAGTGGAGAATCCTAGTTAAAGAGTTCAGATAATTTCAGGTTTTGACCAAACAATCCTTTGTATTTCGTATATTCATTTTGTTTTAATCAAAATAACGTGTTATCAAATAACAATGTATCACCAAAGTTACATACTATTAATTTCTTTAAACAATATGAATTACTTTTTTCCCCCAAATCTATTACACGAATAAAATAGCATCCCCTTTGATGTTATTTTTTTTCGAACCACACATGTGTCACCCACTTTTTACTAAACGTATTTTCAAAAAAGAAAGAAAAAAATAATGGTTATCTACCTAACTTGATAAAAGCTAGTGGTGTCTTAGCATGAATACTCTCTAAAAATGCATAGAACAAGTATATTTTACTATGTCTGGATTTGATATTCACGAGCCTTGAGATTTGAAGAGTTCCTTTTACATGAGATCGCATGAGATCAATATATATATCTACATACACACTTATTCCATAACCTAACAAGTAACAACACTAACGTTATCCGAAAATCAGCATCACTCGTGAAATTCCTTGTGTCCGTTGTGAAATAAAGAAAAAGATGAAAATATAAAGTTTGAAAGATATTCTCATTTTAGTGCGATTATCATGTGCGGGTCCGTATGAATAAGCGTTACCAGCTGATTTGTGAATTTTAAACTTCAACGAAATTTCATTGAAAAGAACGAGAGAATTCTAATAGTTTACTTAATTTTCTGTTGTTGTACAAACAGTTAAAAAGACTAGAGGTCGATAGTTTGATACTTTGATTGGAAATATATTTTGGGGTAATCCAAAATATTGAGTGATAACTGTGACGGGTAAAGTATTACGGGTTTCGGTCTAGAATCTTCTCATTATTAATAAAAAACAGTTAAAAAGTGTTAATAAGATTCGTCATTTTCTGTGTGTGACATGTCATGCGTGTTCCATTAAAACCTGAATCCCACTTAACAAAGCTGCCAAGTTCCCAACTCCCACGTATCGTGCAGTCCAATAATCTAGGTCTAATTAATAGTATTAAATATAATAGTTACATTTTACGTACACGACATTTGAGGTGTGTGCTGCGGAGAACTTTAGAGTATGTGTGTCTTAAACGAGACACTTTGATTTATATTTGAGACATCTATTTATCAATTGTCTTTATATAAATAGTTCATTCTTTTTTAAAAACAAAAATTTAATTATATAACTAAATTATAATAAAATATTAATATTATTTTTGTTGAGACACTCTGTCTAACCATTGTGGATGCTGTTAGAGTATTTAATTTAGTTGAACAACATTATGAATATTTTTCTTTTTTTTTCCTGTTTATACATACGCATTTTTTCTCAAATTTGAACCGAATTATAACACGTAGACAACGCTAATATAAACCACTAAATTAAGAAATTTCAGTTTATTATATATTTTGGGTTGGTAAAAAATAAGATAAATCATAGATATTTTGATAATATAATTGGTCGTCTTATACACTATTTGAAAAATCGACTGCATGCATAGGCCACGACGCTGTGTCTTTAATACATAACGCGACGAAAAATCAATCAATCGTCCATGTTATTGCATCTTTTCTATTTTCGATCGCTTTACCTTCCTTTCTTTTATTCTTTAAAACTTTTGTACCAGTTACGTCTCTTTTATATTTTTCATGTTGCTTTTACCACTTCCACAAATTTGATTTAAGACTATAAATCATTAATTGATGGGAATTTTTTTTTTTATCAACATACATTACTAAATTAACTAAATAGTTTGATTAATTAAATTAGAAAAACATAGTTTACAAAACTGAAATCACACGAACAGATCGATCTAACACTATGTGCCAGACAATTTGTGTTTATATTCAAAATACTAGAAAATGAGAAAGAGATATATAGCTAAAATTAGAACCGGAAACATTTCGTTAGCTGAATCAAAAACGCCGACCAATCTATTGGATCATCTTCTCTATCTTCAGAATTTTTTTCTGAAAGAAAGGTTAACCTCATGCTACACTAACATGCACTCCATCGTCCAAATCATAGTTTCTATCCGTGTTAACACAATACCATTCTAATCCAAATTTTTTTATCACATTTCTACGAACCATCAATCTAACAAAAATTTCATTTTAATGTCGGTACTACTGATATCGTAACATAATTCATTTGTTCAGACTTATATTGTGCCTCCTATACTAGGGTCTCACTCATCGCGTGTTTTAGATTTATGGGATTTGTAAATCATCTTTTACTGATTCTTTCATGATAATTGGCTTTTATAAGTGTAGAAAATGTTCGAGTTTTTAAACGAGTAATATATGAATGATAACAAAATACATAGTATAGAAAAATACCATAAATATCACAAAATAAGTTTTAGTTAAAAAAATACCACAATTTCGTTATGTGAAAAAGTTACAAACTTTAGGTTTATGAAAAAATCTTAAAAATTTTCATAAATGTTTTTTTTTGGGTCTATATATTAACCTTTTGCGGGAAGGTAGAGTCGAACTCTGTATCCAAAATCATTTAGGACATACTTTACTCCATTTTCCACTTCGAATGCCATTTTGGAGTAAATTTCTCTCAAACTTTTCTCTATTTTTCATTTCAAAATAGAGTAATTCCATTTTTTCCTCCAAATATGGAGTAATTTTATTTTCCACTCCATTTTGGAGTTGAATTTTTTAATTTATAAAATAGTTCTTCAAATTTTAAGTGATTTTACTTTAAAAGTTATAAATAATTATTTTGGTGATGGTTATTTTTTTGATCTTCTCTTTAATTAAAGATTTATGAGTTTATCAAATCACGACCGATATACATAGTATTCATATTATATAATATGAGTATTACATAATAATCATATTATATAATAATGTGTGGAATTGTGATGTATGCATAATAAGTTTTTTTTTGTTGTTGTTAAAAATGTATGTATGTGTATATTAATATATGCGATATATAACAAAACAGAATGTTACGACTTTGATTCTTAAATTAAAATCTAGTTTGTTTTGTTAATTTTTATGTTGTGTAATAAGTTTTTCTTCATATTATAATGGTTAAATTTAAATAATATCATAATTTATGGAAGTTTTGAAAGAAAAAAATTAATGGGTCAATTTATAAATTTAATAGATAAAGTGTATTATTAGTAACTAATAATAACATAAAAAAGAATAATATATCTAGAATATTATTTTTAGAGTAGAAAATGGATTAATGCATTGTAGAGAAATCTAACTCTATTTTGAAATTATTTCAATTTAAAGTAAGAAATGAAGTAATACATTGGAGATGCTCTTAGATAGATGGCAACACCAATTGTGGTAGTGAATCTGAGCTCCTTCATAATTTTGTTGAAACCCTTCCTAAGATAAAATTTGTGGTATTTTGTATTTTGATGGTAATGTCGAAATAATGTGATACAATGTAACATATTTTTTTTTATAACATATCATCCTTTTTAATATTAAAAAGCATATAAATGTTTGTGAAAACTCCTTTTGTTCAGTAGTTGACTAAAAATTCATTAATGTTTTTACATCAAAATGAATGATCTAATATATAATAGATAATATATTTCAGACGATAAAAAAGCATAGAAATGTCTAATATATAGCGTCATAAATATAACCGACTTGAAACTACAATTTAAGACAAAAAAACATATGATAGTTTGATCATCTGATTAGGTGAAAAAATATCTGTAACCTTACCATTTTAAAAAGAAATTCCCACTAATTCAAAAAGGAGAAATTGACAACAGCAAAACACCATCTTTAGATGAAAAGAAAATATCATAATATCTTTGACCCAAAAGAGAACATTATTGCTCTAATAATTTCAGCTTTACGAGACTTGATCATAAATGAAAAAGTTTCCTAAATACTACTGCAACTAATGCCATTCATGGAGTACAATAATGTTAGTATATTACAGGAGTACTGTATAAGAGATGTTCAAAGTAATAGAAATTACAGGATAACATTTGTTGTTAATGATGTGAAACATAAACATCTGTTCTTCTTTCTCTATAGCCTTTGACCGATGATTATAACATATTAAAAATGATTTCTTCATAGTTCAACGTGTTACACACAAAACAGGAGATGGATCTGTCTATACAAGTCTTCACGATATCACACATTATGCACAAAAGGACGCAACAAAAGATTAAACTGTCACACGCACACAAAAAAAAAAGCCTTTGGTGTTCTTTGATTCTGATTTTCCAGGTCAAAATTGCTCCGACACTTGTTGTTCTTGTTCAGGTGTTGTCATGGAGGCAAATTCACCAGAAATGCTTCTCAAAAGCTGTTTACAGTACATGTCTTGTGCTTGTGTCACATTCTTCACACGGTTAGCTCTAACCCAAGCAGGCTCTTCAGGGACTAGACGAGAGAGTCCAAATTTCAGAAGCAAGAGTATATGTTCCATGATGAGAATTGCAGCGAGCCCTGGTTCGATCTTCCATTTGCCTTCTTGATCGTATAAGCATACCAAGAGCGCCGAGTTTGTGCATATGGACGTTACTACTAGAAACTGAAACGCACAAGAAAGTAATCACTCAGTGCAGCGTGATAAAAACAATGGTATAGGATCGAAATATGTAAAGCTTGTTTTTCATGCTATCCAAGTCACCTGCCATATGTTTAACCAAGCTCCAATTGTTGCAGCAGCACGAGGAAGAGGTCTTCGCAGTGTGACCAGTAGCTTTAAAGCATTTGTTCTTATTTCCATTATATTGCTCTGTATACGACATATATTCATGAAACAAAAATCCAAAAAGCTAAAGATGAAATTGACAAAATGTTAACTGTTACCACTGCAGCAAGGGCAAAAGCAAGAGGGAAGGCACAAGCAAACATCATGATCATTCCAAACTGCAAGGTCAGCTCGAGGGAATCTGCAAAAGCAAAATGCAATTTCACATTTCAATTTTTTAGCTGAGACATTTGCAAGCTACATCCAAACATAAATTAACCAAGATCAGTGATTTCATAAGTTAAGTACCATCAAAAAGTCCGTCTTCAAGTTCTACACCAATGCTTGCTGAATATGTAGGCTTGAAATATTCCTTCTCAACTCTTGAGGCTATTTGTATCTTTCCTGTTGATGGTCCACCTTCGTTTTTCTTCTTCTTCCTGGAAAAGAAAAGCATTTTTAATATTGCAAAAGAGTTCTGGCACGGCTTGCACGAAATAAAGGGCACACCTAGCTCTAAATTTTCTGTAGCTGTACTTAAGGTAAGGCAAAGAACCATCCATCAAGGTCCAGAAAACCTGCAGAAAGTTGAGTTTCAAACATATGTTGGTATCAACAGTTTCAAGGTATATAACCAAAAAGGGAAAAAATAGAACATTTTCAAAGTAGAGTATCTAATGAAGGGGCATCTTCTTGTTACCTGTGAGATTATTAACCGTTGGAGCAATACTTGACGAAGTGTCATGAAGTTTCGGTGTAAGAGAACGTGGTAGAAGATCCCAATGTATGTCTGCATAAAATAGAGCCCAAAAACCTGCAACATCGAAGTTTTCCATAACAATGTTTAGAAACGAGGAATGAGTACTCGAAAAGGATCTGTAAACAATGTCCTGACTTTGTAAATTAAGCTGTTAGCTCGATATTCCACACTCTCGTTGATTTCTCGGTTTATCAGCTTCACAGATACTTTGCCTCCCAACCGCGTGAGGTACTGAATGATTAGAAGGTAGATAGCTGTCAATAAAAACCTGTAACCATCATAGAGAAATTGTCATGGTTCTAACAAAATTGCTAACACATGGGACTGGTAAAGGTTGTAAAGAAAAAAATGAGTAAGTTCTCACTTGATTATATCGGATGAGATGATCTCGTAGATATGAGCATACGCCAGCTCAAATGGAAGTTGGAGGCAGATAATGCTCATGATAATGAGAACATCATTCCTAAACCTCTTGCGATAAGCAAACCATTCATATCTTTGATATGCTTCCTTCTCTGTGGAATTCTTATTTCCGAGATTCTTTATAAGTTCCTTTGGAAACGGAAGAGAACTCCATTCCATTCCAAGAAATCTATATCCTTGACTGGGGCCAACTAAATAATTTATCTGCCATCTAAGGAAACAGAATCAGTTGGTCGCGAATCAACGCAAAAACTGAAATCAGTGAACAGAAAATATATCTAAATTGTTGCATAGTTGTGCATCAGTGTAGGGGAATCCTACCTAGCTAACAAGGCTGCATTTTTACGTTTCCAGAACTGAAGAAATAAGGCAGCCCAGAGTATTGTGCTGACAAAGAAACTTGGGAGAACAAGAAACTGCAAGGATCTGACCAAAGAAAGATTGCAAAAAAGGCATGATGGATGCGCCGGGATGTCTATTAATGTTTACTTAAGAGCTTTTATATTATTAACAACTCACCCGAAATCAACCATCTGCACCATAAACCCAAGTAAGGCTGGAAATATCAACCATTGCGTATACATTCCCAAGAACGAAAAGTAGACTCCAATCTGTGATTTATGTTATGAGTTCCATACCAAAAGATTTCTGCTACAACATGTATATCAAGTTTAGATTTATCTATGTGTCTACCTTTGCGCCGAAGTAAGAGTAGATCTGATCAATTGGTTGGTTTGTGAAGTTCCACCAATTTAATGCCCAAGTTTGGAGAAGTTCCTTCCTCTTGAATTCATCTACAAACAAATGTTTTTGTGTGAGAATTTTAAACCCTTCTAGAGTCTAGAGTGCCTGTAACCCAAAAGATATACTAATAAAATAGCTTACCATGAAGAGGAAACATTTGTTTAATGATGCCCTCTGATTCTAATCTTCGAACTAATGATTCTCCTGCCGCCCAACAAAGCTCTCTGCCGTCAAGTTTCAGTGTAACGTCGTATCCATCACAGTTTACCTGTATTTCAAGAGTTCATATGATGTGTCATGAATCGAGAACACTATAAACTGACACATTAAAGCAATCAAAAACATGTAATCCGGGGAAAATAATAAATATAAAGACGAGTTGGAGAGACGGAACTTACGATTCCATAAAGAAGATGTTGATAGCACCGAAAACGTTCAAACCAGCTGAATAGTGTTCCATCAGGTTGCCGGAAGAAAGCCTCAGATCCTTGCATCTCAAAGGGCAGATCAATTCCTGAAATGAGAGATAACCATCAAACATTCAAAGTTGTGACGAACATGAAACGAGGAAAGATCTGCGATGCTGCTACTTGGCAGATGTAAGTTTATCAATTTAAGCTAATAGTACAAGACACCAGTATTTACCAAGACGAGTAGGCTTTCGTATATGAAGCTCTGCTGCTGCATTCCCCAAGGTCTTCAAAGGAGCTGCTACCTGAAGAAATACTTGAATTGTAGTTATCTCAAACGTTACTCTCCAGGTAGCAAAACAGCCTACAAAGTATTCTACTGAATTAGAGCTAAATAAATCACTAATCTGTTAAATCCTAGACACCATTAGACATAATTAGCAAGTTTATCAAACAATTTGTTTTCTCTTCGAAAATTCACTCTTCAGGGGACACTCCTCAACTTCCAGACTTCACAAATTACGAGGAAGAGTTGAGAAAATACCCAGGAAAAATCAATATAGAGACTTCACAGTTGAAAAAACCCTATGTGACAGATCACAAATTACTGGTAAAATTGAAAGATGACAAAAAAAAAGACCGACCTTGAGAAACTCATCTGCGAGACCAGCGACTCTATCAACAACCATCCCTCTCTTCTTTAGTTCAGTCACTAAAACTTCAACAACGTCTCCTTCTTCTTCCCGAACCCTCTTAGGAACCACCATTGCAACCTCGTGAACGATTCGCTCCTCCCCATTGCCCCCATTCATTTCCAAAACTGAATCACACAAGAAAGATGAAGATTTTTTTTTGAGATTCCTTGAAATTACAGTACTTCGCGAAACGTCGCTCAGTAGCTGAAACTCCTACTTTGTTTTAAAGATCTGACTCCATGGGGAAATGAGAGATTAGACATCAAAATACTTTTTTCCTCTATTTACTTTTTCCCTGTAAATTTAATTTTCCGGTTTCTGGGCCATAAAAGGGGATCAGGGTTTAAGTCGGAAATACTGCAAAATCAAGGTTACAAAAATTCCAAAATTCCACGGAAAATATCGAATTTATTACACATCTCTCGTTATCCCTCGCGATGTCCTTGGAGTTTGGCTCGGCTTCTTGAATCTTGCGTCAATTCAAAAAACGTTTCTGGAAAAAGGAAGAGACAAAGTTAACGGGTTTGAAATAAGATTACATTGCAAAATTCCAAAAGAAGCTCGTTATGACGATGGGTGATCCATCGTGGAAAGAGTGACACATCGGACGATGCTGAGTCATTATTGACACGTGTGACTCTTTCCTTTTTTCTCCATCTCCATCCATGTGCGCGTGTGACTAATTAGTAATTGCCGTTTATCATTTAGATAATGGATACAATTTAAACCGGGTAAGACCGACAGTTACTAACCGCGATTCAGATTGAACCGGTCAAGTCCGATTTGAATTAAGAAAACCGAAGTTGACTTCAACATTATCTTTACTTTATTAGCTTCCTCATCCTTTCTTCTTCTTCCATCTCTCTTCTACCAAAGAAAAAGTAAAATTAACGCGTTGAGATCTTTTCCCAAATTCGAAGAAAACCCTAATTCTCTGTTTTGGGAATATCTGCCGATAGATCTTAATCGAATATCGGAGGTGTAGAGGAATCGATCAACATGGGTAACACAGATAAGCTGATGAATCAGATATTCGACCTGAAATTTACGTCGAAGTCTCTGCAAAGGCAGTCAAGGAAGTGCGAAAAGGAGGAGAAGGCAGAGAAACTCAAGGTGAAGAAGGCGATCGAGAAGGGGAATATGGATGGCGCTCGGATCTACGCCGAGAACGCCATTCGTAAGCGTAGCGAGCAGATGAACTACCTCCGTCTCGCTTCTCGCCTGGATGCTGTTGTTGCTCGCCTCGACACACAGGCCAAGATGGCCACCATCACCAAATCAATGACTAACATCGTCAAATCCCTTGAATCTTCGCTTGCCACAGGTATTTCATCAACATTCACTGCCGTTGAATCATCCAAAATTTTCGTCTTCCATCAGTTTATGCTGTTCGTAGGTTTAATATATTGCATAGACGAGACGTAAATCTCATGCTGGTTGAGAAAATACTGTGTTGCCGATGATTAATTAGGGTTTGGTTTTATGAAATTGAAACTTGAAGGATGCTTCTGAATAGATCATAGGAAGATTTTGTTCTTATGGAAACACATACATGGTTCATCTTTTTGTTCCGTCTGTGATAAATCCTTTAGTCTCAGTTACATACTTCTTCTTGTATGCAAACACCAGTATAATTTGATTCATTGCGTTTTATACAACTTGAGGTTCTTATCTGTTTTCTGTTTCTTTAAACAGGCAATCTACAGAAGATGTCAGAGACAATGGACTCATTCGAGAAGCAGTTTGTGAACATGGAGGTCCAAGCTGAGTTCATGGAGAACGCTATGGCTGGTTCAACTTCATTGTCCACTCCAGAAGGCGAAGTCAACAGCCTGATGCAGCAGGTAGCAGATGACTATGGTCTTGAAGTCTCTGTGGGACTACCTCAGCCTGCTGGTCATGCCATCCCTACTAAGACAGAGGAGAAAGTCGATGAGGACGATTTGTCCAGGAGGCTTGCAGAGCTTAAGGCCAGAGGATAAATGAGCTAACCAACAACCGTGCTTGGACTATCGACCACTTTGCACGAGATCCTTATCGAAATTCTGCTGCTATTATCCGCGAACATGGGCTTATTTGTGTATATTGCTCACTTCGGAATATGCTTTGTTTATAACTTTATATAAAAACCTGCATGTGTTTTTGTTTTCTACCATTTCAATGATATGCTTTTCCTTTGAGTTGTGCATTAAAAACCCATGTATCATACATCTAATGTTCTATTCTATGCAAAAGACTTTATCATGCTACTATTCTTGTGAGCCAGTGAATCTTCTTTCGAAGCTTGTGGATCATCTTGGTTGATTTAGTGCGTGATAGATGGAAGCCGATGGAGTCAAGGTACCAGCCGCTCCTACCGTTCATGGCAACAATGCGCCCTCCATTGACTGAGAAAGTGAAGGGTGTTCCTTGTTCAACTCCATAAGGTCCATACACTTGTTTATTGCTCTTGAAGGTCATCGATCTGATCACAGGAGAGCCACTGTGAACCACTGGCCAGTAGTAACCACTCACACCAATTAGATACTCATCTGGGTATTGCAGCTTTATCTGCAGAAATTTGGTTCATGTAAGAGAAACCAAAATCTATGAGAGGAAGGTAGAGAAACATAATCCAAAATGAGAAAGGAACATACCTCTGATGTTTTGTTGCCTCCCTGACCTCCATGCTTTTCTGACCTTACAGGTTTACCATTCTTATCGTAGACCACAGAGATGGAGTCAATGCATTGATCATATACAAGTTTGATCTCGCGGACACCATGATAGATCCCGTCGTCCCAAACGGTTCCTCCATTTCCTCCCCAGGGTCCTACGAACACAGTCAGATTCTTCTCACCTTGTTGTTGTTGATCCATGTGTCCGTCCTGCTGTTTGATTGACAGCTTACTTTGTAATGTAAACACTATGCAAGGGAAAATGGCAAAATGCTAGGCAACCAAAGTCTTACAACAAAGGAAGCTGCTATTAATCTGATACCATCTATGAAGAACCAAACTTCTTCTTTGCTATTCAAACAGGTTGCGGATTGATACAGAACAAGAATTGAGTATTTAGCTTTTGCAACAACGCATATAAAAAGAGGGCAAAACGACGAAGAGATAGGACAGCATTATGGGAAGGTATTGGATTCCAATATATGAGGATCATAGGTCTGCGTGTGGTTGTCTTATCTTCCTTTACAGAAGGAACTAGGAGATTCCAGAAAACTTGAAGGAGAAAAGATGACATGGAACAAATTCCAAAAATGTTCATCGTAGTGCCAAAAAGAAGACAAGAAGCATATCGCCTCTTGTTTTCACATTACCAAGATGTAAATTTGCTCTAGTATGTATTTATGCAAATATGAACATGTCCTTTGCTTTCTGACACAGTAAGTTTTGAAACTTCACTATAATGGCTACTCTGAGTAAGAACAAGCTATCGATCATTACATCCCAGCCCTATTTACATGAACATAGACGAAATCCTATACTCTATTATTACTTGAATTAACTAGAGGAGCCCAACGAAAGAATGAACAAATGAACAGACTAACATACAGCAAAAGAATCAGTAAGCTAATTCAGAAAATGCGAAAGAGCCCAGCTGGGAAATCATTTGTATCTCATTCTCTCTCTCAGCATCTGCAGCCCCATGTACCTGCAATGATAGTCATATGGAAATTTTGTATTTAGTCTGACCAAAACGCATTGGTACAGTATCAAAGAGTATAAACTTTGATAGTTTTTTTACCTTCCAAGCATCATCAAGGTAGCTTGGGGATTAGTCCCAGGAGAGATATTGAAGGTTGATCCATCCACGATTCGGAGAGAATTGATACCATTGACTTTGAGATCAGAGTTCACTACTTTTCCCACAACGCAGCCTCCATGGTAGTGCCAGATTGTGCTCACAGTTCGTCTGCAGAATTCTGCCATCACCAGATCATTTGATTGGTCCACAGGTAATGGAACTCCAACGAACCTGAACCTACGGCTCCCAAACCATTCCCTGAACATGAAGTCCTGCATAGCTCGGCTCCTGAGAATTTCTCCAATCTTCCTAGTCCCATTGACACATCTCTCTAGATCCTGTGGATCACTAAAGTAGTTGAACCTTACAATTGGGTTTATCCTCACATCCGTTGAGGCCAACCTTAGTGAACCAGTAGACACTGGACCCAGGATCTTTTCCATTATAGTTGTCACAGGGACGTACAAAGGAGAAGCTGGAGCTCTGATGAAAACAGAACGTCTAGGCGACGCAAAAGGAATCACATTGGAAGCAGCCTCCAAAAAAGCCCCTTCCTCAGTAATACCCACGACTTGTATCAGCGAGTTCTCCATTGGAACCGGAGGAACAATGGAGATGCCGTTCCTCGGGTTATCATACACAAAGTCTCCCACATGAGGCTGGTCAAGAGCCACAGGGATCCCCCAAGTCGAAAGATAACTCCTTGTACCAATTCCACTAAGAAGCAGCAACTGTGGGCTACCGAGTGAACCAGCTGATAGAATCACCTCTCCTCTGTCCCGTATCATTGCGTAATGGTAACGTCCCAGCTGATCACGGTATGCAACTCCAATTGCAGAGACATTGGAACCCGAGTCACTTGGAGATGAAGCCAGCAAAACTCTCTCCACGGTTGCATAAACTGCAACTCTAATGTTGGAACTTCTTGCATATTTGAGAAGATCTGCAGAGCTATGTCTCCTACCAGCACGATCGAACGTGGACCCTCCGATCTTAGTCCCCACTTTATGCTCCAAAGTAAAGCCATTAAACGGATGGACACCAACCTCAAGCAACGCATCCCTAATCGCAGATTGCCAAGTCCTGAGCTGAGGTCTAAACACAATAGCTCTCTCCACCCACTCATACGACTGATTCACAGTAGTCAGATCCCAATTGAGACCCGAATTCTCGAAGAACTGTTTATCAGCTCGGCTGTAGAATCCGGCATTGATTGCGCTGCTTCCTCCGAGAATACGGCCTCTGGCGTTAGGGACTCCTTCCTCAGAGATGAAGGACTGAGCCGGCGAGTCAAAGTTGTTGACGTCGGTAAGAGTGGCCAAGAATCCGTCGTGTGACATCACGTTAGGTCTATTGTACGGAACGCCGCCGCGTTCGAGCAGAAGAACCCGGAAAGATTGCGACAGTGTGGCGGCTAGTGGGCATCCCGCCGTTCCTCCTCCGACGATTATGTAGTCGTAGTAATCTTCCGACGCAAAATCAGTTGCGTTCGTCACGAATCGCATGAAATTGGGCACTGCAACGAGATTCTAACAGTGAGAACAGCGACGAAACATATAATCTCAAAAGGAAATTGGGGAAGAGCGCAATTTGGGTCTTTTTCGGAAGTTCCAAATATCGATTATCGCTTTCTTGCAAATATCAGCTAGTTTACTACAGATTCCAGTGTCTAATTACATGTATTTTCAATAAAATCAACGAAACCCTCAACAATCGTGGCTAAAGATTTCAAAATGTTCAAGCATAACCAGAGATTCTCCAGAAATTTATTGGGAAACTTACGTCGATTAGCGCGTGGCCTTGCATTAGACCGAGAAACTGCTCCAAGAAGAAGAAGCACCACGAAAACCGTGTACAGAAGATAACGATCCATCCGTTTACTCATTTTCGCTCTTCGACCGAAGATATTCTCAGAGCAGAAAGAAAATTAAATTTTCCCGGGAAAGAGAGAATTTTCTCAGTTAGAAGGAGAAACAAGAGTGGAGGAAGTTATAAAAAAAAAGATTCGACGCTTGTTATCTGTTATGGAGTGTGTAGCTCTCGAACTCTATATACGATATAAAAGCACTCATAGAGTCATAGCCATCGATGACAATTAGATTAAGTAGAGATCAACGGTTCCCAGGAGAAGTAATCGTGAGCCCAACCGCAGCGGATAATAACGTTCCATAAATTTCACGGCCGTTAGCGAGTAGCGACAGTTTCTAGCTCTCACAGCGCCTAAACTTCTAAACGTCGTCGTATTCTGTGCCGGTTCGATGGCCGCTAATCAAAATCCGGTTCAATCCGGTTATAATAGATAACAAGATTTAACCACGTGTCATGAAGCTGTGCGGATTAGACTGTAGCGTTTAGCTAGTGGTATCACTGACACCTTAACCGTCAAAACACAGAGAGAGAGCAAAAAAATGGCGATGGCGATGGCGATGTTACCGGCGCTCTCCTCTTCTCCCTCGATTCTGGCCAGCAGAGTCAGATGCGGAGACACCGCAAACAGTGGAAGCGCACTCTCATCTGCTTCTCCTGACTCCGACCCTAGGAGAGGTGTCTCCGTTTATAAGCCCAAGTCGTACGAGGTTTTGGTCTCTGACGCCGCCAATTCTCTTGCCTTCGCACTCCAGGAATCCAAATCTCGTTTGGAAATCGATTTCCCGTAACTATCCTCTTCTTTCATCTGAATTGTACAATTTTTGGTTACTGGCTCGTCGTGATAGTGGTGCCTTTTGCTCTTTTGTTCTTCTGTAGGCCTTTGCCCAGTAGCATTTCGTCATACAAGGTTTTCTTCTTGTCATCGTTGAGACTTTTCGTGTTCTATTTTTTTATTTGTGCTGTTGTGGCTTCGTTTTAGCTTATCTGTGTAATTGTATTGGACTTGCAAACGTTGTCTAGGGTTCTTCAGACGATTTTATTGATGCCAACATACAACTGGCCTTGTCTGTTGTCCGGAAACTTCAGGAGAAAATAGAGACCAGAGCTTGCATTGTAATCTATCTCCTTCATTACTTTATTTATTAGTCATCCTTCTTGTTTGTTTCTTTTGACCTATGTACATCAAACATGCTTCAGGTTTTTCCTGACAAGCCCGAGAAGCGCAGAGCTTCACAACTCTTCAAAGCGGCGTTTGATTCGGTACCAATGGAACTTCCCGTTTGCTGCATTTTGCATATGTTAGGATTTACCATCTGAGATATTGAACACTTGATGATTAACAACGGCTTGATTTCTTTTGTGTTTCTCATCAGATTGATGGCATAAGTATCAGTTCTCTAGATGATATACCTGGTACTTCTGTCACCAATTTCTTCAGGTCCATAAGGAGTACCCTGGACTTTGATTTTGAAGATGAAAACGAAGGTATAGCTAAAACTTCAATTCTTACATCTAAAAATTTCCTTTTCCCAAGGATTTTTGCTTATGTAAACAGATGGATTATTGCATTTTTCATGAAGAATATGTGTTCTACAGGTAGTTGGGAGCCCAAGGAGCCACCGACCCTTTATATGTTTATCAATTGCAGCACTCGAGAACTCTCTGTTATAGAGAAGTTTGTGGTATTGGAATCCATTTATCCTTTCTTATCTTAACATGGAACTTGGTTTAGATACGTCACTGGCTATAGTCATTTTGGCTTTTTCTTTGTACCTTCTTAATAAATGGCAATCTGTAAGTTGTTGCTCTATACTTGCAGGAAAGCTTTGCGAGTTCAACCCCAGCTCTTCTCTTTAATCTTGAGCTAGATACCTTACGGTATTGCCTCTATCGAGACCTCAATTTTATGCTTTACTCAATCTCTCTCGGTTTCTACACTTCTGGTAACAGCTTCACTTTAGTGCAGTGCTGACCTAGGGCTACTTGGCTTTCCCCCTAAAGATCTGCACTACCGGTTTCTTTCTCAATTTATTCCCGTCTTTTATATCCGAATCAGAGAATATTCAAAGGTACTTGGCTACTACCAATTAGGATGATATTCTCTCAGCGGATCTTTCTTGACTGCTTGCATAAATGAAGCAGCATAATAGTTGTTTGTGTTTTCTTGGATAAGACAGTGGCAGTGGCACCATATGTGTTGAACTACAACGGAGCACTTTTTCGACAATATCCTGGTAAATGCTTAAATATTCTTTCCCATGGACTGGCACCATTTGTGTTGAATCTATCCGTATTGTGACATCTTTGAACACTGGACACGATGTGATGCTTGTCTCAGTCTCTCTATCAGATATGCAGAACCATTCTCAATACCAGTGACCTGAACTGAGAGAGGACTGTCTCTATCCATGTCTGATATGAAAAAAACTAATGCAGGGCCATGGCAGGTGATGCTTAAGCAATCTGATGGTTCTTTTGTGTGTGTTGCAGAAAGCCCAACTCGTTTCACCCTGGGTGAAGTATGTGCATTAATCTTTTGTGTTTAGTTGTTTTAACCCAACCTCTGAAAAAAGTAACGAGCTCTAATTTATGTGGATGCAAACAGACGAAGGAAGAACTGTTGCAGGTTCTAGGACTACAAGAAGAGAAAGGAAGCTCACTAGAGTTCCTGCGAAGGGGCTACAAGGTTTTTGCACATTGATCTAGATTTTGTTTGTCTGTATCTTTTATGTGCACAGCGTAGCTTAAAGTGGTCTGAAACTGATGATGTTGCAGGCCGCAACTTGGTGGGAAGAGGATGTGGAACTTGAGTTATCATCTAATTGGCGTAGCTGAATGATGGCCAAGTCATGGATTCACAGTTTTTAGTAAGTTTGAAAAGTCTCTCAAGATTAAGATATTTACATGTATATGTGCAACATCGGTCGAGAGAGTTTGAGAGATATTAAATGAGAATGATAAACGATAGTTTGAAAATGTTTTTATATAATTATGATCGGTTCTGCTCCACCCGCGTAAACCATGAATAGTCAGAGGAAATCACAAAGAAACTATTTTAGGGATACTTACAATTTAGGGTAGAATATACAGATATTTACCCTTCTCTCCTTAATTACAGCGGTTATCTCTTTGGGCAACTTATCAACTTCTCTTGATAACAATCTATTCTCTGACGAAGAACGTTGATTGCTCTTCTTCATCGAAAGGTGACCAAAACCCAAACCTAACGTTTCATTTGTTTCTTTCTAATAATGGCGCCAATCTGATCGGTTAACCTCAGCTAATACCCTTCATTCAAGTTCTATCCTTTTTCCCTCTTTTCTCTCTCATTTTGGTGAGAACTTCATACTTTAATATTGATTGATACTGGGCATGTTTCTTGATCTTTTAAGTCTCAGATGAAGAATCTTGGGTTGTTTGAAACTCTCCTGTTTTTCTGTCTCTTTGTCTCGCCCCGGATAGTTTCAGTTTCATGTCTAAACTCAGATGGGTTAACTCTACTCTTACTTAGGAAGCATTTGGACAAAGTGCCACCAGAATTAAGTTCGACATGGAAGACAAACGCATCTGAAGCCACTCCATGTAACTGGTTTGGTATTATCTGTGATGATTCCAAGAAGGTTACGTCTGTCAACTTCACCGGCTCAGGGGTTTCAGGCCAATTGGGTCCTGAAATTGGGCAGGTCAAAAGCTTAGAGATTTTGGATATGAGTTCAAACAATTTCTCTGGGATTATACCTTCCAGTTTAGGAAACTGTATATCACTCTTGTATATTGATTTGTCTGAAAATGGATTCTCTGGTGAGATCCCAGATACTCTCGGTAGCTTGCAGAGCTTGGCCGATCTGTATCTTTACAGCAACCTCCTCACCGGCGAATTGTTTCGAATTCCAGCCTTGAATTATCTGCACGTTGAGCATAACAGCCTGACCGTTTTAATTCCTTAAAATGTTGGTGAGGCTAAGGAGCTTCTGGATCTACGTTTGTTTGACAATCAGTTTTCTGGTACAATCCCTGAGTCAATTGGAAACTGCAGTAAGCTAGAGATTCTGTATTTGCACAAGAACAAGTTAGTTGGTTCATTGCCTGAAAGTCTCAATCTCCTGGAGAATCTCACTGACCTCTTTGTGGCTAACAACAGCCTCAGAGGAACAGTTCGATTTGGTTCAACCAAATGCAGGAATTTGGTGACTTTAGATTTGTCATACAATCAATTCGAAGGCGGTGTTTCTCCTGAATTGGGCAATTACAGTAGCCTTGACGCTTTAGTCATTGTGAAAAGTAACTTGTCAGGTAAAATCCCTTCATCATTGGGTATGTTAAAGAATCTTACAATTCTTAACCTTTCCGAGAATTGTCTCTCTGCAAGTATCCCCCCGGAAATCGGAGACTGCACCAGCTTAAACACATTGAAGCTGAACAATAACCAGCTCGGAGGTGGGATACCGAGTGCGTTAGGTAAGCTAAAGAAGCTAGAAAGTCTGGAGCTTTTCGAAAACCGGTTTTCCGGTGAGATTCCATTTGAGATATGGAAGATTCAGAGTCTTACGCAGTTGCTAGTTTATCAAAACAATCTCACAGGAAAACTACCTCTGGAAATAACCGAGCTCAAGAATCTAAAGATCGTTACGCTCTTCAACAACAGCTTTAGTGGAGTAATACCACCTGGTTTAGGTCTGAACGGCAACTTAGAGATTGTTGATTTCATTGGTAACAATCTTACAGGAGAGATACCACCAAATCTCTGCCATGGAAAGAAATTGACAGTCTTTAACTTAGGATCAAATCGGCTTCACGGTAAAATTCCCACATCTGTTGGTCAGTGCAAGACTCTAAGCAGATTCATCCTCAGAGAAAACAACTTTTCAGGTCTTCTTCCTGAGTTTTCTCAGAATCATGATCTTTCGTTTCTCGAAAATATATTTGATAACACAAAATAATTCAATTTCTACGTACTTTTTTAGTTAACATTTTTTTTTTTGCTTAATCAATCATTTGATTAAGTCATTGTTTTCATAGTTTTCCTCTACCTTATTCCACGGTGATACCAGTCAAATTGCTGTGATCTAGATAACGTTAAGCTGTTTTTTTTCTTTTTCGGATGGTAGTTTAGCTGTTCTTATCAATTAACAAGTCGAATCTCATAATCTTATACACGTAATATAGCATATTTACACGTAGATAATGACACGAATCACACGACGATATCGTTTGCAAACCATTATTTAATTGGTATGGGTTGTTAGTACTAAAATGAATAATGGACCCAAACCTGCCCCAGCTCCTCCCTACGTGACCATCCATTAAACAAAGCTGCAAATGGACAAAAGAATCCAATTAATTAATGGAGTGTTTTGTGTGAATACGTTTCTTTCTTTCTTTTCTGTCAACGTGTGAATACGTTTCTCGGTTCCTTACTTTCTTTGGCTACATTTAGACGGATGTAAAACGACATCGCTATAAAATATCCAAATGATTCACGTTTCTCAAAGAGAATAAAAAAAACAGAGAAGACTTTTTTCTAAAACACGTGTGTCTGAAAAGGGCAAAAAAGAAGACCGAATGAGAAACGGCATGCAAAAGAAAACGCGTTGAATGTCAGGTTCACAATCGTTGTTTAATACCGACCAAACTTATCGTCATATAGTGTAGTGATCTTAACACGAATCCTCAGCTCAGGTTTAATTCACAATCGATCAAACGCAAAAAAAGTAGAAGAATATGAAAAAAAAGAAGACACAAAAACTTAGTAACCTAGTTCAGGCCTCGAAAGAGACCCTACGTTTGGAGCTTGACGGCACAAGCAACACTCCACTAGAAACCTTTGAGTACAACACGATTACAAGAGATTGATACAAGAAATCGCTCAAGAACACCTCTCATATCTCTCTCAAGCTCTCTCGTCTAGTCTCCTTCTGTTTCTAATCTGATTACGCAGCAAACAACCTTATCCACTCATATGTGTAGAGTAGAACCGATCCAGCCTGATTTAACCAGATCAATAACCCTCCTGGTTATCTCCAATTAATTCCTGAACCAACTGAACTTAACCAAAACCGGTACAAGCCCAATTAAACCGATATCATACCTTCGATGTCAAAACATATGTTTGTCCCTTATGCCGTCAAGCATAGTCATTCCCTTAGCACTTGGCTACTCTGAGCAGAGCCAAAGCTTGCTCAAATTTCTGCACCGGTATAACCTTTGTAAGTATATCCACAGGATTCTTCGAAGTGTGAATCTTTTGCACAATTACTTCTCCTTGTTCAATCGTATCTCTGACGAAATTCATCTTCACTGCCATGTGCTTAGTCCTCTCGTGAAACACATTGTTTTTCGCAAAACAAATCGCACTTTGTGAATCACAGTGTACGTTCACAACATCCTGTTTGAATCCCAACTCTTCCGCCAATCCTCTAAGCCAAATCCCTTCTTTTACAGCTTCAGTTAACGTAATATACTCGGCTTCTGTAGTTGAGAGTGCCACAACATGTTGAAGACTTGACTTCCAACTCACTGTATTACCTCATGCAGTAAAAACGTAACCTGATGTAGACCTTCTTTGATCTAAATCCCCGACAAAGTCTGAATCAGAATATCCCTCAACCTTGAAGTCACCTGAACCCTTCTTGAACACTAAACCTCTGTCTTGAGACCCTTTCAGATACTTTAAAACCCACTGCACTGCTGTCCAATGAATCTTCCCTGGATTGCTCATGAACCTACTGGCCAACCCTATTGTAAAAGCCACATCTGGTCTAGTCCCAATCATAGCATACATAATGCTGCCAACCGCATTTGAATATGGAATTTCACCAGCACCTTCTTCTTCCTATTTTAATGCTGCTAGCTTGAAATGAGAACCAATATGAGTAGAAACAGGCTTTGCTTCATCCATTCTAAACACATGTAGAATCTTCTTAATGTAGCTAGATTGGGACAATGTAAGAACTCCACCTACACGATCCCTTTCTATATCCATTCCTAAGATTCTCTTAGCTGGACCCAAATCCTTCATTTCGAACTCACTACTCAGCAATTTATTTACCGTACCTATTTCAGCCTTACTCTTAGATGCCACTAACATGTCGTCAACATATAAGAGTAGATAAATATGTACCTCATTTTCCAGCTTCTTCATGTATACACACAGATCACATTCGCCTTTAGCAAATCCATGCTTGATCATGAATTGATCAAAGCATTTGTTCCATTGTCTCGGGGCTTGCTTCAATCCGTATAGAGACTTTTGCAAGTGACATACCTTGTTCTTCTTGCCTTTCACCTCATATCCTATTAGTTGTTCCATGCAGATATATTCTTCTATATTACCATGTAGAAAGGCTGTCTTTACGTCTAATTGCTCCAACTTTAAATCCAAGTTCACCACAATCGACAACATCAACCTGATGGAGACGTGTTTCACCACAGGAGAAAATATTTCATGATAATCTATACCTTCTCGCTGTGAGTAACCCTTTGCGACCAATCTAGCCTTATACATAGGCTTCTCAACTCCTGGTATGCCGGGTTTAAGTTTAATCACCCATTTGCACCCTATCATTTTCTGTTTTTCAGGCAAGTCACTTAGATTCTAGGTCATGTTTTTATGCAGGGACTTCATTTCTTCATCGTAGGCTCCTTTTCACTTATCCCAGTATTTACTCCTTTGTGCTTCATAGCAATCTCTTGGTTCTTCAGACTATATATCCTCAGCAACTGAGATTGCAAACGCCACTTCACTGTCATCATTGAACCTTGCTGGTCTTATTATTTCTCTGCGTTGTCTATCTCTTGCAAGTTGATAGTCACTCAAGTCTTCTTGTTCTTCTTCTAAATCATCTTCACTATCAGGAACTTTCTCATCAACTCCACCTTCACCTTGATCTCGTTCAATGGTCTTAGTACTTCCACCTTCTTCAAAAGCTCTAATGATTACTTCGCTTTTCCTTGTATCACTAGACTTATCTTCAATCTGATCTGACTTTGACTCACCAGACAGATCTTTGTACAGCTTGTCTTTAGTGAACACAGCATATCTACTTATCACACACTTCTTCTCATTTAGAAGCCACACCTTGTATCCCTTCACACCAGTGGGATATCCAATGAAAACTCCCTTAAGAGCTCTCGGTTTCAACTTTCCTTGATCAACATGTATGTAGACCACGGATCCGAACCTTCTCAAGTGTGCATAACCATATGTTTTTCCTAACCATATTTCTTATGGAATATTGAAATCATTTGTTGACGATGGCGTTCTGTTGATGATGTAAACTGAGGTAGCAACAACTTCTACCCAGAATTTTTCTTCAAGACTAGACTCATTCAATAGACACTTCACTTTTTCATTATGGTCATGTTCATACGTTCAGCTACTCCATTTTGTTGTGGCGTGTATGAACATGTTCCATGCCTCTCGATCCCATTCTCTTTGCATAAACTGTCAAAAACATAATTGCAGAATTCCAAACCGTTGTCAGTCCTTAGACATTTGACCTTCTTACTAACATGATTATCCACTAGTGTCTTCCATTCACAGAACTTGCTGAAAGCCTCATCCTTTGTGCCCATGAAATAGACCCAAACTTTTCTTGAATGATCATCAATAATATACAAGAAGTATTGCTTATTTAATAGAGACAATTGAACATTTAGAGACCCCCACAAATCTGAATGAACTCACTTCAACACGTCTTCACTGTTGTGCTTTCCAACGCTGAAACTCAGTCTCTTACTCTTTCCCATTATGCAACTTTCACAGAAATCCATATCGCTGATTTTCTTCTTGTCTAGTATTCCTTTCTCAACAAGTACCTTCAGATTTCTCATGCTTGTATGTAGGGGTGGCCAATCCAAGTTTTGGGTTGGATCTTTTAGGTTTTGGGTTGGGTTTGGGTTCTTTGGTTTGAGAATTATTTGACCAAATTCGATCTACATAAAATTTGGATCAAATTTTTTAGGTTTTGGATCAGGTTTAAGTTGTTTGGATCGTAAATAATTTGACTAAAATAAACTTATTTCTAATTTTATTTGGGTTGTTTAGATCTTGTATTAAGTTTGGTCAATTTGTAATGGATCATGGGCCAAATGTGGATGTTTATAAACTTATATATAATTTTATTTAGGTTGATGGAGAAATCAATATGTTTTTGAAAGTGATAGAATCGATATAAGATTTATTTTATACTAAGGTTAAACCGTTAAATACTTAAAGTCACGATGTCTATTAGGGTTATATCTTTAAATTAGTTAATTTTACATATATCTTTAAATTTTATAGTAAATTATTAGTTTTATTTTTGTTAATTTACATTTATCTTTATTAATGTATATACTATATAAAATTATAAATAATATATGTTAAAACAAGATTGAATTTTATTTGGGTTTTTTAGTTATCTAAAGACCGATCCAAATAACCCAAACCCAAATTAGTAAAAATTATTAGATCCAAATAGGTATTTATAGAAACTCATATCCAAACCAATTGAAGTTTTTTCGATTGGATTGAGTTGGATTGGGTTGGGTTGCTTAGATTGGCCACCCCTACTTGTCTAACCCAACCTGCTGTGCCACAGGGCTGTATCATCCTTTGACACTGCTGCATTTAATTCTCCTGTCATTGTCTCTCCATCAAGCAGATACAAGCTTCCCTTCAACGTTCCTTGAAGCGCCAACTTCCCATCTTTGTAGAATCTGACCTTGCATGCTCCACCTTCTTGCTTGAAACCCTGCAAGTCAAGAGTAGAAACAAAGATCAAATTACGTTTAAGATTAAGAACATATCTGACGTTGTTGAGCCGTTTGACAGTTCCTCCATTGGCATTGATCCTGATTGTGTCAGTTCCTTGAACCGTAACTGATCTGTCATAAGCTAGCAGAACTTGACCTCCAATGATCTCAATAAGACTCTCAAACCATTCATGTGAGTCATATGATAGAAGCAACCAGAATCTATAACCCACTGATCCTTGAGACTTTGATCAAAGATAGATAAGGCATCTATCTCCAGCAACTTATCAACCATCACAACTGCTTCTCCAGGCTCATTCTCCATTTTCTTCTTTCGAGCAAAGCAATCTTTCTTCATGTGTCCCTCCTTCTTCTAGTACCAGCACGTCACCCTTGAACCTGACCGTGATCGTGATTTATTTTTATTTTTGCCGTTGTTTTACTCTCTTTTCTCAGATCTTCCTCGTGCAACATAAGCCTCACCACTCCTTTGAGAACCACTCAAATCTTTTGTTTCCATCAGCTCTGTTTTCTTTGACTTTGCTAAGTTCGTCACTTCCTCCAAAGACAAAGTTTGTCTTCCATATTTCAGAGTTTCTTTGAGCTGATTGTATTGAGATGGTAAGGAGCTCAACAACATGATTGTCTGTACTTCATCTGAAACAGAATTATTAACAGTACCAAGATCTGCTACTAGTTTCAAGAAATCATCAATTTTTTATCAATCGACTTAGATTCTACCATTTTAAATGTATAGAACTTATGCTGAAGATGAATACGATTTTGTTTCCATCAACTATGTTTGCTTTGACTTTGCTAAATTCGTCACTTCCTCCAAAGACAAAGTTTTTCTTCCATATTTCAGAGTTTCTTTGAGCTGATTGTATTGAGATGGTAAGAAGCTCAGGAACATGATTGCATGTACTTCATTTGAAACAGAATTATTAACAATACCAAGATCTGCTACTAGTTTCAAGAAATCATCAATTTTTTATCAATCGACTTAGATTCTACCATTTTAAATGTATAGAAGAACTTATGCTGAAGATGAATACGATTAAGAAGAGTTTTAGAAAGATACAACCTCTCCAGTGTAGACCACATAGCTGCTGCAGTCGTACATTTGCAGACATCGAGTTTCCTCAGGACGTGATCTCCGAGATTGAGAGTCAACATATCCATCGCTCTTTCAGCTATCTCAAGTCGATCTGCTTCTTCTTTTTGTCGCCTAGCTTCGAAATCTTCTTTTGATTCATCTTTCTTTTTCGCGATTCCAGAACCCAGCTTCCTCTCCGACGATTCTTCCGTCAACGCGCCCTTGAGTCCGAGAATCGACAGATGCGCCAGCATCCTCTTCTTCCACATCGAGAAGTCGCCTTGCCCATCGAAGATCGCGACCTCATCACGAGCATTTGCCATCGATTTCGCCATGGATTCGAACCAACATGTCTCTGATACCACTTGTAGTGATCTTAACACGAATCCTCAGCTCAGGTTTGAGCTCACAATCGATCAAACGCAAGAAAAGTAGAAGAATACGAGAAAGAAAGAAGACACAGAAACTTGGTAACCCAATTCAGGCCTCGAAAGAGACCCTACGTCTTGGGCTTGACGGCACGAACAACACTCCACTAAAAACATTTGAGTACAACACGATTACAAGAGATTGATACAAGAAATCGCTCAAAAACACCTCTCAAATATCTCTCAAACTCTCTCGTCTACTCTCCTTCTGTTTCTAATCTGATTACGCAACAAACAACCTTATCTACTCATATGTGTAGAGTAGAACCGGTCCAGTCTGATTTAATCATATCAATAACCCTCCTGTTTATCTTTAATTAATTCTTGAACCAATTAAACCTGTGTTGATATCATACCTTCGATTAACACATAGAAAACGGAAAGAATCAGATCAACTTTCAGTTATCACCCATCAATCAAGTTCTGTCCTTTTTTATTCTCATTTTCTCTCTCATGCGAGCTTCACTTTGCTGAGTCGAGAGCTTCAAATTTCAATTTTGATTGAGACTGCGCATGTTTCTTGATTCTTAATCCGAGATGAAGAATCTTGGGTTGTTCGAAATTCTTCTGCTTTTCTGTCTCTTTGTCTCGACTCGCATAGTTTCTGTTTCTTGTCTAAACTCAGATGGCTTAACTCTACTCTCGCTTCTGAAGCATTTGGACAAAGTACCAAAAGAAGTAACTTCGACATGGAAGATAAACGCATCTGAAGCCACTCCATGTAAATGGTTCGGTATCACTTGTGACGATTCTAAGAATGTTGCGTCTCTCAACTTCACCAGCTCTAGGGTTTCAGGCCAATTGGGTCCTGAAATCGGGGAGCTCAAAAGCTTGCAGATTTTGGTTCTGAGTACCAACAATTTTTCTGGGACTATACCTTCCAGTTTAGGAAACTGTACTGAACTCGTTTATCTGGATTTGTCTGAAAACGAGTTTTCTGGTAAGATCCCAGACACCCTCGGTAACTTGAAGAGCTTGGTGGATCTCTATCTTTACAGCAACTACCTCACTGGTGAATTACCTGAATCCTTGTTTCGAATTCCGGGGTTGCAGACTTTTTCTGTTGAGTATAACAATCTAACCGGTCCGATTCCTCAAAGTGTTGGTGAGGCTAAGGAAATCTTGGAACTGTATATGTTTGAGAATCAGTTTTCTGGTAACATCCCTGAGTCGATTGGGAACTGCAGTAAGCTGGAGGTTCTGTATCTGCACAAGAACAAATTAGCTGGTTCGTTGCCTGAAAGTTTCAACATGCTGGAGAATCTCACTGAACTGTTTCTTGGTAACAACAGTCTAAGAGGGCCAATTCGTCTCGGTTCAACCAATTGCAAGAATTTGGCGACTTTAGATTTTTCCTACAATCAATTCGAAGGCGGTGTTCCTCCTGAATTGGGGAATTGTAGTAACCTTGACGTTCTAGTCATTGTGAGTGGTAACTTATCAGGTACAATCCCTTCATCATTAGGTATGTTGAAGAAGCTTACGGTTATTAATCTTTCCGAGAATCGTCTCTCTGGGAGTATCCCTGCGGAGCTCGGGGACTGCAGTAGCTTGAACTTGTTGAAGCTGAACAATAACCAGCTTGGAGGTGGGATACCAAGTACATTGGGCAAGCTCAAGAAGCTAGAAAGTCTTGAGCTTTTTGAGAACCGGTTTTCGGGCGAGATTCCTCTTGAGATATGGAAGATTCATAGTCTTGCGCAGTTGCTAGTTTATCAAAACAATCTCACCGGGGAACTACCTTTGGAAATAACCGAGCTGAAGCGTCTAAAGATCGTTACGCTCTTCAACAACAGCTTTTATGGAGCGATACCACCAGGTTTAGGTGTGAACAGCAGCCTAGAAGAAGTGGATTTTATTAGTAACAAACTTACAGGAGAGATACCGCCGAATCTCTGCCATGGAAAGAAGTTGACAGTGCTCAATTTGGGTTCTAATCGGCTTCATGGTAAGATACCGACTTCTATTGGTCACTGTAAGACCATCAAGAGATTCATCCTTCGAGAAAATAACCTTTCAGGTCTTCTTCCTGAATTTTCTCAGGATGATAGCCTTTCATTTCTCGATTTCAATAGCAACAACTTCCAAGGACCAATCCCGCGAAGCCTTGGAAGCTCTAGGAATCTCTCGAGCATCAACCTGTCTCGAAACAAACTCACGGGACAGATACCTCCAGAACTTGGGAATCTACGGAACCTCGGATACCTGAATCTTTCACATAATCTTTTGGAAGGCTCTCTACCATCTCAGCTGTCTAACTGCGTGAGTATCGAGCGTTTTGATGTTGGGTTCAACTCATTAAACGGTTCAATTCCCTCAAACTTTAGTGCCTGGAAAGGCTTGGCCACTTTAGTTCTCAGCGAAAACCGGTTTTCAGGAGGCATTCCGCGGTTCTTGCCTGAGCTTGTAAAGCTTTCAGATCTGCAGATTGCTCGAAATGCTTTTGGTGGTGAGATTCCTTCGTCGCTTGGGTCGTTACGGAATCTGATCTATGGTTTGGACCTGAGTGGAAATGGATTAACAGGTGAAATTCCAGTCAAGTTAGGGGATCTTGACAGACTAACACGACTCAACATATCCAACAACAAGCTGACAGGCTCTTTATCAGTTCTTGAAGATCTTACCTCATTGCTACACGCTGATGTCTCGAACAATCAGTTCACCGGTCCAATACCGGAAAACTTGAAGGATCAGTTGATCTCTGACCCGTTGTCTTTTTCAGGAAATCCCAACCTCTGCATTCCACATTCCTTCCCCGTTAGCAACAATAGCCGCAGTGAGTTAACTTACTGCGACGATCAATCTAGAAATGGAAAAAGTGGCCTCAGCACCTGGAAAATCGCCCTTATAGCGGTCTTATCCTCTTTATTCGTCTTGGTTTTGGTTCTTGGTCTTGTTTTCATTTGCCTACGCCGTCGCAGAGGAACTCCACAGAAAGATGCTTATGTCTTCACCCAGGAAGGCCCATCTTTGTTGCTGAACAAAGTTCTTGCAGCAACTGACAATCTAAACGAAAACTACATCATTGGGAGAGGAGCTCACGGAATTGTTTACAGAGCATCTATGGGCTCAGGCGAGGTCTACGCCGTGAAGAGACTCGTCTTCGCATCTCACATCCGCGCCAACCAGAGTATGATGAGAGAGATTAATACAATCGGGAAAGTCAGGCACAGGAATCTGATTAAGTTAGAAGGGTTTTGGCTGAGGAAAGAAGACGGTTTGATGCTGTATAGATACATGCCAAAAGGAAGCCTATACGACGTTCTTCACGGTGTTAGCTCGAAAGAAAATGAGCTAGACTGGTCTGCAAGGTACAACGTCGCGCTCGGGGTCGCTCACGGACTGGCCTATCTACACTATGACTGCTATCCCCCTATTGTTCACCGTGACATAAAACCAGAAAACGTACTCATGGACTCGGATTTGGAGCCTCACATTGGGGATTTCGGTTTGGCTCGCCTTCTGGATGGCTCAACCGTCTCAACTGCCACAGTTACAGGCACCACCGGGTACATCGCACCAGGTAATGTATTGTCTCATTATACATATTATAATCTGGTCTAGAATTTAACCGTGTTAGTTACCGGTTAATAATTCTGTTAGGAGTTGGTTAAAATTACTGAACTCTGTTTTTATGCTATCTGGATCATCATCTAATTCACCATGAAACTGTGCAGAAAACGCTTTCAAAACCGTGAGGGGAAGAGAATCCGATGTTTACAGTTACGGAGTTGTGTTGCTCGAGCTGGTTACGAGGAAGAGAGCAGTGGACAAATCCTTCCCGGACAGTACGGATATAGTAAGCTGGATGAGATCTGTCTTGAGCAGCACCAGCAGCAACAATGTCGACGACATGGTAACAACAATCGTCGATCCGATTCTCGTGGACGAGCTTCTAGATTCGAATCTTAGGGAACAGGTGATTCAGGTGACGGAACTGGCACTGAGTTGTACGGAGAAAGATCCGGCGAGGAGACCGACGATGAGAGATGTGGTGAAAGTGTTGTGCGATGCGAAAGGTCTTGTAAGATGCTCCTCTGATTCAGTTCGCTAGTACAGAGCACAAGGAGGTGTGGGAAGTTGTTATTAGTGTGTGTGTTTTGGTTTAACTAGAAGTGATGTAACTCAGCCCATATTGTATCTATGGGCCTAACTAAGGCCCAATTAATAATTGAAATCGTGTTTGTAAAATCGACTCGTATATGGTAAATCAATTTTAAGAAAATTGTTTGGGAAATTTTTTGTCTTGCCGGAGATGAAGGTAGGGGCGGTTCGGGAGAGTTGGCTTGTACGGACACCGATGCTTCCTCCGGCGGTTCGCGGCTCACTTCGCCGGAATTTAAAGCCGCAGCTCGGGTTTCCTCTCTCAAAGAGTGAGCAAAGCTCTTCTCTTTCACTTATAATGTTTTTTTCTTTCTTTCTCGGAAAGCATCCTGTACACACTTCTAGTAACTTGGTCGATATCAAATTGAGGTGACTGTGGTGATGAGTTTCGGTGACATGAAGAGTAATGAAATGGGTTTCGTCATTAAGAAACACAAGGTTTGAAAAAGACTGATAAACAGAAGTAGATAGAAATACCAGAAGATCGAGTGCTTTACATTATTTCGTCATATTCAATATAAGAATTCTGTTTCGTGCTATGTTGATCAAAAAATGGCCGCCGAGCCATTGATTGGTTGTTGTTTACCTTTCTGTGTCAATTTATTAGTAATGTAGAAGATAAAGTTTAGATATTTCTTGCAGTTTGTTGCTCCACCTATAGCTTCTTTGCAGTTTCCTTGTGGATTTCATGTTACTGTGTCTTGTTTTGGTTTCTAAAGAGAAAAGAAAAGAGATTTGTCTAATCATAAGATTTTGGATTTTTCAGGGTTGTCTCGTGGTGTGGTTCTGGCGGTTCATGGAGGGAGAGGGTATGAATCTCCATGGGATGAAAAACCCTATGAAACTCTTCCCACTGGTAAAAGAGTTTACGTTGATGAATCTGATGTTGTAACGTTTCTTGATCCCCTCAAGGAGTTGATTCCATTGGACCCTGCTTCATATAACCCAGCTGCTTATCTCTGGTTAGTCTGCTTTGGTTGATTCAGTCTAAGCAGATGGCTAGAACATTTAAAGTAGTCATAACACCAGTGAAAGCTATATTATAAAGCGTGGAATTTGATTAGGTGTATGCTGCAGTTTCAGTTTACTGTTTTTCGAGGGATTGTTATAGTTATCCAGATATTTTATTGGTGGGGAAAGGATTTTTCCAAGACTAAATTCCGCATTGCCTCGGGTTTGCTCTCCAATTGGTGTTGATAAATGATGTTGTATATCTCAAAGCAAGAGGATAAAGTGACACCATCAATTAGAGTTATACTACCTCTAATCATGCATTTAACTGTTAGTTTCATCTGGCTTCTTGTAAAACAGTAAGATATAACAATTTAATAGAGTTGAGACTGTACAGGAAAAAGATTGAAGATATCCCCGAATGGAGGCGCCACCGTTTGCTGCAGTTGTTAGAGCCAAGGTCATTCTTGCTGAACTCTTATCGATATTTAGCTTTTGAGTCATGTGGTTGTCATACGTGTCTTGGAAAAGATGGGATTCATATGCCAAATTTTGTTGATGAAACTAGACATTGAATTAACAGTGGTTTTCATGAGAGTTATGTATGCAGGCTTATAGCAAGAGCGTGGGAAATAGCAAGCGCTCGTTATGAAGATCCAAAGTTAGCTAAAATGACTGCATCCAAGTTGTTCTCTACTGGAGATGCGGGGATTTCACTTGAATACTTTAACTGCCGAACAAGTCAGGGTAATCCATTTTAGGTCTGAGTCCCTACAAATAAAAATGAGTTTGTACGTCATCTATGTATGGTTTTGTATGTTGATGTTTATGTTCTTGACAGCTTCTAAGATATTCCTCTCTTATTGTTTAGGTCCACTAATCATATCTTGGATAAATTCATTTAGGATGGTAAGTCGGACTGATATCACCTTCCATGGCTATTTCATTCAGCAGCATCTATCCTTCACTATCTTTCTTGAAATAGTTTATATGTTCCTTGGTAGGCTGTGTTTTGCTCCAACAACGGCCAATTCTATGGGCGTGTTTGTGGTTAGTCCTGATCCAATTAATGTTTTTCTCAAATTAAACACGTGATCATTTTTCCATTTGCAGTTGCTGGGAGATTAATCCCAACAATTTAAGGCATAGTTAAGTTGATGTGGAACAATATGCTGATGTTGAACTCTGTCTAACAATGGACATATCAAATATAAGCTAATCTTTGGGGTTGATATAGTAAGTTAAAGAAATGATTTTCAATGCCTCTCCTGCAATTAATCCTGGAACGTAAGGCGACTTATACCTTTTTCCCTGGGCAACCGTTGCATTTAAGGGATCTACAGATTTGTGTGTATCTTTATGTTTTTTTAAAAGCCTTTTTGCAATTGGCGACTGAATATAAGTGCCTGTCATGCTATTACTTCTGTTGCAATATATATTTAACAAATATCTCTAGAAATGCCATCATGTAGGTGGACCGATAGTTTCAACCCTTGCCGATGCTTTCAGTCCGCTATATTTTGAGGTCACAGAAGCTATGGAAGTTATGGCCACAGAAGAACCCTGCGACATAGCATGCAATTTTGGTGATGGGCTTCTTGCTATTGAAGATTACCCGAAAGGCTTCCCTCAACCAGGTAAGATTCACTGCTTAGATTAGCCATTTCCACTTTCCTCGCTGCTACACACTATTAGTCTTCACTTACATTATGCTAGTCTGAAACTTAAATCCAATGATTCACACACCTTAAGTTAGGTAAGCAAATAGTTCCCCATGTGCGGCATTACGATATATAGCTATGACCATATTGACAAGAGCATTTCTTTAGGAATCCTTATATAATAAACCCATCATTTTCTATAAAAAAAATCGTCAGCTTGGAAATCACAATCCATCAATTTCCTAACTCTGAGCATCTTTTAGTAAACAAAACGAGAAATGTAATCATAGATGACTTTCTTACTCACATCTCAGGTTTGAGAATAGCATAGACAAGAATGTCTCTAAACTTAGAGCTTCGTATTCTTTCACTTGATGTTGCAGCAAAGCATCCGTATCCATTCAACGACAGCGTCGTCATATACATACGACACATAGGTCCCGGTGTATGTGTAGGAAAGGCATGGCAAGAAGGGAAAGAACTGCAACAAGTTCCTCAAAGATTATGCTCCGACATTCTAATGGTCAAACAATACAATTGAATTAGGCCTTCGTTAAATTAGATTGCAAGCTTTTTGTTAACTTGTATTCGAAGTTTTAAACTACTAGTGTATGAACAAGTAAGGCTATTTGAAAGTGCTAAACCCTTTTTCTTATTGATCATGCCTGATTTGGCAAATATATGTGGTAAGGTTATGATATTCTTGCAAGACAAAAAAAAACCAAGAGAGAGAGAGAGAGAGGATATCCTTCGTTATAGCATTATTACATGACTATTCAATGTTCTTACATCAAATACAAATTCGATTAGTGGAGACAATTTATTTTATGTTGTGGAAATTAATGAAGATTCAAATATCTTTTGAAATATTTTTCGATTCTAGTGCATCTTTCATTGGTGGAACAAAAATGGCAACAGTAACAACAGCACGAAGAACAAAAGAAGGGAAATAAGGATAGTTGTAAAACCAAGTTTCACTTTCACTTTTTTCAAGGCCCTGAATTTTGGTGGACGGTAGTGATGACGCACACGCGAATCAACGGTCCGAATTCTCTGAAATACCAACGTCTTTTGCTAAAAATGCTTTAATAAAGGCGTCTCTGTACACGTTGCCACTTGCTTTTTCTTCACTCTCTGTCGTCAGAATTCGCCTCTCTCTCTCTCTCTCTCGCTTTTTCTTTTTGTTTAATTCGGAGCCCTAATTTCTATTTCTCTCATCTTCGCCAGGTTGGTGACGACAATCTGATTTCTTGGTTTTCTTTCTTCTTTGAAATCTGGAATATGTATAAATGAATGTTTCACTGTAGATATAGTTTTCGTTTTAGCTGGTGAATCTGAAATAGTATTTTCTATTGTTCGATTAAGGGTCGGTCTAGTTGCGGCATGCTCCTTTAGATTTTCGAATCTTGAGTAAAAAGTAGGGATCTTGATGTAAAAAACAAAGGAAGATCTTCTTTTTTTCTTGGTTGCCCTAGGCACGAAAGATCTTGTGGTGTTTATTATTTGTGTCTGCAATTATTTTGACTTTTAAGTTGTTGGATTTGTACGTTTTGGGAGAAAATGAGTATGAACAAAAGAAAGAAATTGCTACTCATTTACGTTTTACATTCTGATAGCAAAGTTTGCATTTTGGGTATGGATGTTAAAAGAGTTTTATTGAAGCTCTTGAATGGAAACGACTGCTTTTGCATTTCCTTATAACTTTCTTTCTACTTTTAATACCGCAGAGAACAACCCACAAGGTCACTAGGCAAGGTGTGTCCGAGGGGGCTATGCACTAAATGTTGTGATATTTATCAGCTTTGAAATAGGTTTGTGGGAGAAAACGCAGTAGTCTCATATCTTTCACACTAATCTAAGCTTGTTTAATGCTCTTAATCCAAATGTTGGTAATGTTGACAGGAGTTTTAGCAATGGAAGGAGTTCCAGGGGTCAATACTGTTCCAAATCCTAACCATTATGACAAGTCCATAGTGCTAGATGTAAAACCGCTGCGAAGTTTGAGACCTGTTTTTCCAAATGGTAATCAAGGTCCACCATTTGTTGGAGGTCCACCTTTTGGCCCTTCTTCTTCTGAGTATTCGCCTTTCTTCCCATTTGGAGCACAACAACCAACGCAAGATACTCCAGATCTCAATCAAACCCAGCACACGCCTCCTCCATCATTTGTTCCACCTCTTCGATCATATAGAACACCTACTGTATCAAATGGCCCCAGCAGCTCCAGTGGAACTAAAAGAGGAGTTGGTCGTCCTAAGGGAACTAGTGGTGCGAAGAAAAAAGAGAAGACTGTGCCCAAAGAGCCTAATCTGGATGTTCAGGTAGTGAAAAGATTCAGTGCAGATTTTGACAGCGGGATCAGTGTAGCAGAGCGAGAAGATGGAAATGGGGACTTAGTAAGCAGCGTGTTGATGCGTTTTGATGCAGTTAGGAGGCGGCTCAGCCAAGTAGAGTATGTAAAGGCCGCAACTTCGAAAGCAGCAGGTACTTTGATGAGCAATGGGGTGCGGACAAACATGAAGAAGAGAGTTGGGACGGTTCCTGGAATTGAGGTTGGGGATATCTTCTTTTCTCGGATAGAGATGTGTTTAGTGGGTCTTCACATGCAGACTATGGCTGGCATTGACTATATAACAAGTAAGGTCGGGGCAGATGAAGAGCCTTTAGCTACTAGCATTGTTTCGTCTGGACGTTATGATGGTGAAGCCCAGGATCCTGAGTCTTTAATTTATAGTGGACAAGGCGGCAATGCAGACAAGAACGGACAAGCATCTGATCAGAAACTTGAAAGGGGTAATCTGGCATTAGAGAAAAGCTTGAGGAAGGGCAATGGAGTAAGAGTCATACGAGGGGAGGAGGATCCAGCTAGTAAAAAAGGAAAGATCTATATTTATGATGGACTTTATTCAATCTCAGAGTCATGGGTAGAGAAAGGGAAATCTGGTTGCAACACATTTAAATATAAATTGGTGAGACTACCTGGTCAGCCACCTGCTTTTGGCGTCTGGAAATCTGTTCAGAAGTGGAAGGAAGGTTTGACTACAAGAACAGGCCTTATCCTTCCAGATCTCACTTCAGGAGCTGAAAGTAAACCTGTTTCGCTTGTGAATGACGTTGATGAGGAGAAGGGACCTGCTTATTTTACCTATATCTCCTCTCTAAAATACTCGGAAACGTTTAAACTAACTCAGCCCACAATTGGTTGTTCCTGTCATGGCTCATGTGCACCGGGAGATCTTAACTGCTCTTGCGTCCGAAGAAATGGCGGTGATCTCCCTTACCTTAATGGGATTATGCTTGTTTCTCGGAGGCCAATGATATTTGAATGTGGCCCAACCTGTCCATGTCATGCGAATTGCAAAAACAAAGTGATTCAGACAGGACTGAAAGCCCGCCTGGAAGTGTTTAAGACAGCCAATCGTGGTTGGGGCTTACGTTCGTGGGATCCCATCCGTGCTGGTTCTTTCATATGTGAATATGCTGGTGAGGTCAAAGACAAAGGGAAGTTTAGAGCGGACCAAGAAGACGATGAGTTTGTCTTCGACACGTCGCGTGTTAATAACTCATTTAAGTGGAATTATGAACCTGCATTAGTAGATGAGGACCCTTCAGATGAAGTCCCCGAGGAGTTTAATCTCCCATTGCCACTCCTGATCAGTGCCAAGAATTTTGGAAATGTAGCTCGGTTCATGAACCACAGCTGTGGTTCTCCCAATGTTCTGTGGCAGCCAGTTATTTGTGAAGGAAACGGTGAATCGGTTGTCCACATTGCTTTCTTTGCCATTCGTCATATACCTCCAATGGCAGAATTGACATATGATTATGGGGTCTCCCCTACATCCGAGGCTAGAGATGGGAGCCTTATACATGGAAAGAGGAAATGTATATGTGGATCTGTGAAATGTCGTGGTTCATTCGGATAATCTGAGAACTGTAAGCACTTGATTTCCACTTGTCTATGAGCATTATTTTCGTTGTTCTTAGAGATATAGTCTAATTCTGACACAATCCTGTCTGAAACTATTTCTGTGACATGTCACAGGGATGAAGATCTCAACGTGTGTATCAAAGCTTTTGTTGTGCCCTTAGTTCTACTTCTTAAGGTATAAATGGTTGCCGTTTTTGAAAACTGTGTATGCATTTGCATGTTCTGTGGCGATGCATACAGATCTAATGTATTACCACATCGGCTTTAGGTTCCATGCGCTCATGGGTTGGTAAAAATAAACTCTATAGAGCGTATCAGTTATGTTTTTAAGATTTTTGTAACCAGGCGACTTTAAGAATGAGAAAAAAAATCAATGTTTGTTTGATATTAATCGTCTATGTTCTTCATGTACTCCTTGGAAAGCTTTGTTTCCATGATGAGTTTTTGTTCCTTAATGAGTGAGTATCCTGATTCCAGCAATGCTTCCACCGTTTGCTGTTCACACCACCATTATCATCATATGATCCCAATTGGAACAAAAGCTTGAAAATTTTGTAAGAGCAAGAGAGTGATCACTGTGAAGCCTGTAATGGCATTTACCTCAGGGGGAATGAATTGGGGAACCTCTTTGGTCTTTTTACGCCTGAGAAGAGTTTTCCCTAGAGTCTCTATTCCGCCAGCATCATCTACCCACTGTTACAACAAAGAGATTAGCCATTTCACTACAGAGATCCTATCTGTAACAGATGGTTGTTCATGGCTGAAGTTAAGTTACCTTGAGGATAGATCTATCATATGTACGTGACCTCAGAGCTCCATAGAAGTCAAGTGCTACAATAAATAATGAAGGGGGTAAGGAAGCATCACTCTGCAACTTCGTATTCCTCATCGAGATAGTAAATATATTACCTTGATTTGGAAACTTATCAACAATGCTTACAACATCTTTCCGCGATATCCCATCTTTCTCGTACATTCTGCAAACAATGTTAACGATATCTTCACGAGTTGGCTGCCTGTTTTTAAACACCAAACATTTGAGCTTTTTGTCATAATCAGGAAAGATCTCATAGTTACAGGAAAATGAAATGCAATCTGTGTGTGTTATTACCAGTAGAACTTCTCCATTCTTCCTTCACGGATCAGTGGAGCATAGAGCCTGGTGAAATCGTTCCCTGTGACAATGAGAGGAACTCTGTTTACAATGTCAGCTTCTCTCCAGTCTTGTCCCACACTTACCCTTGTAGGATTATCCGCAAGATTCATCAGAGTACCGACAACTATCTGGTTGTTCACAGTCATTTGTGTTTCCCCTAAACAGCGAGCAATAAACTCAGTTAAGATCATCCCTGCGGAATACAAGCAGAAGAGTCACAACATAGCTTAAAGTTATCTGGAGATAGACTTTTTACCAAATCTACCAAGGCCAGCATCAATATCATTGATCATGAGAACACTCATCTTCCCCTGCATTACAGGTCATCGCCAAAGTTCAAGCCAAACCCATATAGATAAATAGGTGTAGCAAGACTGGGAATGATAAGAAAAGCTTCTAACTTGATTCTGAATGACTTGTGAAGCTGTTCGATAGCGGTCACGTATGAGTTTTCCCGGTTCCCCTGTTAGGGAATACTAGAAAGATGAGAACTTTCGATAGCACGATGGTCACTGAAAGCAACCAGGTTCTAGGAAATGGTTTACTACATAGACCTTGGACCCGACGATATAGGAGTAAACAAAGTTGGAGAAAATCACCAGCTCTATCGGATTCCAACTCTCCTGCAGACATTATAACCGGTTCAACTCCCATGGTTTTGAAAATAAGTTCGGTCTGAAACGTTTTGCCTTGTCCTTTACCTCCCCAGATACCTAGAGAGACAAAAAACGGCAATGTTCAAGAGATGGTAACAAGGTTTCAATCACGGGATCGAAACAGAGAAGCAGGAGGCATTCATTACCTAAGATCAATGGGATTTTTATATTTAGAGAATTAGCAAGGTAGTTCTTCACAATGTGGCACGCTGCAGGAGGCAATCGAAAATCGACTTGTTAATGTCAACTAAAGGGAAGAAAGAAACATCACAAATGAATCAAAAAATCATATCAAAAGTTCAAGACTTTTAGGCACTCCAATATGAACCCTATAATCCCACTTGTTGTTACCGATGTATTCATTAATCTTCACCAAGGCATAGTTCAAGAAAACTTACCAACTTTATCCTGTCAAAGAAAAAAAGAAGAATTAAGATAGTTAGCAACTTGGTAGCAAACAATTCTGACAAACCTATTGGCTCATTGGCTACATTGATGCAGATATACAACAGTTACCATGAACGTTGGGGCAATGTAATAATCTCCTTGAAGATGTTCGAAGGACCTCGTCGCCTTCTGACGATAATCAAACACAATATCAGCTGCAAATCATCAGATATACAACTTCTGTTAACTCCTTATCAGAGGCAGCACCAACATCAAGTCATAAATTGAGTTCTTTGGACATAACCAAAATTCCAAAAAAAATGAGATTTTTTTCCAGAAAGAAGAAACGAGACTTTACAATCTTTTCCAAGGAAATCTCCGATGAATACGTCATCGATCATGCCCGCTCGTGCTCCGACGGCTACGTTAACGTTATCTGACTCCGCTCCAAGCCTATAGAGATAATCCTTCCCTTCCGAATCTTTTACTTCCCACGACGATTGCTCCGACAACTTCCGCGGCTTCGCGCCACCGTCTCCGCCGTCGTTCGTTCCTTTGCTACCGTCATCTCCGGCCGAGATAGAGTGGGGCTTGGAACAAGCGATCGAAAAGGGTTTTCTAAAGGAGGTTGAAGTGCTGTTGAATGTGGAAGAGGATGAAGATTGTAGTGGAGGAAACTTGAAACGCAAAGATATGTTCGCAATCGCCATTAAATTCTCAAATCACAACACAATTAAAGCTTCCACCGTTACAAAACAAAAAGTCGGATTTTTTCTAAAACTTTTTTTCTTTTTTTAAAACATTTTCTTTTCTCACCAAGATAGGATTTTTAAAGAAGAAGAGCCATTCGACCAAAAAAAAAAAAAAAGAAGAGCAATTTGTTCAAAAAAAAAAAAAAACTGCCATTTTTGTTTCTTGTCTGATAGTAGCTAATTCTGTGGTTCTTGAAGACAAAGACTAGTTTTGGTCCCACGTTCAATCTTCTCTTTGTTACTACTTCCAGACTTCCAATTAGTAATGATGTAATTAATTTTCATTTGGATTAGGCTTGACACTAAACAAAGCATTACTTAGTTAGGTCTTAGAAAAGTACTTCTTCTTCTGATCCATAATAAGTTGATGTTTAAGCAAAAAAAAATTGTTTCATTTTAATTGATGTTTTACATTTTTAATGCAAAATTAAAGTTTTTATATTTATTTTTGACTATTTATATTCTACAGTTTTTTTTATCATTGGTTGAATTGTGTTTAATTAGACAATAAATAAAAAAAATAAAAAAATAATGATTTTGTGTGATTTCTTAATTTGTATGTAAAAACTTTAAACATCAACTATTATAGATCAGATAGAGTAATTAGCTAACAAACAAATTAATGAAAACATCAGTTAATTTTTTGCTATGCATTGGTACTTTTAACTCATTTCATTTATCTGCCATCACCATCATTATTCATTATCATCGATTATATGACCATACTTAATAGTTAATTACATACATATATGTATCATACGGCACAGAAAATTAAAGTTTCCCCCCTTACAACAATAATTAGACGAACACAGAGCTAGTGAACAATAGAGTTTCTTGCGATCATCAGATCGAGATGAAGACAAAGAGAGTGATCAAGAGAACCAATTAACGAGCTCGTCCACGTGGCTGCCAGCTGGAGGAGGTGGCACATCTTGCATCACTTTCTCTTGCCCCTTTGGATAGTATATTCCCGTGCCTTCATGTGGGACCCAACTACTCGCTGACGACGACGTCTCTCCGGCGACGGAGAAACCTCTCATCGTCTTCATCTCCTCTCCGGCGCCACCGGCGTCCGCCTTTGCCGTCTCCCTCACTATGTCGTGCGAAGCACTCTTCTTGTGGATCGATTTCCTAAGCATCGGCCTATATATATAATTGCATGTGTAAATATAACACATGAAAAATAACAAAATAATCATAATTTAACGATCTTGCATGCATATATATGATCTGCATTATCAATATGGCATGCAAATAGACTTACTTGACGAACATGGTGTTCATCGTTTGTGCACCACGAGACGAGAATGTGGAAGTCGCCATGTCGATCTCTATGATCTATTACAATGTGTATGAGTAATCGAATATAACTATAAATATACAATATATGAGATAGTTGTATTTATATACACACATCATCAAATGGGAATGGAATTTAACACACACGCACACACACACAAAAAAAAAATTAAAATAATATAAAATTGGAGTGGGACTATATAAAGTGGGATAATCCATAGTCACATTTCCCAATGTAGATTATCGCCAGACCCATGCCTCTCGTTGGTCATCTCTTCCACGTGGCATGATCCACGTCTTCTAATTTTGGATTCTTCCTCTAGAAGCATTGTACACATACGTATGCGCATACACACATATAGTTTTGTTCACTTGTGGCGTGATTCATGACCCATTTTGAGCACTCAAGTTATACTGGGCTTGAAATCAACAAAAGCCCATTAAAAACACTCAACAGAATCCACATGTATCGAGTTTAATTAAGTAAGCCCATGTATGACCCAAATCGATATTCACTAAAATAAAAAAATACAAGTAAAAAGAAAAAAAATCTTACCCTCAAAAATCTTATAAAAGCTATTATTTATTTATTGTTGTTCAGGTTTTTTCTCGTTTGTTCCTCGTCTATGTTGTGTTGTTGTCTCCTCCTTACTTTTAGCTGGTAATTCTTATCTCTTTCCTTCGTTCTCTCGTCTATGTTTTACTTTGAACTCTAGGGTTTATTTCCCTTTCCTCTCCGTTTGCGTTTTTCATCTGAAAGTCTCGATTTTTTTTTATGTAATTCGATGCGTGCATGAGTTTCTCTTTTTTCAGCGATCTTCGTGCTTTAGTCACCGATTCGAGAGAGTTGTCTATTATTTTTCTGAATTGTTCATCTTTTCCGAAACAATAGCTAATTTTCTATACTCAGGGGTTTTAAGCTGTTTCCAAGTTTTTTTTGCTGTTTCTAAGTTGGGACCTAAGTGTTGTACTTTTTTTTCCTGTATAATTGTGTAGTGTAAACCATGGGTCCAGATTCCAAAGGAAGAGCATGGTTTGGAAAAATCTACAACAAGCTTGAAACGATACTTGTGGAGGTGGACACTTTCACTTCCCAGGTACTCCTCTCTGGAATTTCAATGTTGATTAACAAATAATGCTTGAGAGTAGAGAGAATGAGTGATGGTTTCTTATATTTGGACAGAGCACACTTTGTTTGAAATTAAGTGATCCTTCGGGATGGGAATCTGTAAGATGTGAACCAGAGGAAGTCGCGGAGGAGGACCAATCTTCTGTAACTTCTGATCTGCAGAAGCAACATGATCGTGGTGCTTCTTTACCGAGTTGTAAAAGCCCTTCTGATCCACCTTGTCATCAGAACTTTGACATTTCAGGTAATGTTCGGGTTGAGGAACGAGTTAAAGATGATAGTTTGAAGGAGAATTTATCAGCCTCCTCGTTGCCTGATGGAGAAATACTCTCTGGAGCTCCATTGCCAAAAGAGTACTGTGATGGTAATCTAACATCAGCCACTACTCTTGGCGATGATGAAGAACCAATAACTACCGATGAAGAGTCTCAGATCACTAACAACACTTTAACTCCTCCTCAGAAAATTTCTGCTGGAGACCGTTTGGTTTTTCCAGGCGAGGAAAATGTAGAAGAAGTTAGAGTTGAATCGTTGATAGATTTTGTTTCCATAGAACCTCAACCTACTCAAAGTTCTGTGGAAAGTTTTGAGACTGTAGTAGAATGTGATGATGACCCCGTTCTAGCTGCGCTTGGGATTTCGACGAATGGTTCAAATCTAAATCCAACCGCCACAAAGATTCCGGATGTACCTGTTCAATGTACTGTGGCAAGCATGAGATCCTCTAATGAGTGTTGGTGCTTCACATACTCTTTTCTCTAGCTATTGTTCTACACATTCCTGCTTGTGTTATTGTTTGCTAGAAGTTTTAGACCCTTTAATTTGCCTCGTAACGTGTTTTTTATTTTGTTTCTTAAAATGTGCAACATTTTTTTTGTTATTTCTCTAGGTAATCTAGATGATTTGTTTGATGGCAAATCTGATGCTTCACTGGATACCGATGCATTCTACGACGTGGCATTTCGAGAAGACCCCTCATCTGTTGACGACAATGCACTCTATGCAGTGCGTGATAGGACCAAGAAACTCAGATCATTCAAGGTTCCTTGCTTCCTCCCTCTTTCTCTTATATATGTCTGTTATGATAAACCCGAAACCTTGTTTCTTGCTAATGATTTCGATTACAGATCATTCTGACTGATTTTAGACTTTAAATTTGGCTTGGAAAAACTTAGCATTACCTCATAAGGAGGCATTATTTTCTCCCATTGCGCAACTTTTACCTTTTTCTATCATCATCAGAGAAAGATATTGGATGCTTTAACTACGAAAAGAAGAAGAGAGAAGGAGTATGAGCAGCTTGCAATTTGGTTCGGAGATGCAGTTATGGGTTCTGATCTGGTCAGGGAAGACTCTGAACACAAGGAAGCCATAGACTCCAAAAGCTCACATGTACTTGAATCAGAAAATTCCCTGTGGGAGCTATTGTGAGATTTATGCTCGCGTCATATCCGTCCTGTGTATTATCCTGAGTGAGACTCCTTTTGCTTTATTAAAAACATCAACGTGAGATGCAAACTTTTTTTGACAACGAATAACCAAAAATTTATCCCATCTTTGCTTGCTTTCGTATCCGCTCAAAAAACAATCCTGTCTTAAAACCATTGATGGTAAAACTTCATGTTCTTGAGCTCTGACACTCCCCGAGAAGGGATCAGAACGAATTCCGATGACTGCGTAGCAAATATGCGTAGAGAATCTCATTCCACGTATCAGGAACACCTGGCAAACACCAGTGGATGCAGTCTCCATAGTTTTTCGGATCAGCTCTCTGTTCCTTCGTCAAGAGCTTCCCTCTCCGTTCTCCATACACACTCGTATGTCCATCTTTCCTATATTCTGACAGTTGCGTAATGTTCAGGAACGTGACATTTTCTCCAACTTTGCTTAGAACATCTCCAACTATCTTCATGATTTCTTGATTTGATCCTGTGCCCCAGTATGACCGTTGGTCTATTGGATATAACTCATCATAACAGGTTCCATCGCTCCCTGGATTCCACTCCCAGCTCCTGCCAAAATCACTCTCCTTGAAATTGAATAGGTTTGCTCTAAAAAATTATCTATTGTCTGTCTAGTTTTTTTTAAGACTTTTATGTTTTGTGTTCTGATGGGACATACCATAGATGAGTTGGAGACATACTCGTGAAGAAAACTCTTTGCTTAACGGGATTGATCTTCGTCACTAACCACTTGGCCCATGTTTCTAACGCCATTCTATAAGCAGTCGTCACATTATACTCTTGGACTTCCCTGGCATGTCCATACCTGCATTATATAGATATAAGTTTTCCTTCTAGGCGCTGGAATGCAAGCAACTTTGATTTTGCTTATCCGTTTTATAGCTTACGTTGCATTGATCTTAGGTTGATGCATCCACCATACATAGCTCTCAAAGACTAGAACATCAACACCTTCCCAACTCTTGCTATGTTTTTCAATGGCGTCGAGGATAACCAACCTTTTGTGTACTGTATGATTAGTTGCATGATCCGAAATCGATTCCACTATGAAAGGTGCCCAGTAATACTCGATCGATACATTGTATTCCTATTGCATACACATTTTGATATAAGAAACCATCTTTGCCTCTTTTTACTAGGAATATGTGTGTGTTTTATGTACCTCAGCTTTGAAGATCTTCATAGGAGGAATCCTGTGAAAAGACTTCTTCTTGTCAGGTACTACAGATTGCACCATACAGACCATTGATTCGAACGTGCTTCTCTGCACTGAGTCTCCTATGAACATCACTCTTTTGTCTCTCAACACGTCCAAAAGTTTCAGAGCATCGAACCTGAAACATCACAGAGATTATTTAAGTCACTACTCAACTTTGGATCTGAGACCATGAATCAACACATGCGTTTTTTTCTTTCGTACCTGGGTAAGTCGCATGAGTTCGGTTTCCATCTCCAGTTCTGATAATAAGAATCAGGCCGTCCGTTTCGTTGACATGTTGTTTGTTTGACCAAATAAGGACAGCTCTTCTCTGTATAAAGAGGGTAAGAGACATTGTCCCAAACCCATTGTCCTTCAAAGACATTGCAGTTCTCATCAAGCTGATCCTCTTTGGTAACAAACACTGCGTCTTTCTGTCTGAAGCCATAGAGTTGGAATATCCGACTCTCGTTGCTCTTGAGTTCATCAAGGATCCATCTTGCGGATCCTAAAACTAGAAGACTAACAAGCACAAGTTGGAAGATGGATTGAATAATCCGGGAATCTGCAGAAATTTGTATTGACATTTGAAACAGATTCAACAGCAGAATTAGCTCGTTTAGAACTTCTTGCTGTTGAGCTCATGAATCTATGTTGTGCGTCTGAAAGAATCGAATATCTTCAGATACAAGCATCAACAAATAAATTTGTTCGATGTAACCACCAGTTGGTGAACTTTCTACATTAGGTAGCATGTCTTTTTTGGTAATTGGTCTCAAATAGCGATATGAGAAAAAAGACTGTAAAAGACCAATTATCCGTCTACAAACTATTCTCCGATCTGGCCCAACAAGACTGGTCACCGGAGAAAATCCAGTAATGGCCATTGGAGAGCAATTATGAACGTACAACACAACAAAACAATTAATAAGTACAGAACAAGCCTGTTCGATTGATGACAAGCCCGAAACAAAACACTTAACATGTTCACTTTTCTGTACAGTTAACAAGAACCCTAATACAGAAACAATCCCATGGGGGAGAAGCTGGAAAAAAAAAAGGCAACCTAGCTTTGCTACTGAAAGAGATGCACCAAGTTTGAAATCGATAAAACACGATGGCTCCACCTATGCTAAAATACTTTCACAATCTTGGTTAATTACCGGTATCAGATCCCATGCCCTGAGCTGTCACTGTCAGAATCTGCATAAGGAAAGATTAATGTGAGTAAACTGGTTTGGAAATGTGATGCTGATAAGGGAGAAGAAGGTAGACAAGTTTGAACATCTACCACTAGAACACGAGCCTGAACCACTACTAGAACTGTTCGAACTACTTGATCCACCAGCATTTACTTCTTGTCGAACAGGAGATGCCACATGACCTAAAATGCCAAAAAAAAAAATTATAGAATAGTTATTTCAGTGGGGCGAACAGACTAATATAGCAGAATTCAATACGATCTTATATACTAAAATCTTACCTAATTCTGCAACTTTTGGCGATTCAGGGCCAGTTACTAGAGTGTTCTGTGAACACAAAAGAAGCAACAGGATATTATTAGAGCCTATACCAGTGAATACGGTAAAAGCAAGAGAAGTGAATAACAAATAGTGATTTCCTCTCACCGGTTCTTGGACACTGTTGTGAACCGATTCAGCATCTCTTTCTGAGCCCATTCCATGTTCCTCTTTTTTCTTGCCCGAGCTCTCCTTATACTCGGTCACGAATCTGTAAAGCTCCCAAAGCGTTTGAAGATCAAGACTATCAATATCTAACTCAATCTCATCGTCTTGTTGCGCAAGTTCCGGATTCCTTTTCTTTATAATCTGAACAACTGCCTCTAGCTTGTCGAAAGGTAAATCCTGAAGGTCTTCACTAAGTCTCCGCTTCTCGTCAAACGTTAAGTCCCTATTTCCAGATGCCTCTTTGTCTTCAGGCTTCTCTGGGGAAGCAGTTAGAACTGCAGGTTCCACTGGGTTTGTCATAGATTCTGCTCTCTCCAAAGTCCTATTTTCAACCACTGTAGGAGGAGGAGGATGAGGAGGCGGAGAAGGTGTAGGAGCTCGTAATGGTAATGGGTCTACATAATGAGTGTTTGTTGAAACAGGAGGATGGAAATCGATATCTCGGGCTGGTTGTTGCCTTCTATTGAGAAACTCATACTGTGTTTCAAGCGGCGGCCATTTCTCTTCAAACATATTCAACAAAAACTCAGCCATACGATGCACATCATGCCCCACAGGATTATACAACAATGCATTGTTAAAAGTAAGTCTCACGTCCTCAGCAAAATCCAAGGGTGACTTATACCAACTCTTACTCAGCCTAGTCTTCACTGTACCCAAATCCATAGGCTTCTTAACAATAGTGTGATAATCATGTAAACCAAGCCTAGTTGCATCCACTGGCGTATTGAAAACCCATCCAAACTTATGCTTCATCAATCTCGTAAGCAAATTGTTGCAGTTCTTCAAAATCTGAACCGAACCTTTATCAGCAGCTCCGTGTCCGCCCTTCTTACCACCGTTTGCTGTTTTGAGCTTCTTGTTGGGCACTGGCGTCTCCGCAAGCCCGAGCCCAAAATCTCCGGCGATGTTGTGACCTCGTGGTTCGAGCCGCTTGATTAAGCTCCTAACCTCGTCCAGCTCAGCCATTAGTTTCCGCTTCAAGTTCCTGACTTCAAGCTTCGAAATTGAGCCCAGACTTATCTTCATCATCTGATGATTTTCCTCCGACCCAATCGAGTTCGAAGGAGACACGAGAGGGATCGGCCTCTCCTGTCTCGCCGCCATCGTGGGATTCGATCGTTTTTGGCTTTTGTTGGCACTGTCGCTCCATTTATGCTTCGCCTTCGAAACTCCATCACCGGCTATAGCACCAGACGCCATTCCCTCGTTGACAATTTCTCAGACCGGAAATTTAGGGTTTCTCTAGGGTTTTTTACGCAGAGCGCCAATATTGGGTATTCGAAACAAGGAATCGAAGATCGGTGAGATAGAGAGAAAGGGGTTAGGATCCGTGGTTCATGAACATTGACTCGGATTGCAACACCGAAACCCTAGAAAGCAATTGTGAGTCGCAGCGTCGCGAGAATAGCGTAGACACACGCGCTTTAGCCCACGCGCCTAACAAGGGGAATAACACATGTGTAAAGTGTGACCGGGTAATAACGCCTACGTGTCCCTAACAAAATACCAAACCGGAACTAACCAGGAAGAAAAAAACCAGATGGACGCCCCCGGTTAAGTCACAAATCCCAGTTATAATTCAAAGAGATTTTGACTTATTGAATGTGGAAAACATATAAAAATTAGCTAAGCCATGTGCAATTCCATTGAGAGTCGAACTGTGAAATAAAAATATGAGAAAGATCCGGATTTCAAGCAAAGAATCATCTTCAATAGTTGCAATCAAATTCACAAAAATCGAATAAACCAAAACAAGAGAAATGGCCTTCAGGAATCATTCTTCAAGAATAGTTCCATCTTCTTCTTCTTCTTTTTCCACTTCACTTCCATTCAGATTCACAACAATCATTACATTAGCACTCATATTCTCTTCTTCTTACTACATCTTCTTCTCACAGTTCGACTACTCTCCGGTGACTTCTTCGCCAGAAAATCCCCCGTTCGTCGGAGATCTTCGAGACCTGACATTCCCTTGGAACAAACTTTCTCTCGGACCAATCTCCGATAAGCTAAAACTCGCCGTATTCTGCAAATCATGGCCCGTTGGCTCGATGCCCGGAGGAATGGAGCGTCACGCATACACTCTCTACACGTCTCTCGCCTCAAGAGGCCACGAGGTTCACGTCTTCACGGTTTCTTCCGACAAAAGTAATCATAAAAACCGAGAAGAGTATGACAACAAAGGAGATCTACACATCTACTTTGTTCCAAACCAAAACGGCGTACTTAACCACACTCAGGCTTTCGAGATCTTCCAAAGAATCAACGGTGTAGATGATCATCTTTTCGACTATGTCCACACTGAGAGTGTTTCTCTGCCTCATTGGCGAATCAAAATGGTGCCTAACGGTGACGTGGCTGTGACGTGGCACGGAATCTGGTACGAGATTATACATTCCAAGCTTTTCCAAGAGCTTTATTACTCGAATGATCATCCTAGCTCCGATCTTCAACAAACGATGCCTCGACTCGTCGACGAAATCAAATTCTTCCCGAGCTACAAACACCACATTTGCATAAGCAACAGCGCGCGTGAGGTTCTCGTTAACATCTATCAGCTTCCTAAGAGAAACGTACACGTTATAGTCAACGGCGTTGACCAGAACAAGTTCGTGTATTCCCCTGAATCTGGAACTATATTCAGGGCGAAACACGGTGTTCCTGATGGTAATGGGACAGTTATTGTAATGGGTGTCTCTGGACGTTTGGTGAGAGACAAAGGACATCCGCTTCTCTACGAAGCGTTTGCTTTGATCGCTAAAACGCACCCGCAAGTGTATCTACTTGTGGCTGGATCTGGTCCTTGGGGGGGAAGATACGCGGAATTAGGTGAAAACGTTAGGGTTTTAGGATCTTTAGAGCCAGAAGAGCTCTCTGGATTCTATAACGCTTTAGATGTGTTTGTAAATCCAACGTTGAGACCGCAGGGGCTTGATTTGACGATTATTGAGGCTATGCAGTGTGGGAAACCGGTCGTGGCGCCTAATTATCCGAGCATTGTTGGGACAGTGGTTGTCGATGAGCGTTTTGGGTACACGTTTTCTCCGAACGTGAGATCTCTTGTTGAGACGTTGGATTCTGTTGTAAGAGATGGGTCTAGGGTTTTGGAGATAAAGGGGAAAGCTTGTAAGGGATACGCTCTTTCAATGTTTACAGCCACACAAATGGCTTCGGCTTATGAGAGATTCTTTATGTGTATGAAGAATGAGAGGTATTGTAAGTACCCTCTTCCTGTAGATGATTGATTCTTTTCATAGATTTTGTAAGTTAATTTGAATCGTTTGTTTTGTAACAAGTTACTTGATCTCTTCAATACACGGTTTCATACTCTTCATTTACACACATACCCACACTTGTAAGTTTTGGTGGATCTAGTATCGAAAGTAAAAATATTGGTTTATATATCCGGTTTAATCGGTTTAATAGTTGTTAGAGCCGGTTGAGTTAAGTTCTGGAATTTCAAAGTATGAATATAAATAACTAGTGGCTCATCCGCGTTTCGCGCGGAATTTTGTATTGTGTTTATTGACATTGTTAGAAGAAAACTCGTTGGTACTAAATTTTTTTTTGTATTTCACAAAGTAAATAAAAAATCAAATTTTAATATTTATAGTGTTTAATGGTTTTTATATCTACTTAATATAATTATATATATACAATATTTAGAAAACAATTACAAAATATATTAATCAAATCTTTAAAATCAAATTTGCTTTGTAAATATCTGAATATTTTTGTAGGTTTATGATTTTTGAATATCCATAATCTTATACCCAATTTCAGATAGTTACATTAGCGTCAAGTCATTTCCACAAAAAGTATCATGCAGTTAGTCATTTTATCATTTGAGAGTATCTCAATTCTCTGACGTGTTTCGAATGTGCACTCATAATATCTCTCTCTCTCTCACATTGTCGCCTCTCTAACTTGATCTCTGTATATTTGTGGGAGGATTTCAC
>PKMM01029352.1:1585443-1615331 GCA_002933915.1 Eutrema heterophyllum
ATTTATAAAAAAATGTATTTTCAAATTCTGTTAAAATCAATGAATGATAATTATCATGAGAATTAAAGTATAAAAACACAAAATATACTAAATCATATTAGCAATTTAAAATTAACAAATGAGTTGATGATGTGTCACAATTGTAGAGTACGATAGAGTACGATAAAATGATGTGGTATCATTAAAAGAGAGGATATTTTCATTTATAGAGATGTTCTAAAGCAAAAAGCAATAAAAGCATAAAAGATCAATTAGGACGATACACGATTTAACGAAGTATCGGTTGATTCTTTTAAACTAACCACTAATTTTCAATTTCAAAAGAAGTTTATTTAATTTATTTAGAAAAAAAAGAAAAAAAAATTCTACGCACGTTTTAATATATATCTATCAAAAACATGTTCTAAGATTAACAAGTCAAACGTTGACCCAAAAAAAAAAAGATTAACAAGTCAAACATTTACTTCCCCTCAATCATAGATTTCTTCTTCAGTCTTCTTACAGAAATCTGTGTTCCATGCTCCTAACAACGGCAACAAATTCTTCCAGAAATATCTATCAAACTCTTTTTTTTTTTTTTTTTGAAGGCCTTAAATATCTATCAAACTCTTGTGCCATTGCATCTGTCTCAGTTCATCTAAGTTTCCATAAAACACTCTTAAAAATCATTCAAAATGATTACATAAATAATCGAAAATATCTTCAAATTAAATCATGATAACACATAATCATGCATTAAAAAGGCCAATTAAACACATACTGAATTCATAAGCAAAGAGGTTATTTTTGTCCATTTATTTGAAACCATTTATGAAAGACTGTTTTGACGAGTAGAAAACAAAACTTTAACAAGTTCACATTGTGTACATGCTCTATTTCTCAATTTTTTTTTTTTTTTTTTTTTTTATCAATATACAGAAATATTTCACAATCCTTCTTCTTCTCTCTAGATCGTAAGAAAAAAAACAAGGAAATGGAAAATTTTGATTATAAGGGTTATGTAGAGAGAGCATTTAAAGGTTTTGGTAATGGTCTCTGAAAGAAAGATATAAAATTGAAGATTTGAAGGAGGAGAAATTTAGAGACGTTGACTTCGAACTTAAAAAAGTATAATTTCCTTAAAATCAGATCTCCGTTTTCCCCTGTTTTTTTTTAAAAAAAATTAATCACTATCTATCTCTTTTTTATATATAGATGTTTTATAAGTGGACGAGGAAGAGAAAGAGTCCATAAACACTATAAGAAAATTGTTTGAAACCGATGGCTAAAACGGTAGGAAGTCTGTCGGAAATGGTCATTTTTGACCAATTTCTGATCGATTTTCGCCATCGGTTTGAAGTGGTCAGAAATTTGGATCCGTCGGAAATCACCAAAAAATTTTCTATCGATTTCCGACCACTATTTTCCCGACGGTTTTCCAAAAAAGGTCGGTCGTTGGAAATTCCGTAGGAAAAGTGTCGGGAAATCGTTGGTAAAAACCGCCGGAAATTTCCGACGAGTTTCCTATCGCAAACCCGACCGATTTCCGATGGAATATTTTCCTACCAATTTTCGACATGGTATTTTCAGACCGTTTTCCTACGGATATGTTTCCAACCATTTTCCAACGAATTACTTTCCAACCGTTTTTCCATGGAAAATGTAAATATGTTTTTTTCAATAGAAAATTAAATGATTAAAAATAAAAATATATAAATAAATCATTAAACAAATTTATTATTATTAACAAAAATTAAAAAAATAAAAACATAAAATAATTTTTTTTATAAAACCCTAAAAACAAATCATTCAAAAACTAAAAAAAATCCGTAATTGGATTTATCGCAGGTTCGAGGATTGCTGTAGGTTCGGGGATCCGCTTGGCGTTTGTTGATTCGTTTGCCTTCTCCTCATAGCTATGCGGTCTGATATTACCGAAAAGTAGACTTGGAATAAATAAAAAAACTATTAATACAAAATAAATAAATAAAAAATTTCATAAAAATTGTTAAATAAGAATTATAGTAAAACATTTTAAATAAAATATATCAAAAAACGTGAAACAATCTGAAATGTAATTATGAGAAATGTAATTAAATCAATTTTTATAAATATTTTTTAGACAAAAATAAAATTATTTAACAAACATTATGAATCGAAATCGAAATAATTTATTCAAACTCATCTTCTTCATACATGAAATAAAAATGTCATAAATCATTTCGAAATAAAATTATTCAACAAACATTTCTAAAATTATAAATCAATCTGAAATCCGTCGGGACTTTTATGTCTTTGAAAATCCGTCGGTATTTTTAAACGGTTACAACAACGGCTACATTTATGTCATTGGAAATCCGTCGGTATTTTTAAACGGCTACTTGCCGTCGGAAATCGGTCGGAAATTTCATACGGATTTCAGACGGCCAAGTTTTCCGACGAGAAACCGACGGTTTTCCTACGGAAATTCCGACGGGCAAAGATCCGTAGGGAATTTCTGATCGATTTCCGAGGGTTTCACTTTTCCTCGGAAAAATCGTCGGAAATCCGTCGGAATTTTCCTACGGATCCTTGCCCGTCGGAAATTCCGTAAGAAATCCGCCTGTTTTTTTGTAGTGAAATAATATATACTTTTAACCCTTGTTACAAAATAATAATATAATATATACTTTTTAAAAATAATTTTAAATCGTATATCTACACGAGACATTAGAGGATAAAAATAGGATAAATTAAATTAATTTAGTCTCCCTTTTCATACTATTTCTTTCCCCTTTCCTGTTATATATAGTTTATATGCAAACGTGGCCTCTCTAGTCTCTACTAGACTATGCTATATAAAATAGAGTGTATAAAGTACGTAAAGCATGCACAATTCATAAATGTGTAACGAACCGATACATCAATTTATTGTTGGTTACACCGAATGAACAAACAACGCTAATCAAATACAAAACGGATCGATATGTTTTCTTCCTTGATCAAGAAAAAACAATATACATCCCTCAAATTTTAATCTACGAGAGTAGTATTCAGTGATGACGAGGATCGGGACCTCCAGGACTAAGTCTCATGGACTCATTAAAACCTCTCTCCATTAGCTTTTCCATATTAGCTTTCAACACTTTCTCTGCTTCTCTCATCATACGCCCTCGTTTGATTCCGTCTGCGTTTGCAAACCGCTGCTGCAGCGGCCGACTTGCAGATGACCGCGACAATGAAACGCAGATCAGGAACAAACACAGCCAGAATTTCAACGTAGCCATGTGTTATTTGCTACTGATTCAATATGGAAGGTGTTATATATTTATGTAAAAATGGTATACTATGGTGTGTGTGTTTCCATCACATGCTTGAGACATTTATATAGAGAATGGCATTGGGATCATGAATCTCACTGAAATGATAATTTTTTTTTTTGCTATATAATAAAATAGATAAGGCGGTCGCAAGAGCCAATTTATAATTGACGAGTTTCCAACTTCTTCAAAGTGCTTGTTCGAGAGAACATGCACTTCCAATTAATACATATACATTTTTTTTTGGATCAAATACATATACCTTCTTTTTGTCAACATATAATGATATAAAATTTATTAAAGTAAGCTACTGATATTAATAATAAATTTATATCATTATATGTTGACACAAAATATATAATGATAAGTAAAATTAAAATAATACAATGTATGAAACTATTTTAAGTAATGCGAATGATTTTATAACTAGATTGTACATTTATTTATAGTATAAACCCAAAAGGTAATATTTTAAGAAAAAAGTGAAAATGCGTAGATGACATGTGTTAAGGTGCATTTAATGATAAGCCATCTAAACCAGTTCATAATATAAAAAGGAAAATATGGGGACAAATGTGAATGGGCTCAATTTTAAATATTTGTCGTAGCGTAGAGTCAATGAAAGCCACGTTGCAGCCTTTTTTTCGTTGGCCTTTTGATTTAGTTGACCAAATGAGTTAGCTAACGTAAATCCAAAGTAGATATGAATAATGTCTTTTGATTGATTGAATTTTGATTCTATCGACTGAAAATAACAGATGTCTTAAAATAACAAAAGAAGAAGAAGAAGTTATTAATTACAAAGGAAAAGCAACTATGAATCTCTCGATAATCTGTGTGCATGTATTGATTATAGATTGTAAAAGAACTTAAGAGAATATTCATGAGTGAGGTCCAAATCACTAATGTTTATTTCTCAGTTTTTCTTTAAAATTAAGGTGAGTAGGACAAAGCTAACCACTCTATTTTACTTTGCTTAATAACAAGTTGAAGACTCTTCTATGATTAAAAATGATTATTAGCGAAACGATTTTGGATTTTGTGGATACAAGCGTGGCACTTAATTTTATAGAGTAAGTGAAGCACCAATTCGAAGCTGAAAGAAAAAAGTGAATGAAACACTAACTTCAACCAAACTATTAAAGAGAATAGCATTGACAGCAATACCTAATCTTTTGAGATTACAAAGGATTTAGAAGAAGTGTTAGATTGGATATACGAGAATCTTATATTGTATAGTTGAGATCCGATTTATATAGTCATATAGATATTAGTTTTGATACTCAAGATCCTCTTGCACTCTGTAATCTGTATATTGTTTTGATTAGGTAATCAAAAGACTCATGGAGTTTCTCAAATTACAAAATGGTTATGGTTATGGAAATATGATGAACAGATAAAATGATGGTAGTCTTATGATTTTTTTTTTGTGTCAATATGTTTTACTTGGTTATTATAGAATGTAAGATTCCAACAAATGAGTGGAACTTAAAATCATTTTTTCATATACATTGTCGAACATTTTAATTAGATTTGTGTTTGATGTTTATATCATATATTTATAACTCGTGCTATCCAAAATTTAGATTTTAATATGCGTACGGAGCAATAATTAGCGTATATACTTAAAATTCTTTTTAAATTGTTTTTAGTTGTATATCACCGTGTACCAAAGGTGACATATTTATAACAGATTTAATATGTTATATTTCGGGTCAATAATCACATGAAGGATTATACTATTTTTTGTTTTAAATGCATAAAATTTATAACTTCCAACTTAAAATCTCGAAAATTTAGTATGATTTGATATTATAATGATTTAAGTTAAAATAAAAAAATCTAGCAGAATTTAAACAATCTCATTTGATATTTCCGACTTAAAATCTCAAAAATCTAGTATGGTTTAATATTTTTCCAAGATTTTATATTTTCTGTTTTTTTCTACAAAATAATTAATGTTTGACAACATATATAATTAATCCAAATAAATTATAAAGATATCTATGTACTAATACCTGTTTGGACACAAAATGCTCTCATGTTTTAATAGTATAGATTGTTTGATAAAATTTGAAACACTTTACCAGTTGGATGGATACCACAATAAACGCCATAATAATCAAAAGGAAAAAATCCTCTTTACCAAATTACTCAGAGTATTTTCTTTCTTCCTTTACGTGTATTATATTTACCAAAATACTTATAAACAGCTTACATATGTATTATGGTTCATAAACTCATAACAAACACATATATACAAAAGAAATGTTTGGAGCTAAAAAAAAAAAAACAATGATACATATAAATATAGAAATTTGCGTGTAATACAGATACTCGACTAGTAAAATCAATTATAAAAATGAAGTTAAAATGAGGCTTAATAAAGTAAAAAAGAGTCGGTCCTCTCAGATGATTAAGGTTATTAAGGTTTAACTAACTACCTCCCACCGTGGTCCTCAAATCAACTTATTCTCTCCAACTTTACTTCCATTCAACTCCGAATCTACTATATAAGGAGAGAAAAAGAGTTTTTCAGCGTAGACACGTCAGCCTCCTTTATTGGTCTAATTTTTTTGTTTCCAAGTCAACGTTGAAGAAAACATACAACTAATTCAACTCTTCTTAAAAAAAAAAACCACTCATTTTTCGTCAAAAACCTAGTTGCGCCAAGAAATTTCTTCAAATCCTTCGCTCATTTTACCTCATGATGACGAATCCCTTAGTTAAACCTACAACCCATAACAAATATCAATATTGTCAACCCAGATTTCTTACCACACCGAAGAAACGAACCACGAACCAACATAACCCTAAATTCGATTTGCAGGTATTGTTCTAAACTTTTCAAGACAACATATGTCACTTTTAAAATAAAAAAATATGTCGTTTGTTGAAATACTTTTGGATTGCCGGTTAGTAACCTTTCTCGATGAATTTTATATCTTACTTTCAATTGATTGCATGCGAACTATTCTTTTGGTTGGTCTGGGTTTCAGTTTGTGCTAGAATTGTCTCAATTTTCCATCTAGAAATAAGCTCTACGGATGGTGAAGCATGTGAAAGGAAACCACACTCTTTTATCTTCATGAGGTAAAGAAAGACGTTCGAGGGTCTTGCTAAAAAAAATTAACCATTGAGGCTTACAAGGTTCGAGAGCCTTGCTAAAAAAAATTAAGTTGAGGCTTATAAAATTTTAAGTTCTAGATTGACTGTTGAATTTAGCTGCAGATTTCATTTCATTATTATTTTAACTATTAGATTACATGGTTTAGCTGTTTCCATTGATTAAATTAGCACATAGAAGATTTTCAAAATGAATGTCGAGAACTTTATTTGCAAAGATGTAATTGAAGTCTTTGAGGATGAGCATGATTGTTCTATGGATATTGGATGGGATATCAATTAAGAGGAAGACAAATTATACACTATGTAATTGAAGATGATCTGAGTTTAATTGCGATAGATGTATATTTCAAAAATTGCATGAGAATCTTAGTCATTGAAAAAAATGTGAGTTATACTTATTTGAATAGAAGTATGCATTTGAAGTCCAAACTGAAAAAGCTTATTTTTATCCCTTCTTCAATTGTTTAAAGTTATTGATAATATGTTCAAGTGAATTTCTTAACTCAAAATATAGCTTTTTGGTAGATTTAGTACTAAAAAGTCTTTGATTCACTCAATGCGTCGTAAGTTTTATGGGACTACCATTTCCTACTCTCAATATGTATGTCAAACTCTAAAAGATTTTGTTTTTACTCGTGCCAATATTTTTCTAAGTTTAATTTTATTTAAATATGACATAAATGATAAGTGTTGTTAACTGAACAGCTTGAGAAATAAATGAACGTGGAAACTTGTGGTTATCAACATCACTAATTAGTCTGGAATATGAAATATATCAGTAAGTAAGCAGCCATGAGATTAAAATGAGTCAAGTGTATATATCACTTTTGTCGAGTGTATATGCTTATATATCAATTATATTCTGAGTTAAATAACAACCATGGGATTAAAATGAGTCACGATCGCTGAATTGAAGATAAACTAAAGAAATTTGTAATGACGGTTAGATATGTATAGTCGCTCACAAGTCACAACACGTTATTACCACTTTTTTCTTTTCTTTTCTTTTTGAAAAAGAATTGTTACAAATTCAATGAATGTATGTGCTAATCTGTAAAGTATCTTTTTTGAAGAAAATAATTTTCTTAAAGTCAAACTATTTATACAAGAAGAGTTACCAAGAAGAAAAAAAATAAAAATTAGTTGGACTCAAGTTGCGATTAGTGACAACTCGTTCTGTTGGTCGAAGCCATAAATCAAGTTTATTAAAAGTCAGTACACGTTTCAAGTGATAAAAAAAAACTCGACACGACTAACATTTCGAGATTAGTAAGAAACAGTTATCAATTTTTTTTAAGAAGTATTTTTGGCATTCACAAAAGAGTATCTAGAAGGATGTTATGAACAGATAAAACTAGTCAGGCAGTAGCGGTAACCTGTCGATGCCATAGGGTGAACCATTAAATTCGCCGGCTGCACAACCAAACTCGTCAAGCTCTCCTACGTTCTCTTCTTCAGGCTCTCCTTCCTCTTCATCTTCATCGTCGTCCGTACCATAAGGGAGGATCCGTAGATACACCTCAGCTCCTCTCCATTGTCTTTTTGATCGTAAATTGTACTTCTTGACTAGCTTTCCTTGTAGAGACACGATCTGTGTTGGCCTTGGGAGTAGATCGACTGGTTCCTTTTCTGGTATCACTACCCGCTCTATCGCTAATCTCGCTTCCTGCATATAAACGAATTGGTTCGAAACAATGGTGAATTGTGGTTACTATCAAAGAAATTTTGACTAGCTCTTTGGGTACCTCAGGCGTCCATTTTTTCAGATAGTTTTGGACGATCTTCTGATCCAAAGTCTCCTAGTCCATCTTCGTAATCGGTTAGTAGCGCCCGTATCGCTTTGGCTACTTGAATACCTGAACTAGTCTGCAAGAAGGAGAGTTTCTTTCGGTAAAGAAGCTGGAATTTGAAAACTTGAAGAACAAGAGTCTTAGTTTTTTTTTTACCTTTGTTACATAAACAGGTATACCGTGAGATGTGGCTAATGATTTAATCCGAGGATTCTTCCTGACCTTTGATTGCAATGCAAGTAAGGCTTCTGCTTCGCTAATGTTTGTCGGTTAACTCAACTGCAGTTTCCATCTCTAGTTGTTTGATTGCCTGAAGGACAGTTGATTCTGAAATCTGGGTGAGAGAAATTGACGAATCAGTAATTAGGTATATGAATATTACTAACCACGAAATCATAAGACCATTGTTAACATAAAAATGAATAGGACAATCTGCAAAATTCATTCTAATCTTACCCCATAGACATATAGATACATCGGTGTCTCGTGCTCTGAAGATTCTGCTTCAGTAATCTCCTTAGTTGGAAGGACTTCAGAGATAGTTTCCTCCTTATTGAGCTTCAAAACATCTAATGTTTCCTCTTCATGTTTCTTATCCAACGTCATCACGTCGATGAGAGTTTTCTTCTTCTCCATAATCACTTGCACTCCATGAGAGTTTATTTTGCGGATTTCAACGTTTGGTAAGCGACCTTTTAACCAACAGACGAGCCAAAAGAAGAAGATAAACTGAAACCAGAATCTTAAAGTTGTTGGTGTATCAGATTAATTTATGCAGTTAGTTGTATATGTTCTTTGCTTCTATTGACAGTTCCAACTCAATAAGACAAGAGTCTACCTGCGAGGAGAGCATCAACAGTTGCTGCAAGACTACGATGAACACGAACCTCAGTCTTTGAAACTATTTCTGCACCACAGCTAAATGTTGGAGGACCTTTTCTTTCAAGGACAGTCTTTGGGCCACCTCTTCTGGTCGCTTCCTCATCTCCAAGAGTCACACTCTGCCAAAGATGTCCATTATTATGTCTGAAATGAACTAATATTTCAGAAAAAGAACTACTTCCCAATTATCAACAATTTGAGCTACTACAACATGATATCACTCTATTCAAATCTTCTATGCAGTTCCTGTGCCCCATCTCTTGTTTAGCAGACATATTGAGCTGCAAGAGATCCATGAGGAACAGGAAATATCATCTCCTTACCAATTTCTTGATAATAAGTGTAGTGCCACAATGGCATTGAATGACCATTGGTAAGAGATTCTCATAAAATTGTCAAATTAGAATCTCCAAACAATATATATGAATTCAATCTCAGTTTAAATGGTAAGCAAACACATCATGTCTAACCTGTACACCTCCAACGAGGAGGTCTAATGAAGGGTTCTTAATCAAATTCTCTATGGTTGCTCCATGAGCCGTGGCAACTAACTGGATTCCACGCTCTGCTATTGTGCTTGCAGCAATGGCTTCAAGTTTAGTTCCAATCTCATCAATCACAATCACAATCACAATCACTTGGGGCATGTGGTTTTCTACTGCTTCTATCAGTACCTGAAGGCAAAGCAAATTGAAATACATATAAAACAATATCTCTTTTGTCTACTTAAATAAACAAAGGTTGAAGCTATCTACTAAACCTTGTGTTGTATGTCAGAGTTAGGGACTTGCATCCGCCTAGCATTACCGATGCCTGGATGAGGTATATCACCATCACCACCTATCTCATTGGAAGTGTCAACAATCATTACTCTCTTCTCATAGTCATTTCCAAGCATTCGTGCTACCTCCCTGAATTAGCAGCAATGATGACTTACATATCAAATCTTGAAGGAACAAAGAGAAGAGTTCATCTCATCTATGTAGAAGAAACGAACACAAACCTAATCATCGTAGTTTTTCCCACACCTGGTGGACCTATAAGCAACAAAGAGTTCCCATCTTGGATGAGATCAAGCAGCATATTGGCGCTTCCTCTAACAGATCGACCAACACGGCAAGTTAAGCCAATAATTTCTCCCTTGCGATTCCTTATGGCACTAATCCGGTGCAACGTCCGGCTGATTCCTGCTCGATTGTCATTAGTAAACTCTCCAACCTGACAAGTTCATGGTGTTATCAAGCTGCTAGATACATGTTTCGTCAACGAAACAATTCAGCGGAGATGAACACTCACCAACCTGAGAGACAGCGAATTCCAGATCCTTAACCCTAACGGCGTCTTCGGAGATAGCAAAATCTCCAGAAGGTAATCGCGCCAGAGGCTTACGACCTAAATCCAAAACTACCTCTATGAGTTCACTAATATTAGGGTGCTCCTCCAGTGTCCGTCGTATCTCCTCCGGTACAAGCGCCAATAGACGGCCTAATTCGTCATCGAAGTTGTCCTCGTCTTCTAGTTCCGGAACTGCGACTGGAGACGAAGAGGCCGAAACAGCAACAACTCCAGGTGAAGAAGACGAAGAGGAAGAATTAGAAACGAGATGGTGAAACAGTAGGGACGGTCGACATCTGAGCTTGAGGATTCCTCGTTCATGGCTCGAGAGCGTTAATGGAGGAACATGATTACTCAGTGATAAGCTCAGCATATTCCTCGCCTGAATTGTTTTTTTTGTTTGGTTCGAGAAATTTAAATATGTATGTTTGCCAACCACGTAGACGAATCATCACAAGACACGTCAGCAAAAAATTTATTCCATCCAAACAAAGAGAAAACCAAGAGAGTTTTGTTACAGATAGAAGTAGAAGTTAAGCAATGATTGTCTTCGTACAAGCAAGAGTTTTTATAAAAGTTTCCATTCTACTAGGAGGCTTTTACTGTGTATCCAGTGTAAGATCATGCCAAGTTTCTCCATCTGCTTGCTGAGTTTCAGCATCTGAAACAATGGCCATGCAAGAGATTATTAGTAGTCACATGAAAGCATTTTTCAGAGACGGTTATGTTCCAAAAACTTGGAGCTATAAAATCAAATAGCCATGTAATCAAGAAAACAAATGGACATACTGGTTTCTTCAGTATCATCAGTCCTAACAGCAAGCACTGGAGGCAATGGGAGATCTGCAACAATAAACACAACAAATGATCTGATGAAATGGGGACTTTGGGGAAATACAGTGATCTTGAGGTGTAATGTGGAAGGCAAAAATGGTTACCATCATCAGGCAGAGTGTCCCTCATCCACTCCTCATCCACAATGTCTATAAGCATACCAAGACTTACTTCTGCCATTGGAATCCCTCAGATTGCTAAGAAAACCATTCAAAAATCAGATGATAAGTAACAAATATATAATATAATGGGGAAGAAAATTGGATTGTTGAAGTGCACAATAACTGGTTGATTCTGCGAGAGAACTTATATCCAATTCAATTGCTTTGCCCTTATACAATAGCCAATATTCTCTATATCTAATAGAGAGAATTTTGTTCATAACATATACATGAATATTTGAAACAATCCAATCTACAGATAGTTTCGTCGGAGATAAAAAAAGATTAGGGTTCTGTCGAACAGGTGGTGAGCAATCTAGGAAAGAGAACCGGATACGAAATTCAAACCAAAATTCAAAAGAAAGACATGATCCTCTATAGGAAAAAACCTTACTTAGACACCTAATTAATGCATCAATGAGTAGAAAAAATCCCGGAATTGGTACACTGGTTAGACGATTACCCCAATTTACAAACTGAAGTCAACAGAAAGCTCTTAAATCCCTACTGCAATCTAATTTAAACTCTGTTTGCAGACTAGTTACACATGAATCGCGAGGGAGGAAACGAAAATCACTAAATGGATCGATGAAAAATCATTGTCATTATTAATCAACTTTTATCAAACTACATCTCCAGTTGAAACGAAAGAAGGATGAAATCTGAAATTGACGAAGAAGAAGAAGAGGGCACCTGAAACGATACGGCAATCGGCGGGCAGAGTAGTCGGTCGCTGACCTGTTGTGGCCGGCTAAGCTCTGAACCGTGTATTTGAGATACCCTAAAGCGAACGGCTTTAGAAACCTCTGCCTAAGGTAACCCTAATCACTAAATAGTAAATAGAAGGATAAAAAAAAGAATAAAAAACTCAGAATTCAATAACTGGCTAGTATTTCGGGATTTTCTAGCTCCATCGTCTCTACCAGATGAGCTCTCTTGACAACTAATTCAGTTCAAGTAAGGTTTTTGCTTCTTTATAGGAAAAAAAACTTTACTTGAACTGAATTAGTTGGTACACACTGTTACTAAATTCTGAGGGTTCACCTGGGTAGAAACAAGACGATGGAACGAGAAAATCGTAGCACACTCTCTTATTGAATTTTGAGTTTTTGTTTTTTATCCTTTAGTAATTAGGGTTACCTTCTAGTTTAGCCAGAGGTTTCTAAAGCCTTTCGCTTTTAGGGTATCTCATTACACGGTTCACAGCTAAGCAGCGACCGACTACTCTGCCCGCCGATTGCCGTATCGTTTCAGGTGCCTTCTTCTTCTTCAATTTCAGATTTTCTCCTTCTTTCGTTTCAATTGGAGAAGTAGTTTGATAAAATTTGGTTACTTTAATGATGCCAATGAATTTTCTTCGATCCAGTAAAGTAATTTTAGTGATTTTCGTTTCCTCCGTCGCGATTCATGTCTGCAAACTGGATTGATGACGAGGGTTTCAGTAGGAATTTAAGAGCTTTCTGTTGACTTCAGTTTGTAAATTGGGATAATCGTCTAACCAGTGTTCCAATTCCGGGATTTTTTCTATTCGTTGATGCATTAACTAGGTGTCTCAAGTAAGCAATGACTTCTTCACCGTCGTTGGAGATTTTAGGTACATATCTCTGAAACTCCATTTCTGTATATCCTGGGGTTATGTTATATGTCTCTTCTCTAAAGTCAGCTTTTTTTTTTTTTTTTTTGGCAGTTAGAGAAGCTGAATGTTTCTCTGTGTGGAATGGCCCTCCATTTAGCAATGTTCAACCCACTCTCAAGCTTGAACGAGTTGCATGCTCCAACACGAAGTTCAGCTTTGATGGATCGAAGTTTTTGGCAATGAAATCAGATGGAATCATCAGTATCTATGATTCCACCAGCTTGACAGAAGTGCGGTCATTCACAATAGCGAATGTTACGGCTGCTGAGCTATCTCCGTGCGGGACTTATCTGCAGACCTTTCAGAAACCCTCTACTCCGCAGGAGAAGAACTGTCTCCCTTTGGAATACTGAGACAGGAGATCTAGCTTACGGTCATTACCAAAAATCCATTACTAAAACTACATGGTAAGCTGGTCTTTGTGCTTACTTATGTGATGCGTGGAAATAGATAGTCTTTGTGCTTATTACATTTACACTGCTTTTATATGATACGGCGTATTTCTGTGGTTGCTGTGTAGGCCATCAATTCACTTCTCTCCTGATGAATCTTCAGCGTGCCGTTTAGCTACAAATGATGTCCAATTCTTTGACCCGAAAGATTTCTCAAAAGGAATAACATCCCGGATCAGAGTTCCTGGCGTAGCGGCATTTGAGCTTTCTAAAACCCCAGCTTCCCATGTTGCTGTGTTTGTTCCAGAAGTAAAGGTGCTTTTTCATTGCTTGGGCTATCATAGTCTGTGTTACTTAATAGTAAAAAAAACACAACTTTTCCATGATCTGCTAATTTTGTCACCGTCTTCTAGCTCAAAAAGTTATCCTTTTTTCATTCTAAAAGCTGCACACTGTGTGTAATTGTTTCTTCTATGGATAGGCTACTCTGAAATATTGATGCTTACATGTATAGGGGAGTCCAGGCAGTGTCCAGATGTTTGAATGTGGGAAAGATCACAGAGTCAGCCAATTGCTCGACGTAGCTTCTTCCGGTGTCCTCTGTGCAGTTTAATTGGAATCATGGTTCCACTGGACTCTTAGTGGTTGTACAATCAGATGTTGACAAGACCAACCAAAGTTATTATGGGGAAACAAAGCTACACTACCTTACAGTAGATGGCACACATGAAGGCCTAGTTCCATTTCGTACGTCCTAAGCTTTTATGTATTCGCTCTTGTGATTTTTTGAAAGTACTGACTCTCTGGTGCTTTACCAGGTAAAGAGGGACCAGTTCATGATGTTCAGTGGTCCTTCTCCGGTTCAGAGTTTGCAGTTGTATATGGCTGTATCCTTTTTCCGTCAGCTATAACGACTTATCTATATGAGTTTATTGAGGTTTTTGGTTCTCTTGTGAATGTCATTATTGAGAGGTTATTTTCTTCGCATCTATATGTTGCTTCTTCAAATTCTGTTTTTCCTTGAGCGTGACTTCAGTTATGCCTGCTTGTGTGACAATCTTTGACAAGAAGTGCAAACCCTTGATGGAACTTGGCGAAGGTCCTTATAACACTCTTCGCTGGAACCCTAAAGGAAGACGTAAGTGTCCATCCCTGTTCTCTTTTGTCTTCTCGTTTTTGTTTCTTTTTTATATAGAAGATTTGTGTTCGTACATACTTTTGTAACTTTTAAATTGATGTTCCACAGTTTTATGTGTGGCGGGATTCGGTAACTTACCGGGTGATATGGTAAATGACAATCCCTTGCGTTCTTCGTAATTTTCAGTTTCCGGTTAACAACTAGTCAGCAATTCACATTATGTTATCGACATGATCCTCTTTAAATGGTTACTCCATTGATTTAATCATACATTACAGGCGTTCTGGGATGTTGTCAACAAGAAGCAGCTAGGAAGTAACAAAGCCGAGTGGTCTGTAACATATGAATGGTCTCCGGATGGTCGTTATTTCCTGACTGCATCAACAGCACCAAGACGTCAAATTGACAATGGGTATGTTTAAACTTCTTGCCACATTGTTGAGTTTGGTATCTGATTCTGCTTCAGTCAGGTTATTGATTTATCTTGCAGCGCGAGCTGTGAAACGAGGCAGCAACAAGCCACTACCTTGGATCCTTTTTATCTTACTTTTTTTTTGTAGCTAAAGTAGAAGCGCGATTTCTCATCAATATGGACTGTTTGTAATATATGTCCTCTTTGTTTTGACTGAAGGCTTAAAATATTTTACTACGATGGAAAGCGTTATTTCAAGAAGATGTTTGAGAGGCTGTACCAGGTGCGTCTCTTAACAGCTTTGAAAAGCATAATTACACATTGTCTTACTGAAGTGCCATGTTTATATTTTACCTACAGGCTGAATGGAAACCAGAGTCTCCAGACAGGTTCGGTGAGATCAGTGAACTTATCAAGTCAGTTGAATCTTTGAAACTCGAAGCGGGCAAATCGCAAGGTTTGACTGAATCTCATGTTTTAACACTTAAATCCTGTGTCTGATAGTGAGACAGCCTTGTAAACTTATCTTGTTCTTAAACTCTTCTACCTTTCTATCTTAGGACAAGGATCAGCTCAGAAGAAAGCTGTGCTTCCAACCCCACTGTACAAAAACCCGCAGCATATCGACCTCCGCATGCTAAGCACGCAGCTGCCATTCAGGCCGAGGTACTCAAAATAGCTTTTCTATGATATCACACTGATACTAAACATCGATGTGTTCGGTTCTATGAGAACGTCTCTGAGAGTTTCATGATTCGTAATTGCAGTTGCTCGGAGGAAACCGAGCAGGGTAAGTGTCTGTATCTTGCAATACATACATACATCTTGGAAATATCATTCTTATGTTGAGTGGATGATCTGGTGTTAATACAGAGAGATGACCTTGTAAGCCGTGATCTTATCAGCCAAGAACTCCATCGTCTCTAATTTGTAATAATTGACAGGGATTTTACTGATCTTAACCCACACATCAACAGTGGTGAGGAAAGACGCAGGGGGATTGGGGATCCATCTGTCCAACAGCATCGTCCAATGGTTGTATGACCAAGGCCGATCTTTCAAAACCGTGACCATATCTTCTTCTTTTTGAAATATGAATTGAAACTTATCCCGAGATAAAGCTATGCCTCTCACCTTATCATACAGACGCCAGACTCGCAGCATCGTTTCTATCATCTTATCCATCGGTTGGCAATCTGGGTTCAACAAGCGTCCCAACAAACTCAAAGAGTTTTCTTCGAAGACGGTGAATCTCGGATCATCAGGAAGGTCGATACGCTCATTATCTCTTAGCGACATCGCACGTATAGCAGCTTGGAGGTTATCACCCATTGATCCTCGAGACCAAAAGAATGAGAAAGATTTCCGGTGGCAAGGAGCCGGTAACGAAGGGAGTAAATCAATGGTCAAAAAGGAATATTTGCAATTAATTTTGCAATATTCAGCCACAATTTTCACGGAAATCATCAAGATTTACTAATTGGAGAGCAATGAATAACGAAGAAGGAAAGAGTGTGTAAGGAATAAGGAAAGGAGAGAGATCTGTAAATATTCGTAAGACCGAAGCAGTAAATGCCGGCGCAGAAAGAACCCAAGGAAAAACTATATCGGAAAGATTATAAAAAAGGAAACCCAAAGACCCTAAATGAAACCAAAGGACCTAAGCAAAAAGTATCGCCCACGAAAAGAAAACAATCGACTTTTCTTTTTTTGTCCCAGCGTTACGATTTCCTATTTTGTTTAGGAATGATATTATCTCCCAAGCTTTAGCTAGCGTGTATATAAAGAAAGCACATTAAAACGAAATTAAGAGCCTATAGAAACCACAATAATGGCCTGTGTAATTTCTCTGCCCAGTGAGCTTGTTAGGGAGATCATGTCCCGACTTCCAGGAAGATCCCTAGCGAGATTTCGATCAGTCTCAAAGAAATTTAGGCCTCTCCTCTCTGACCCTTATTTCCTCCGCCTCCACCACAGCCGTTCACGTGATTCCCTTTTTACTCTCACGGCACGCAAGCAAGACATGATTATTGCGCCGTCACAGTTCTTTAGCTATCTAAATGACCCGTACTCGTTTCATAAAAGAAGATACAATTTCTCNTCTTTTTTTGTCCCAGCGTTACGATTTCCTATTTTGTTTAGGAATGATATTATCTCCCAAGCTTTAGCTAGCGTGTATATAAAGAAAGCACATTAAAACGAAATTAAGAGCCTATAGAAACCACAATGATGGCCTGTGTAATTTCTCTGCCCAGTGAGCTTGTTAGGGAGATCATGTCCCGACTTCCAGGAAGATCCCTAGCGAGATTTCGATCAGTCTCAAAGAAATTTAGGTCTCTCCTCTCTGACCCTTATTTCCTCCGCCTCCACCACAGCCGTTCACGTGATTCCCTTTTTACTCTCACGGCACGCAAGCAAGACATGATTATTGCGCCGTCACAGTTCTTTAGCTATCTAAATGACCCGTACTCGTTTCATAAAAGAAGATACAATTTCTCTGTGACCAACAAGGCCAATGGCCTCGTCCACGAGTTCACGTCAGTCTTTGATGGCAAGCGAACCAGAATGCTAACTTCTCACCACCAGCTCTTATGCTTTGCTAGTGAATTTGGTATCCACCTTTGCGACCCCGTGAACAAGGAGTTTAAGAAATTACCCGACTCTCTTTTGACTCCATGGTGTTTAACCGGATCCTATGAGTGTTTCATCTCCTTTGGATTTGTTGACGCCACGATGCAGTACAAAGTAGTCAAGTGGCCTCACGACTTGGACGAAAACCGTACAAGAAGGTTGCCAAGTGGCCTCATCACGACTTGGAAGATAGTCAATGAACTCAGGTTTGAGGTATTGAATATCGATATTGTGGAAGATGGTCGTCTTAAAGTATCCCGCTGGAAACAGCTGCGAAGACCATGTCCCTATCTACTACAACTCGCTTCTCAGGTTCACGTCAATGGATTCATCTATTGGACGACTAGTGATTTTCAGATCGTGTCTTTCTCTCTACAAGACGAGATCTTCTCAGCCCTAAACCCTAAACCCCCATGCTATCGCCTTGACACACAAGGATCAAAAAAATCATCTCGCTTTTTCACGTTATCTGGAAGCCACGGAAACCTCTGGATGATAGATTACGATGTTCCGTCTCAAATCATGGAGATTTGGAAGATGGAAGAAAGTGGCTGGGCCAAGATTCATAAGATCGACCTTGGAAGTACCCATCCAAACAAAAACGATGGTAAAGTGGAGATGCTAGAAATTCGGCCAAACCAAGTTTTGTTCAGGCTATCATCGACGGGGCTGTTCATGTGTTATGACGCCAAGACAAACACCACCGAGAACTACGAGAGAGATTCTAGAGACTATCAGCTGTGTCAGTCCACCGATGGACTCTTGTCTCTACACAACATTATATTTGATTCTTTTCCGCATTCCTCTAGAACTATTTCCGAGGCTTTCTTACTTACGCAGCCCTAGGCATGGGCATAATGTCCATAACCGAAGTCCATACCCGAACCCGAACCAAATAAACCGAACCATATACTGCTTTGGTTGTAGTGATATAACCGATTGGATTTTAATCTCAGGTTACTTCGGGTATGGGTTCGGTTCGGTTAAAACCGTATAACCGAACAACAACCGAACCATATACACACATATCGTAAACATATACACTTTTTCGATTGATCTTCTTCAGCGATATTACTTTCCCTAATAAAACCCATAAAAATAAAAAAAATAAAACACTCTGGATCCTTCATCTTCTTCAAGCTTTCCTTCTCCTCCTTCGGGGATTTCTAGAAATCGATCTCAGGTATGTATTCGTTGCTTCATCTCTCTTTTTTTACTGCTCTCTACCACGAGATTCGGAGCTTTTCTTAATTTAGGAATTTTTCTTTAATGGGTTTTTTTTCGTTTTTTTTTATCTCAAGCTGCTGTGTCGTCTTAATTTATGATCTAACCGTTGAAAATTTTGTTGAAGTGTTAAGTAGTCTTTGACCGGTTCTTTAGGAGATTGTTATTTGTTTCTGTTATTTGCTTTAGTCAAACGTGGTTATCATGTTTGGATCACGTTTGCTATTTCTTAGGAACTAGTTGCTGCACGTTCTATTTTCTCTGTTTCATGTAAGGCTACTTAAGCCATTGTTTCTCTGTTTAATTAAGGAAGTCAGTTTCCAGAATTGTTCTTTGAGATTAACAATCTGGTATCAGAGCTAACTTCAAATTGAGAGAAAAGAAACAAGAGAGAGAGAGAAAGGATGAGTGTAGAAGGAAACGGCAACTGCGGTTACGCTGCACCTGCAATTCCCAAATTTGATGGGGATTATGATCATTGGAGCATGGTCATGGAGAATCTCCTTCGATCCAAGGAGTACTNAGCTTTGATTTGTTTCTCTTTATCACCTTCGAAAGAGTCATATATTTTTATTTTTATTTTTGCTAAACTGTAAATATCATTACTGGAATGAAAACGAGGTGTTACAAAATATTAACCTATAGAGTTGTTTCCTTGACAAAAAAGAAATAAAAAACAAGGAAACAAATGCTAAGAAAGAGATAAATCCTTCAGCTTAGTCAAAGAGGCATGAGCTACTTAAAACGACGCCTATGACGCCTAGCGGAGATGGAGTTTCTAACAGTGCTGTAAATTTCCATGAAGATCAAAGAAGGTGGAATCGTCTTCGAGTTGTATAGAAGGTTGTTGCGCTGTCGCCAAATTGAGTACACAACCACTTGTGCCGCAAGTCTTCGAAGCGTAGTTGGAGAGGAAGGTGTTCCCGTGTTTGTCCAAGCCGTGAGGGAGGCCCAAGAGGTGAACGCAGCCTGCGAAAGACCTAGCCTTCGCTTCACTTGAGCCCAAATACCCAAGCTAAAAACACAAGACAACAGAAGGTGATCCCTAGATTCATCCTGCATTTGACAAAGAATGCATGATTTCGGAACCGTCATTCCCCAAGAAGATAGCATGTCTCGGGTCGGAAGCCTGTCAAGCTGCGAGATCCACATCATAAAAGCATGCTTCAGTGTAGCACCCTTAAACTAGATCGATGTAGCCCACAATTGAATTGTTGCTCTAGGTCTTAACATTTCCCATGTTTTTGAAGAGGAGAATCCTCTGTAATTTGCACCTTTCACAAACCAACCATAAGAGTCCTCAGGGAGAGAAGATGTAGGGTGACTTACAGTGGTCAGATGAGTGTGCAAACTAAGAGCCCTATATGATCGAGGCGAAGGCAGAATCCATCCCGAGCCGTTACATGCCTCGGAGACATAGCTCGTCAAATGAATACGCATTTTCATCGGACCACTTTCGCCGATGTAGTTGATAAGAGGACCAAGAGGCATCCACACGTCAAACCAAAAACTTGCTTTTTCCCCATTGCTGACCTCACATCTGATAAATCTTTCTGCCAAATGTCTCAAGGTCAATAGAGATTTCCAATTCCATGGATCTCCACGCTTCTCCTCAATCGACCAGAAGCTTCCGTTTTTGATGTGATGGTGATGATGCCAAGCCACCCACAATGAACCACTTCTGGAGAACAACACCCAGATAAGGCGAAAACAAAGAGTTGTGTTCCAAGTAGAGAATCTCCTAAGACTCAAACCACCTTCATTTTTAGGTAGACAAACCATAGACCATGCAACTTTCCCAACCTTAGGTTTATCAATGTCGCCCGACCATAAACCTCGAGCATAGGGACTTAATCTTCCTTATACATCCTTTTGGCAAAACAAACGTTGAGATCCATAATTAACAGTACATGCTATCACGGAAGCAATGAGCTGAGTTCTTCCGGAAAAAGATAGAGTTATCACTGCCCAAGTTCTGAATTTTTTCGCAATCTTATTGAGCAGAGGTGCATCCAATTCTGAGCTTTCTGTGCATTAGAGGCAAGCCAAGGTATCGAATAGACAACTTTCCTATTGAGAAACCAAACCTAGCGATTTCCGCATATTCATATTGGCTCAATCCCGCATGAAACAACTTTGTCTTCTCCTTATTCATCTGAAGACCAGACCATAAGGCAAAATCATCAAGAGTCTCACTAATGCCATGAAGGGAATTGCAGCTATCGTCGAAGAAAACCATTATGTCATCAACGAACATGAGGTGAGAGATATCCAACACCTCCGTTTTTGGATGGTATCTAATGTAGCCAGAATGGAAGCGAGACTTTAGTAACCGAGAGAAGACCTCCATTGATAGAACAAATAGGTAGGGCGAGAGAGGGTCCCCTTGCCTCAGACCTCTTGTACTCTTGAAAAAACCACTAGAAGAACCATTCACCGCGATTGAAAAGGATGGAGTGGAGATGCATTCCGAGATCCGGCTCAAGAAACGGTGAGGAATACCAATTGCTTGAAGACAAGCTAAGATGAAATCCATCTCACTTAGTCAAAAGCCTTTCTTAAGTCAACCTTCAACATTGCTCTTGGCTGAATATTACTTCTATTGTAACCATGGACAATCTCAGTTGCGAGAAGGACATTCTCTGCCAAAAGCCGTCCTGGCATGAAAGCCGATTGCGATTGAGAAATGGCCAGCTGGAGAATCAATTTCAATCTGCAAGCCAGCAGCTTGGAGATGACCTTGTAAGCCATGTTCAAACAAGAAATGGGCCTAAAATCAGTCGTTCTAGAAGCATTCAGAGTCTTTGGAATCAGTACAAGGGTAGTTGCATTCCATTGCTTAAGAAGCTCACCGGACTCAAAGAAATTTAAAACCGCTGCAGTCACTTCAGCCCCAACTACACTCCAACAAGAAGTGAAAAACTCTGCAGAATACCCATCATGCCCACTGCATTTATTTTTCGGAATGGAGAAGAATGCATCTCTTATATCATCATTTGAGAAGTCCATTTCCAGCACCCTTTTCAGATCCGTCGAGCATTGGAAGTCCATAAGAGCATCAATATCCGCTTGCAAAAATTGTGTGGCTCCCTCCTCACTACTGATAACACCATATTTTACATGTTTTTAAGTCTTTATTTTCATATGTTTTAATCTCATTTTGTATAGTTTTGAGATATGTCCATGCATTTAAGTCTTTTTTCTCATTGTCATGCATTTTAGAGTCATAGGTGTGTTTCCTTGCATTTGCATTGCATTTGTGGTCTTTTTAGGTGTTCTTGGAGCCAAGGGAAGGAGAGACTTGAGCATGAATGAGAAATAAGACAAGAGGAGCAAGAAAATATGAAGCACATACTTTTAGAAGAAAAGTGTTGAAGGCAAATGCATAGGCCATCCGACATGCTTTAAAGATCGGCTCAGAAGAAGACCTTGCGATCCGATTTGGATCCCTTGATGAAACTTGTAGGGTATTGAGTCATCTTTCCAACGGAGGTTGTTTCATCACGTTCGGAGTTTTATTGCCGAAGTTAGCGCCATTTCACTGAGCATACGTTTGTCTGGCGCGAAATGGACTCAGACAGAAGTCATTTCGGTATGGTGCATCGGGGTGATGCATACCGATGTGGACTCCCAGAAAATACACAGGAGAATCCTCGGGGAGCTGCATCAGTCAACTACACACCGATGTGAGCTCCTCATGAGCAAAATACAGAGTCCGTCCAAAGTGCTTCAAAGATCAACTCATATGAAGGGTTTTCATTTGGATTTAGCTTCGGAGATCTTCATGAAAGTCGTAGATAATTGAGCTATCTTTCCAATGGAGGTGGTTTCAGGTCATTTGGAGTAGCGGTTCAAAAGATACATCAAATGTAGTGAGCATACGTCTGTCTGGCTCTTAGATAGACATAAGTCACATCGGTGTGCAGTACACCGATGCAGCACACCGAAATGACTTCTGTTTTTGTGTTTTTTTTATAAATACCCATCTTTTGTTGTAAAAAACCTAAGTTTTCTTCTTGTAACATTGGGGGCTCGACCCAAACTCTCTCTTTTGAGGGATTTTGATTGTTCTTCATACAAATGCCAATTTATAGAAGATTTCTTCACTCTATCTTTATATTATGCTTATTTAATTCTTGTTCTTCATTTCTATGTCTTTTTCTCTTGTGTTCTTCATGTTCTTCATGAGTTGACTTTTTGTTGGATTTTGGATTTTGCTTGATTTAGATGGTTTGATGGTTGATTGTTGATGGTTAGGACTAGATAAACATTTGTTCTCATGTTAGGAGGGATCTTAATGCTAGGATTGAATTGACAACTCATTTCTAGAACTTAAGACATTTCTCGCCCGGAAGGTGTTCGATGAAATGTCTAGAAAATTTCCAAGCATGCAATTCAATTCTTAGCCAATGGAAATTGATGATTAAGGTGAATTGTTGACTTGTATGGACTAATGCTTAATGATTATGGATCATTTAGTTNATGGTAAGAGCAAACACATCGATGTTCGCTTTCATTTCTTAAGGGATCTAGTGAATGAAGGAGCAGTGCAGCTGAAGTTTTGTGGCACACAAGAGCAAGTAGCTGATATCTTTACCAAGCCACTAAAGCTGGAATCGTTTCAAGAGTTCAGAAAGAAGCTGGGAGTGTGTGACGAATCAACTCTAAACTAGCCCACTGTCTAGTTTAAGGGAGGGAATGTTGAAGTGTTAAGTAGTCTTTGACCGGTTCTTTAGGAGATTATTATTTGTTTCTGTTATTTGCTTCAGTCAAACGTGGTTATCATGTTTGGATCACGTTTGCTATTTCTTAGGAACTAGTTGCTGCACGTTCTATTTTCTCTGTTTCATGTAAGGCTACTTAAGCCATTGTTTCTCTGTTTAATTAAGGAAGTCAGTTTCCAGAATTGTTCTTTGAGATTAACAAATTTGTTATTTTCTTCGTTGAATTTCGGTTCCATTTGCTGAGTGTTTCCGATGATGACTATGTGGCTTGTCAATTTGAGATGAGTTTGTTTTTTTATTTCAATCTCTTGCTGGAGCTAAGCTCGTAAAGTTTAGTGGCTTGTCAATTTGAGTTGAGTTTGTTTCTGATTTCAATCTCTTGCTGGAGCTAAGCTCGTAAAGTTTAGTGCTTTTCGAGTTCACTTTTCTGGAATTTTATGGGTTTGTTTTCTTCCCAATTTGGGTGATTTTAATCAGTAGTTTGAGATGAGTTTGATTCTGATTTCAATCTCTTCGTGGAGTTTCAGTGATGTCTTGTGTTACTGTCACTGAATCAAAGGCTTTGCTTTCATATTTTAGCGTGACTTTTTGTTATTATCTTGAACTCGTTTGTTAAACGTAAGACACTGATTAGTGATTATTCTCTTGTTATCTTCTTTGTTCATCCGTTATATGTATTTCTCTTGTTATATTCTTTGTACTTTAAATAACTTTTCATGTTCTAACTTTCAGATGGATTCAGCACCTTCAAACCAAAATAACAATCAAAACGGCAATCAACAACAAGATGATCGAGGGAAACGGAAAGTAACATCTGATCATGATGCAAGTGGAGCAACTTCTCAGCCTAGAAAGAAGATCCTTCCACCAAGGTCCAACGTATGGGCTCATTACACAAGAGGATCACACAATCGTAACAAGTGTATCTGCAACTACTGCAAGCATGAATACTCATGTAATCCAAAGTCAGGGACTTCAAACCTTATAACTCATCTTCTAATCTGCAAGCAATACAAGGCATGGGTAGAGGGTGAAGCTTCAATTCAACCAATTATTAATGAAGAAGGAGGTCTGAAGGATGCAAAAGTGACTAAGGAGGTTTTTAAGGAAGCATCAAATGAGATGCTTGTGCTAGGGGAGTTGCCATTGGCTTTCATTGAAAGTGTGGCTTGGAAATACTTCTGCAACAAGGTTGGTTTCTACGATTAAACGCTTATTTGGGGATTTGATAGGTTATCTATTTTATTTGTTTTGACTGCAAGATAAACATGTACAAGCCTCATTCAAGAAGGACAGCAATAAGAGACATTGTTTCAATGTACGTAAAAAGGAAAGCAGCTTTGAAGGAATGGTTTTTAAAAAATAAGCAAAGAGTATCACTTACAACTGACATTTGGGTGTCTTCTACAACAGGTAATTGTTCTTATTTACATACAATAAGTTCATTTTCATATCTAATCTCCTTTGTACAATCTTCATATCCGCAGGTGCTAGTTATATGGTCATCACTGCACATTATATTGATGCATATTGGCGTTTGAAGAAGCTGATCATAGGCTTCAAATTCGTCTCGGATCACAAAGGTCAGACAATATCCACTGTGCTTCTTGATTGCTTAGCTGAGTGGGGAATAGAAAAGGTTTTTTGTGTGACCGTGGACAATGCAACTGCCAATAGTTCGTTTTTCATTTGTATAGCTTCTGAGCTTCTTTTTATGGCATAGATACATCCATTTATGCACATGACATTATGCCCAGGCCTAGATACAGCCATTTAGCTTGTATCTTGCATTTAGGTTCGGGTTCGTTTTTCATTTGTATAGCACTTGCATTGCATAGCTTCTGCTTTCTGAGCTTCTTTTTTTGATGTAACAGGTTTGATTCCGAAGGTTCTTGCCTCTTGGTTCTATCTTATTCTGAAGATTAAGACTTTGTTTTTTTATCTTGGTTTGCATTTGTTTTGGATCTTCCTTCTCTCTTTTATGTTCTTTGAAGTTGTTTGGACTTAGAAATTTGGAATCATGAATTAGTACTATCTTTTTATCATCGGTTGTTTTTTGGATTTTTGGTTACTTCAATTGCAAATAGGTACTTCAGTTGGAAAAAACCGAACCGAAACCGAAACCATTGATATTTCGGTTACATTTGAATTTTATATACACTTAGGAAACCGAACCGAACCCGAACACAACCGTACCGAACCCGAACCGAACATCAAAAATATCCGATAGGACCTTACACCTCTACACCCGAATAACCGAACAACCGAATAAACCGAACCGAACCCGAATGGACATCCGAACGTCCAGGGCTACGCAGCCCGATTAGAGATACATTTTTACAATCTATATATATTTTTTTTCAGCGTTAATATATTTACATATTTATTGTGGGCTTGAATAGTATATATATACCTTTTTCACGTTTTTAACATTTACAGTAAAAGTAAAACGTACAGAATGATAAAATATAAAAATTATTAAGTGATTTTTAAATCGTCCGGTACATATTTTGCAATTAGATTAGACTTTTTTTTTCATTATTAAATAATAGCTTTTTATTAGAGGACAATTGATTTAATATTCCAAAAAAAAATTTATATATTTTGAAAACTAACCCATGTTTAAAAAAATCTGAAAACTAAATTCTTTATTAAGAAAAAAAACAATACTATCATTTTTTTTTAATAAAAATTACAAGTACAAAAATAATAATACTTATTTAAAATTTTTAAAACTACTCAAGCTTAATAAAATCGGAAAGCTAAAACAAAAGAGAAAACCAGAGTTTTATGAAATCTACTTCTTCTTTTTTCTTAACTTGTTTATCTTCGAACATAGCATGTAGCTCCCAGAAAATCCTTTAGTTTTAGACCGCAAACCATACCATCCAAAAATCAAGATACTCTCAAAGCTTTGACTTGCTTCTCTTTATCACCTTCAAAAGAGTCATATTTTTTTTTTTTTTTTTGCTAAACTGTAAATATCATTACTGGAGTGAAAACGAGGTGTTACAAAATATTAACCTATAGAGTTGTTTCCTTGACAAAAAAGAAATAAAAAACAAGGAAACAAATGCTAAGAAAGAGATAAATCCTTCAGCTTAGTCAAAGAGGCATGAGCTACTTAAAACGACGCCTATGACGCCTAGCGGAGATGGAGTTTCTAACAGTGCTGTAAATTTCCATGAAGATCAAAGAAGGTGGAATCGTCTTCGAGTTGTATAGAAGGTTGTTGCGCTGTCGCCAAATTGAGTACACAACCACTTGTGCCGCAAGTCTTCGAAGCGTAGTTGGAGAGGAAGGTGTTCCCGTGTTTGTCCAAGCCGTGAGGGAGGCCCAAGAGGTGAACACAGCCTGCGAAAGACCTAGCCTTCGCTTCACTTGAGCCCAAATACCCAAGCTAAAAACACAAGACAACAGAAGGTAATCCCTAGATTCATCCTGCATTTGACAAAGAATGCATGATATCGGAACCGTCATTCCCCAAGAAGATAGCCTGTCTCGGGTCGGAAGCATGTCAAGCTGCGAGATCCACATCATAAAAGCATGCTTCAGTGTAGCACCCTTAAACTAGATCGATGTAGCCCACAATTGAATTGCTGCTCTAGGTCTTAACATTTCCCATGTTTTTGAAGAGGAGAATCCTCTGCAATTTGCACCTTCCACAAACCAACCATAAGAGTCCTCAGGGAGAGAAGATGTAGGGTGACTTACAGTGGTCATATGAGTGTGCAAACTAAGAGCCCTATATGATCAAGGCGAAGGCAGAATCCATCTTGAGCCGTTACATGCCTCAGAGACAAAGCTCGTCAAATGAATACGCATTTTCATCGGACCACTTTCGCCGATGTAGTTGATAAGAGGACCAAGAGGCATCCACACGTCAAACCAAAAACTTGCTTTTTCCCCATTGCTGACCTCACATCTGATAAATCTTTCTGCCAAATGTCTCAAGGTCAATAGAGATTTCCAATTCCATGGATCTCCACGCTTCTCCTCAATCGACCAGAAGCTTCCGCTTTTGATGTGATGGTGATGATGCCAAGCCACCCACAATGAACCACTTTTGGAGAACAACAACCAGATAAGGCGAAGACAAAGAGTTGTGTTCCAAGTAGAGAATCTCCTAAGACCCAAACCTCCTTCATTTTTAGGTAGACAAACCATAGACCATGCAACTTTCCCAGCCTTAGGTTTATCAATGTCGCCCGACCAGAGAAACCTCGAGCATAGGGACTTAATCTTCCTTATACATCTTTTTGGCAAAACAAACGTTGAGATCCAGAAATTAACAATACCTGCTATCACGGAAGCAATGAGTTGAGTTCTTCCGGAAAAAGATAGAGTTATCACTGCCCAAGTTTAATCTTCCTTATACATCCTTTTGGCAAAACAAACGTTGAGATCCAGAAATTAACAGTACCTGCTATCACGGAAGCAATGAGCTGAGTTCTTCCGGAAAAAGATAGAGTTATCACTGCCCAAGTTCTGAATTTTTTCGCAATCTTATCGAGCAGAGGTGCATCCAATTCTGAGCTTTCTGTGCATTAGAGGCAAGCCGAGGTATCGAATAGGCAACTTTCCTATTGAGAAACCAAACCTAGCGATTTCCGCAGATTCATATTGGCTCAATCCCGCATGAAACAACTTTGTCTTCTCCTTATTCATCTGAAGACCAGACCATAAGGCAAAATCATCAAGAGTCTCACTAATGCCATGAAGGGAATTGCAGTTATCGTCGAAGAAAACCATTATGTCATCAACGAACATGAGGTGAGAGATATCCAACACCTCCGTTTTTGGATGGTATCTAATGTAGCCAGAATGGAAGCGAGACTTTAGTAACCGAGAGAAGACCTCCATTGATAGAACAAATAGGTAGGGCGAGAGAGGGTCCCCTTGCCTCAGACCTCTTGTACTCTTGAAAAAACCACTAGAAGAACCATTCACCGCGATTGAAAAGGATGGAGTGGAGATGCATTCCGAGATCCGGCTCAAGAAACGGTGAGGAATACCAATTGCTTGAAGACAAGCTAAGATGAAATCCATCTCACTTAGTCAAAAGCCTTTCTTAAGTCAACCTTCAACATTGCTCTTGGCTGAATATTACTTCTATTGTAACCATGGACAATCTCAGTTGCGAGAAGGACATTCTCTGCCAAAAGCCGTCCTGGCATGAAAGCCGATTGCGATTGAGAAATGGCCAGCTGGAGAATCAATTTCAATCTGCAAGCCAGCAGCTTGGAGATGACCTTGTAAGCCATGTTCAAACAAGAAATGGGCCTAAAATCAGTCGTTCTAGAAGCATTCAGAGTCTTTGGAATCAGTACAAGGGTAGTTGCATTCCATTGCTTAAGAAGCTCACCGGACTCAAAGAAATTTAAAACCGCTGCAGTCACTTCAGCCCCAACTACACTCCAACAAGAAGTGAAAAACTCTGCAGAATACCCATCATGCCCACTGCATTTATTTTTCGGAATGGAGAAGAATGCATCTCTTATATCATCATTTGAGAAGTCCATTTCCAGCACCCTTTTCAGATCCGTCGAGCATTGGAAGTCCATAAGAGCATCAATATCCGCTTGCAAAAATTGTGTGGCTCCCTCCTCACTACTGATAACACCATATTTTACATGTTTTTAAGTCTTTATTTTCATATGTTTTAATCTCATTTTGTATAGTTTTGAGATATGTCCATGCATTTAAGTCTTTTTTCTCATTGTCATGCATTTTAGAGTCATAGGTGTGTTTCCTTGCATTTGCATTGCATTTGTGGTCTTTTTAGGTGTTCTTGGAGCCAAGGGAAGGAGAGACTTGAGCATGAATGAGAAATAAGACAAGAGGAGCAAGAAAATATGAAGCACATACTTTTAGAAGAAAAGTGTTGAAGGCAAATGCATAGGCCATCCGACATGCTTTAAAGATCGGCTCAGAAGAAGACCTTGCGATCCGATTTGGATCCCTTGATGAAACTTGTAGGGTATTGAGTCATCTTTCCAACGGAGGTTGTTTCATCACGTTCGGAGTTTTATTGCCGAAGTTAGCGCCATTTCACTGAGCATACGTTTGTCTGGCGCGAAATGGACTCAGACAGAAGTCATTTCGGTATGGTGCATCGGGGTGATGCATACCGATGTGGACTCCCAGAAAATACACAGGAGAATCCTCGGGGAGCTGCATCAGTCAACTACACACCGATGTGAGCTCCTCATGAGCAAAATACAGAGTCCGTCCAAAGTGCTTCAAAGATCAACTCATATGAAGGGTTTTCATTTGGATTTAGCTTCGGAGATCTTCATGAAAGTCGTAGATAATTGAGCTA
>PKMM01029352.1:1615781-1756288 GCA_002933915.1 Eutrema heterophyllum
TATCGTCGAAGAAAACCATTATGTCATCAACGAACATGAGGTGAGAGATATCCAACACCTCCGTTTTTGGATGGTATCTAATGTAGCCAGAATGGAAGCGAGACTTTAGTAACCGAGAGAAGACCTCCATTGATAGAACAAATAGGTAGGGCGAGAGAGGGTCCCCTTGCCTCAGACCTCTTGTACTCTTGAAAAAACCACTCGAAGAACCATTCACCGCGATTGAAAAGGATGGAGTGGAGATGCATTCCGAGATCCAGCTCAAGAAACGGTGAGGAATACCAATTGCTTGAAGACAAGCTAAGATGAAATCCCATCTCACTTAGTCAAAAGCCTTCCTTAAGTCAACCTTCAACATTGCTCTTGGCTGAATATTACTTTTATTGTAACCATGGACAATCTCAGTTGCGAGAAGGACATTCTCTGCCAAAAGCCATCCTGGCATGAAAGTCGATTGCGATTGAGAAATGACCAGCTGGAGAATCAATTTCAATCTGCAAGCCAGCAGCTTGAAGATGACCTTGTAAGCCGTGTTCAAACAAGAAATGGGCCTAAAATTAGTCGTTAGAAGCATTCAGAGTCGTTGGAATCAGTACAAGGGTAGTTGCATTCCATTGCTTAAGAAGCTCACCTGACTCAAAGAAATTTAAAACCGCTGCAGTCACTTCAGCCCCAACTACACTCCAACAAGAAGTGAAAAACTCTGCAGAATACCCATCATGCCCACTGCATTTATTTTTCGGAATGGAGAAGAATGCATCTCTTATATCATCATTTGAGAAGTCCATTTCTTGCACCCTTTTCAGATCCGTCAACATTGGAAGTCCATAAGAGCATCAATATCCGCTTGCAAAAATTGTGTGGCTCCCTCCTCACTACCAAGAACGTTCTGAAAATAGTCAACACAATGATTATGTATGACATCCTGAGAATCATATCTGATACCGCTTCCATCGACCAAATAATGAATGTGATTTATGGCCCTTCTAGTGTCAACCATCATGTGAAAATAAGCAGTATTACTATCTCCATCTTTGAGCCACGAAATACATGATCTCTGATAAAAGAAAGAGTTCTCAGCTTCGACCAGAATACACCACTTTCTATGAGCCTCAATCTCCTGCATAGCTAGAGTAGTAGATGGGTTAGAGAGAACCTGCCTTTGGAGATCCACTAGAGTATCATGAGCCTCACTAACCCTCTTCTCAAGGTCAGAATAGTTCTCCTTACTAAAAGATCTTATCGCCTTCTTCAAGACCTTTAGCTTGTGGGAAGTTCTGTACATATCAGAACCTATGACACTTATGGAGTACCATTGCTCACGAATGAAAGGAACGAAATCACGATTTTTGAGCAAGAAGTTGTAAAACTTGAAAGCTCGCTTCTGCCTTACCGATCTCGTACTCAAAACCAGGCCGCAAGACGAGTGATCAGAGAAGTCAGGTTCACCAAAGAAACCATACGATGAATTGAACATAAGAGACCAAAGATCGTTTACCAGGATTCTGTCAAGTTTCTTTGCAATTGGATTAATTCTCCTTTTGTTCCACCAAGTGAAGGTGCATCCCCTAAAAGTGAGATCTGACAAACCTGCCCCCATCAGACAGTCTTTGAACACTCTTGTTGACCTGTCAAAATTCAATGTCGAAGTAGAAGAATGCTCATCCGGATTAAGAACCTGGTTGAAATCTCCCAAAACAGACCACACATTCCCCAACACTCTTTGATCTCTTGACAAAGTAATCAACTCTTCCCAAACAGAATGTCCAATTCGACTCGAAAGAGTCATTCTTAATACAGTCTACTGAAGCTTGTAAGCATATATTATCATTTTTAAAATGATGTCATGGATTCAAATGATTTTCTTATGTCTCTTTGATATTAAATTGATTAGTTTCTAACTTTGATAAGGAATACTACGGTAGAACTCTACTTACGTAGTTAATTTTCAGTTACAACATATTTCGTGAATCACCTTATCATACTTTCTTTGATGCTCGCTTATTTTTTCGATGATTTTTGTATAGCGTATTGTCTTCTTCTTTCTTTCGTTATATTAGCAGCTTCTCTTCATTATTCATCTCCCATGGTCTTTTTCTCTTTTTCTCAACAAAACAAATGAAAATAGTGGTTTAGAAGATTTTAACTAAACGCTTCTCATGTTTAAAAACAATTTCTATGTTTAATTATTATCTATGGTATTTAGAAGAAGAAAAAGGTTAGTTTTCAAAAAAAATTAAAACATGGCTTAGGCTTAGTTTTCAAAATATATAGTTTTCTTAGAATACTAAACCAAATCTCCATTTTTATTATTCAGATGTCTTACAATTTTATTTTGGTTTACTCCACTATTCTACTATTCAGTTAACTTAACAGCTTAGCAGCTTATGTTCAGCTATTTTTTTAGATTCGACAACATAACCCAAATCGACAGCCCAACTTTTGAAGTTAAAATACTTTTTCTTCATGGGCTTATTTGAAATGTTCCAAATACAAAATTCAAAATTATACAAATATATGAATTAGACTTGAGAAAAAAAACAATAAACAAATATACGAACGTTAAATTGATCCGTTGCGTATATAATCTTGGATACCAAGAAACCATTCCCAAACTCTTTCTCTGATAGTCACTGATCTCTCTCATCCTCTCTCAAAGCTTCCGAGAAACTGAGAAAGGTATAACACATTGTTGGTATATGCCACAACGATTCCGGATGTACCTGTTCAATCTACTGTGCCAAACATGAGATCCTTTAATGAGGGTTGGTATTTTTTTCTCTAGCTATTTAGTTCTTCACATTCGTGCTTGCGTTATTGTTTGCTAGAAGTTTTAGACCCTTTAACGTGTTTTTTCTTTTGTTTCTTGACATTTGCAACATTTTTTGTTATTTCTCTAGATAATCTAGATGATTTGTTTGATGGAAAATATGATGTTGCTTCACTGGATACCGATGCATTCTTCGACGTGGCATTTCGAGAAGACCCATCATCTGTTGACGACAATGCACTCTATGCAGTGAGTGATAGGACCAAGAAACTCAGATCATTCAAGGTTCCTTGCTTCCTCCCTCTTTCTCTTGTATATGTCTGTTGTGATAAACCCGAAAACTTGTTTCTTGCTAATGATTTCGATTTACAGATCATTCTGACTGATTTTTAGACTTTAATTTTGGCTTATAAAAACTTAGAATAACCTCAACAATCTCCCAATGCGTGACTTTTACCCTTTTTTTTTTTTTTTTTATCATGCATCAACAGAGAAAGATCGTTGATGCTTTAACTACGAAAAGAAGAAGAGAGAAGGAGTATGAGCACTTTGCAATTTGGTTGGGAGATGCAGATATGGGTTCTGATCTGGTCAGGGAAGACTCTGAACACAAGGAAGCCATAGACTCCAAAAGCTCACAGTTACTTGAATCAGAAGATTCCCTGTGGGAGCTATTGTGAGATTTTTGCTCGCGTCATATAGTACAAGTTAAAAATCCGGCCTGTGTATTATCCTGAGTGAGACTCCTTTTGCTTTATTAAAAACATAAAACGAGCTGTCTGCTCTGAGATGCAATCTTTTTTTGACAACGAATAACCAAAAATATCTTATAAAAAATAATCATAACGGATCAGAAAGTGATGTATGAAAAATTTGGTAATGCGTTTCTCATGCATCATCAGCACATTGTCCAAAAGATTTGGCGGAGCAGTATTGCCAAAAGTAGCAGGTTTGATAAGTTCTACTCTCTCAGAATTATATACTTGTGTTTAGTTTTTTTAAGGAGGTTGAAGAGACATGATCAATTTTTTGCTAGAGCTTCTTTCCTTTTGCATGGTTTTTAGAAAGAAGTTTTGTTTTTTGCTCGGCTATGCATATATGTTAAATTCATCTTATTTTCTCGGAGTTTTACTCTTTTATTGGTTCTTCTGATCGCAGCTAGGTTAAGATGTTCTCAAATTTTGTTCCTTTTTAACATCTTCTGTGATGCTTTTCGCAGGTAGGTGTATAAGTGGCCGAGCTGTTGGCCTACTTTGGTATGTTATCGATCTTATGATGGGTCAGTAGAGAAGCTGACGACGGTGGCTGGCTAAACTAGCCCGAACCTTGCTGTTTCCGCGATTGGTAGCATTGTTTCCATCTCCTTCATAGGTTCCCTATCTGAAATTTTTCTCACGGATGTAGCCACGCTAGAGTTCTTTGATATATATTGTCGTGTTTGCAAGACATTTCTTCAAGTTGAACAGAAGCAAAAGGAAGGACAAATAAGTTTGATCATAATCGTATACTCAAAGAACACGTCAGCTAATCCAACTCCGCCACGTCAGCTGAATCAAATACTGAAATAATGTTGTGTTCACACTTGCAGCTTAAATGTGTTCACACTTGCAGCGCCACGTCAGAAAACTCTTTCTCCGGTTTGACTCATCTTCTTCTTCCTCGTACAGTATAAGCGCTTCGTCCATAGATACAAAATTCAAAATTATTTACAAATATATGATTTTTTTTAAATAAATACGAAAAACAAAAAACAAATATACGAACGTTAAATTGATCCGTTGTGTCCAGGCTGTCTTGGATGCCAAGAAACCATTCCCAAAGAAAGTCACTGATCTCTCTCAATCCTTTCGAGAAACTGAGAAAGGTATCATCGCCTCCTTCTTGTTTTTGGGGTCGATTCCTCTTTATCTTCTACTTTCTCTACTTAGTTTCTCAATTTTCCACTTTCCAGGCTGAACCATTCCCAAATCGTTCATCGTCTCTCAAAGCTTCCAAGAAAGAGAAAGGTATAATTTCGCAACTACATGGCTCAATTGTCTAGGCTCAGTTTCGGATTCAGGACTCAATCTTAGTTTGTTCCTCTTTTTCTCTACTTAATTTCTCAATTTTCTCCAGGTTCAATTTTCCCAAATCGTTCATCCGCTTCCGAGAAACTGAGAAAGGTATAATTTCGCAAATTCATGGCTCAATTTTTAAAGCTCAAGAGCGAAACCAATCTTCAATCCCTCTGATTACTTTTTCTGGTTTCTCAATTCTTCTTCTTCTTCCGAATTGCTCCTTTTTCTCGAATTACTTTTAAACCAAAAACGGTTGAATCTTAGGTTTCTCTGTTTTTAAGAAGTTGAATCTTTGTTAGTTTTCTCTGAAAAGTAGAATCTTTTGGTTGTCTGTGTTTGATGGGTTTCAAGTGAACGTTTCAATCATTTTATTGTCCTTGAAATGTTAAATCTGTTGGATCTCTGAGTCTTTACGTTCTCTATGTTTGAAACGTTGACTCTGTTGGTCCTCTGGTGTTTATTGGGTCTCAACTGTTGAATCTTTAGATTCACTGAGTTTGAAAAGTTGAAAACTTGATAGTTTTGCTTGAAATTTAGAATCTTTTGGTTGTCTGAGTTTAATGAAAGGTTAAACAGCTTTAGAATCTTGCTTCGTCTCGTTAAGGAAGTGCCTTAATTTGTTCACTTTTTTTTCTTTGTTCTGCTTTCAAAAACATAAAGCTGTGCTTTCTCATGTCTGTATGTTCAGATCTTTCCTCTGTGGTTTTCTCGAATTCTTGTGCTTTCAAAAACACAAAGCGTCACTTATTATCTTGGATATCTTTTCAGATCACAAGCCATCTTACTATCGGATCCAATGGAAGAAATCGCCCTGAAGCCAACGTTTGTGAATCTACTATATTGTGTTTAAAATTGTTGATGTTCCTGATACGTGTCACGCTTTTGACACTGATATTATTTTTCACAGGATTTCCTCAAGGTTGCCGACAGAGATCGTACTTGAGATAGCCAAGAGGCTGACTCCGGCAGAAGAGATGACGGTGGATAGATCTCATAAACAAGTGTCGTACATGCGTCCTTTGGAGAGTTGGCATCAAACTTATCACGGAAAATAAACCAGAGCAGCCTCTTCCATGGTTTGATAACCATCCGAGATGGTACTGGGAAGGTGACCCTTACAAAACCCGGTACAGGGACGTATAATCTCAACAACGATAGGCTCAAAGGATGGACGTTCTTAGGTTCAACTGAGAGTTTTGTTCTCATTTCTAAGGACCGTGAGCTTCGACTGGTTTACGTGTTCTCCGGTGCAATGACGCTCTTACCGAGGCTTGAAGATGGTTACCAACCTTTGTTCTGCACTGTAAACCTACTGCAAGGAATCGTTTCAGAGATTATAATCCTGTCCAAGAAGAAAGGCGCTGGACTGTCTCTGCACAGACTCTTCAAGGGTGCTTGTAACTGGAGAATCAGGTCCATTGAGATTGACATTACTGATAAATATATTTTCCGTGAAGAATCAGGTCCATTGAGAATCAGGTCCATTGAGAATGACATTACTGACATTCCAAGAAGATCCTTTAGTCATCCTAGTCTAAATAAAACGCTGATCAGGTTTTAGTCTTCTTGGACAGGATTATAATCTCTGAAACTTGATCAGCGTTTTATTCAGACTAGGATGACTAAAGGATCTTTTCTTAGTCACTCTGTTCGTAGTCATATCAAATTCAGTCTCGTATCTTCCATCAGTGAATATGAGCGTGTTATCGACCAAAAGCATCCCATCAATATAGAGTAACCAAAAGCATCCCATCAATATATTTATCAGTAATGTCAATCTCAATGGACTTGATTCTCCAGTTACAAGCACCCTTGAAGAGTCTGTGCAGAGACAGTCCAGCGCCTTTCTTCTTGGACAGGATTATAATCTCTGAAACGATTCCTTGCAGTAGGTTTACAGTGCAGAACAAAGGTTGGTAACCATCTTCAAGCCTCGGTAAGAGCGTCATTGCACCGGAGAACACGTAAACCAGTCGAAGCTCACGGTCCTTAGAAATGAGAACAAAACTCTCAGTTGAACCTAAGAACGTCCATCCTTTGAGCCTATCGTTGTTGAGATTATACGTCCTTGTACCGGGTTTTGTAAGGGTCACCTTCCCAGTACCATCTCGGATGGTCATCAAACCATGGAAGAGGCTGCTCTGGTTTATTTATGAGACATATGGCCTCTGACTATGGTATGATTTCTAAACCATTACTTGTTAAATGTGACAATCAAAATGTCATTAATATCTCTAAGAACCTTGTTCAACACTCAAGAACTAAACATATTGACATTCGTCATCATTTCATAAGAGAATTAGTTGAGGAAAAGGAAGTGATCATAGAACATGTGTCAACTTGCTGATAATTTCACAAAGCCCTTGGACTATAACATGTTTGTTAACTTGCAAAAGTTCTTAGGTGTTTGTGAACTCTAACATCTTTCTCATGAGTGTTTATGTTGTGACAAGGGTCGGATGTACAGTGTAAAAAAATTTTTCCAGGTTTTTCCAAAGAGGCTGTAAATATTTTGCTCAAAACCTCTTTCTGTAAAGTTCCATGTGGGAAAGAGCTGCCTTTCATGCCCTCAAGAGTTGATTTGTTTAGAGTGTGACTTGAGTTTTTAGGGATGGCCACAAAACCTTTGGGTGGTTCTTGCAAAGAAAGGGATAAGTTTGCAGTAGGACGCAACTTATCTCAACGATGAAGTAGTGTTTATCACAAGAAAAAAAAACAAATAAAAGGGGAGAATTACTGAATTTTGAAAATTGGACATCTCAAAGTCCGATCAACTCGCTCCTAAAACGGTAGTTGGGTCGGATTTGATGTTCTTGAACCTACGCCAAGCCCATTCATACTTAAGTCACACTCGTCAGTTTTGGTAGGCATGTCAGTGTGAAAACTAACCATAGAGGATCAGCATGTGTGAAAGCTCCTCTGAATCGAGAAATAGCCACCATGCTGGAACGGGAAGTTGAGAACACACTCACAAGTCCCATTAGTGCACAACGGAGGGGTTTATTTGAGAAAAAGGGAAAATTCATTTTTTTGGTCAATCTAGACCTAAAAGCGAAAGTTCACTTTTTCTCATCTTCAAACCCTAATCAGCCGTCTCTCTCTCTCGCCATGAATCGCTCACGCACAGTGGGCTCAACTCCGCCGAGATGAGGAAGCCAAGCAGAACATAATGGAGGATACTTGCCCTGAACTACGCGACTCCGACAGCTATGTTGAGATTGTTCCGGCGATTGCTACTACCGCTACTTTAACAGACTCCGGCCAGAAGACTGAATCTGCAGCCCATTCGTCTTCATCCCAGCAGCAACCGTCTCCCATAGAGGAATCTCTCTCTCACTCTTCTTCTTCCCAGCGGCAACCATCTCCCATGTCGGAATCTCTCTCCTCTGATGATGAGGAGTACCAGGAGGAGGATTCGAACTCTGAGTCTGAGGACACAGTGTCACTGGAAAATGACACCATTGACGACACGCTTGGATGTTTTATTCGGACTCGGCATCATGATCTTCCCTATGATCCCACAGATCTTCTCAGCATCAATCGTTACCAACAGTCTGTTCTTGATGATGATGATCCATCCTGGAGCGTGCCTACTGAGATGCCAGTCTTGTTTCGATTTCTCACCCAACACTGTCAATCTCGTTACATGAAGTTTCGCAAACGTAACATCTTGCCTGAGAGGTATGTTTCCTGGGCTGCTCCCGAAACTCAGGGCATGTTGGAGGTTGTCAACGCAAATGGTCTATATGAATCTGTCTCAGTCCGAGAACCTTTCGTCAAAGAGGTTATTCTGGATTTCTATGCAAATTTCTCGTGTTTTGCTCATCTGAATAGAAGGGATGTCGTGTTCATTCGAGGGAAGGTGTACGAGTTTACTCCTGCGATAATCAACAAGGTCTTTCGCACTCCAAATCCTCTTGTGAAAAAATCCTCGGAGCTTCATGTTGATGCTTCTTATCATACCATTGTTGGGCACCTCACTGGAAATCGTCTTCAGCATGGGAAAGTGTTCAGTCCATCCTTACTCACTCCGGATATGGCTAATGTTTTGGGGTTTTGTTGCTTCAACTGGATGCCAACAACTCACACCACAACTGTCACAAAATGACGTGGTGAGTTCCTCTACATGTTGGCTACACGAACCCTCTTCAACTTTGGGAAGTTCATATATGATCAGATTGCTCAAGTGGTGATGAACCCCGGTGATGCCTCGATTTTTCCCTTCCCATCCTTGATCTATCAGGTGCTTCAATTTCAAAGAGAAGTCCCATTGCTTCCGGAAGAAGTCCCAGAGCAGCCTCTCCTGGAATACAAGGCTGATAAACGTCGTGGGGGTGGCTAGACAGCAGACTCTTGTCCCTTCTTTTGTGTATGGACGATCCTTAGTGGCTGATTTGAAACATACATCCACTTTGTTGTTGGACATGGCTACGCGTCTTGAAGGTAAGTATCTCTGCTCTTATCTACATCCTTCTGTCTTCTGCTCAAACTTGTTTTTAACTGAAATATGCCACCCAAGCAGGGGGAGAGTATGGAGATGCTCAGTATCATGAGAATCTGTTTCCGGAAAATGATAATGAGGCCTAAGGATCTGATCTTGGTTCTGAGGATTAAGAGAGGTTGAGTCTAGGGGGAGTTTGAGTCTAGGGGGAGTTTTGGATCATGTGAAAGCTCAGTGTTCGTTTTTTTTTTAGTATTGTTTCAAAATGAGTTCTGTGAGCGGAGAGTAGTTATGTTTCTTTGTCGGCAAGTTTATGCAGGTCTTTGAACCCTTTTTGTTAGACTGCAATTTGCAACTCATGATGTGTTGTATTTTAAAAAAAAAAACTCATTTGATTTAATGGAATGATTTCAGAGATAATGTGCATTTGTATCTCTGGCAGAGTTTGTATTGTTTGCACTGCAGGAAAGTTTGGATTGACATATTCAGTCAAAAAGGGGGAGAATGAAAGTGTGAACTTTCTATGGAAGCATCATGAAGAGAAGAGAAAGGAAGTCTGCAGTCATGATAGAACAACAACAGAGATGTTGGAACAAGAAGATTGCAGAGCTGGCACATTAAACGTGAAGTTTTTAATGACGTGGCAAGAGTCGCTGAGGTGGACACGTACGGACCAGTAATCTAACCTAGGAGCTTCTTTGTTGTCTTGTATAAATAAGAAGTAAGGAGGCTTAAGAGAGGTTAGCCGTTTTAGATCTGAAAGTTAGAGATAAGCTTTCAAAGCAAAACCGTAAGAGCATTTAGTGCAGATCGGTGAGAGAAACATAGAAGTTGCATTTACTGTGATTCTAGTGTTTCATGTAGTTAGAAATCTGTTGGTCACAAGTTAAGGGTTTGTCTTAGGCTGTGTATAAATCCAAGTAAGAGTGTTGTAAACATCTTATAGATTTCTAATAAAGGGAAACTCGTGTGTCTGAATTTTTGGAGATATCGTTGTCGATCCATCTGCTTTTTCAGAAGATACGCGGAATTAGGTGAAAACGTTAGGGTTTTAGGATCTTTAGAACCAGAAGAGCTCTCTGGATTCTATAACGCTTTAGATGTGTTTGTGAATCCAACGCTGAGACCGCAGGGGCTTGATTTGACGATCATTGAGGCCATGCAGTGTGGGAAACCGGTCGTGGCGCCTAATTATCCGAGCATTGTTGGGACAGTGGTTGTGGATGAGCGTTTTAGGTACACGTTTTCTCCGAACGTGAGATCTCTTGTTGAGACGTTGGATTCTGTTGTAAGAGATGGGTCTAGGATTTTGGAGATGAAGGGAAAAGCTTGTAAGGAATACGCTCTTTACAGCGACTCAAATGGCTTCGGCTTATGAGAGATTCTTCATGTGTATGAAGAATAAGAGGTATTGTAAGTACCCTCTTCCTATAGATAATTGATTTTTTTTTTTCATAGATTTTGTAAGTTAATTTGAATCGTTTATTTTGTAACAAGTTACTTGATCTCTTGCAATACACAGTTTAATACTCTTCATTTACACACATATACACACTTGTAAGTTTTGGTGGATCTAGTAACGAATATATAGAGTATTGGTTATATATCCGGTTTAATCAGTTTAATATTGGTTATATTCATGAATTCTGAAATTTCTGAGAGGCTTGAATTCATGAATATAAATAATGTTCTAAATTGGAAAGCAACATAAAAGATAAATGGGACGACACACGATTTAATAAGGTATCGGTTGGTTTTTTCAAACTAACCATTAATCTTCAGCTTCGAAAGAATTTTATTTAATCATGACAAAAAGAAAAAACAGAAATAAAATGTCTACACAAGTTTTAACATATCTATCTGAAACATCCTCAATATATTAACAAGTAAAACATTACTTCCTCTCAATCATAGATTTCTTCTTCTTACGGAAATCTTTGCTCCTAACAGCGGCAACAAACTATGTTTAAAGATATCTTTCAAACTTTTATGCCATTGCATCACTCTCAGTTTATCTAAGTTTCCATAAAACACTCTTAAAAATCATTAAAATGATTACATTTAAAAATTTCTTCAAATTAAATCAAGACAACACATAAACATGCATTAACAAAGCCAATTACACACATATTTCATAAGCGAAGAAATTATTTTTGTCCATTTATTTAAAACCATTTATGAAAGACTATTTTGACAAGTAGAAAACAAAATTTTAACAAGTTCACATTGTATATAACGTGTACATGCTCCATTTCTCATCTTTTTGATATACAGAAATATTTCACAATTCTTCTTCTTCTCTCTAGATCGTAAGAAAAATAAGGAAATGGAACAATTTGAAATAAGGGTTCTGTAGAGAGCATTTAAAGGTTTTGGTAATGCCTTAATGGTCCCTGAAAGAAATATATAAAACTGAAGATTTGAAGGATGAGAAATTTAGAAACGTTGACTTCGAACTTTAAAAAGTCTAATTTCCTTAAAACCAGATCTCTGTTTCCCCCTGTTTTTTTTTTTTTTTAACTTCAATCAATATCTCTCTCTTTTATATATATCTATATGTTTTATCGGTGGACGATGAAGAGAAAGAGTCCATAAATAATATATACTTTTCAAAAATAATTGTAAATCGTATATCTACACGAGCCATTAGAGGATAAAAAGAGGATAGATTAAATTAACTTCGTCTCCCTTTTCGAAGTATTCTTTCCCGCTTTTTTATTTATTTATACTTTATATGCAATGCAAACGTCCTCTCTAGTTTGTATAAGGTATAAGGTACGTAAAGCATGCACAGTTTCATAAATGTGTAACGAACCGATACATCAATTTATTTTTGATTACACCGAATGAACAAACAACGCTAAATACAAAACGGATCGATATGTTTTCTTCTAAACCGGCTCTCGATCAAGAAAAAAAAAATACATACCTCAAATTTAAATCTACGAGAGTAGCACTCAGTGATGACGAGGATCGGGACCTCCAGGACTAAGTCTCATGGACTCATTAAAACCACTCAGTGATGACGAGTTGCTGATGACCGCGACAATGAAACGCATATCAGGAACAAACATAGCCAGAATTTCAACTTACCCATGTGTTTATTAGCTAAATTATGATTCAATATAGAAGGGTGTTTATATAAGTATATAAAACGGTATACTATCCAATTTATAATTGACGAGTTTCCAACTTCTGCAAAGTGATCGTTCGAGAGCACATGCACTTCCAATACATATTACACTCTTTTTGTCAACATATAATGATATAAAATTTATTAAAGTAAGCTATTGATATTAATAATAAATTTTATATCATTATATGTTGACAAAAATATATAATGATAAGTAAAAATAATACAATATATGAAAACTATTTTAAGTAATGCGAATGATTTTATAATTAGATTGTACATTTATTTATAGTATAAACCCAAAAGGTACAATTTTAAGAGAAAAAATGAAAATGCGTAGATGACATGTGTTAAGGTGCATTTGAATGAAACCCATCTAAACCAGTTCATAATATAAAAAGGAAAATATGGGGGACAAATGTGAATGGGCTAAATTTTTAAATTTTGTCGTAGCGAAGAGTCAATGATAGCCACGTGGCAGACTTTTGCCGCCTTTTTTTTCGTTGGCCCTTTGATTTAGTTGACCAAATGAGTTAGCTAACGTAAATCTAAAGTAAAGGATCTGAGTAATGTCTTTTGATTGATTGAATTTGATTCTATCGAGTATCGACTGAAAATAAGAGATATCTTAAAATAACAAAACAAAAATGTTATTAATAACAAGGAAAAGCAACTATGAATCTATCTATAATCTGTGCATGTATTGATTATAGATTGTAAAAGAACTTGGAGAATATTCATGAGTGAGGTCCAAATCACTAATGCTTATTTTTCAGTTTTTCTTTAAAATTAAGGAGAGTAGGACAAAGCCAACCACTCTATTTTACTTTGCTTGATAACAAGTTGACGACTCTTCTATGATTAAAGATGATTATTAGCGAAACGATTTTGGATTTTGTGGATACAAGCGTGGCACTTAATTTTATAGAGAAGTGAAGCACCAATTCGAAGCTGAAAGAAAAAAGTGAATGAAACACTAACTTCAGTCAAACTATTAAAGAGAGTAACATTGACAGAAATACCTAATCTTTTGAGATTACAAAGGATTTAGAAGAGAAAAACTATGTTCTATTAGATTGGATATACGAGAATCTTATATTGTATAGTTGAGATCCGAAATATATAGATATTAGTTTTGAAACTCAAGATCCTCTTGTACTCTGTATATTGTTTTGATTAGGTAATTAAAAGACTCATGGAGTTTCTCAAATTACAAAATGGTTATGGTTATGGAAAATATGATGAACAGATAAAATAATGGTAGTCTTATGTTTTTTGTTTTTTTTGTCAATATATATGTTTTACTTGGTTTTTATAGAATGTAAGATTCCAACGGAATGAGTGGAACTTAAAATAATTTTTCTATATACTTCGTGGAACATTTTAACTAGAATTCTTCTTTTTTTCCTTCAATAACATGGCATTATGCGGATGATTCGACGAGACCACTATGTTACATGTTTTGATCATATTTTAACTATAAATTTTAATAATAAAATTGTTTGACAAAATTTGAATCACTTTACCAGTTGGATGGATACAATAAATGCCATTATTTTTTTTTAAAAAAAATCTTCTTCCTAACACATATTACCGTGAAAACCCCTTAGTCTAGTGGTTGACCGAAAGATTCATTAATGCTTCTAAACCAAGAGGTCTGAGTTTCGATTCTCAGAAGACGTAATTTTTGCATATTAATGGAAATAAATTTATAAGGAAATCTTCAGCGTGGTGCAAGTGGAGCTGTTCTTCATGATCATAGATCGTTGTGGAGCGGGTAGCATTGTCCGTTGTAAAATTGTCTTTGTAATTGTTTTCATAATTTGTTCAATGTAAAAAAAAAAAAACGCATATTACCAATTTGCTTAAAGTGTATTTTTCTTTCTTCCTAGACGTGTATTCTATTACCAAAATACTTATAAATAGCTTACATATGTATTATGGTTGATCAACTCATAACAAACACATATATACAAAATAAATGTTTGGAGCTAAACAAACAAAAAACAATAATACATATAAATATATAAATTTGTGTAATACATATATTCAAATAGTATATGAACTAGGAATTAACTCGCACATAGTGCGGGGTAATTTTTTTATAATTGTTTTAAAATTTTGGTTCAAAATTTTTGATTAAGTTAAAAGTGGTTGGCAAGTAGATAAATACGTATATGTAAACATCACACAACCAATATTTACGTATATATATCCATCGAATAGGTAATTAAGTTAGTTTCGTTATGCAGTATAATATATAAGTAATTTTTAAATATGGAAATGATGTGATGTTAATATATACATACTTATATACATATCAACATGTATTAGAATATAAATATGTATATCCGTAGAATAAGAATTTGATTGTGAATGTTTTTATTTAAGACCAGATTATCATTTTTGGTTAATGAATTCTATAATATGTCTTACTAATGATTATATATAGAATTGTCAAAGCGAATTAACCCTCGTAATGGATGAAAATATTTTTTAAAATATTTTTTGGATCAACCCGCAAATAACTAGAATTTTGAATATTGAAAACACATTTCAATTTAATTATTTTTAAATAATTAAATTTATTTTTGAATATAATGTAAATTAATTATGAAAATACAGATGAAAAATATTGCAAAGTTTTAAATAGATTTTTTTTTGAATATATACAGATTAATTATTATTTAAAATAATAGAATATATTTTAATATCTTAATAAGTAAAGAAACTAAATACACTTTGATTTATATCCATATATCATTACTATTTTTTCTTATTTTAATTATTTCTTTTTATTTGTAATGGTATTTCTTGTAATATCTTACAAAATAAAATTCATTTATTAAAATGACTTCTTAAATAATAATATAGAGATTAAAAAATGAAATCATTAAAACGAGGCTTAATAAAGTAAATTATAGTCGGTCCTCTCACATAATTAAGGTTATTAAGGTTTAACTTACTACCTCCCACTGTGGTCTCAGCTCCGGTCCAACAGAAATGGTGGTATGAGGCACAATACAAAATGTGGCCCTTTATAAATTACAAATTTTGCAGTTAAAAAAAAATATTATTCTTTGTATTTCTGAAAAAAATACAGCAAATCGAAAAAAAAAAGAATAAAACACTATTTCTGAAAAATAATCCGCTTTAATTTTTTTTTTCAGTAGTCTTTAAATAAATAATTATGTGACACAAACCAATTGTTTTTTTTAGTTACAAAATAATATTTTAAATAAAAATATAGAGTTCAAATTTTGTGCATTATATATAAACTATTAACCTAAAACTAAATATGTGATCTATAAAAACCTTACAAAAATGATAATCCTAGACTATCGCCTAGCTCACCTGCCTTACGAACGAGGCCTGGCTGGTCCTCACTCCGCTGGTCGGCACTTTCTTACATAAGTTAACGAACTCCAACTCAACTTATTCTATCCAACTTTTTCTTCCTTTCAACTCCAAATATAATTAAATTATGATATTTTGCATACTTTTGTCTAGTTTATATGCTTATATATCAATTATATTCCGAGTTAAATAACAACCATGGGATTAAAAATGAGTCACGATCGCTGAATTGAAGATAAACTAAAGAATTTTGTAATGACGGTTAGATATGTATAGAGTCAGTCACTCACAAGTCACAACACTTTATTACCACTTTTTTCCTTTCTTTTCTTTTTGAAAAAAAAAAAATTGTTACAAAAATTCAATGAATGTGCTACTCTATAAAGTCAATCTTTTTTTAAGAAAATAATCTTCTTTAAGTCAAACTATTTATACAAGAAGAGTATCAAGAAGAGGGCAAAAAAATAGCTGGACTCAAGTTGCGATTAGTGACAACTCGTTCTGTTAGTCGAAGCAATATATCAAGTTTATTAAAAGTCAGTAAACGTTTGAAGTGATAGAAAAAAAACAAGAAAAAAACTCGACACTATTAAATACTAACATTTCGAGACTAGTATGAAACAGTTATCAATTTTTTTAAGAAGTATTTTTGCCATTCACAAAAGAGTATCTATAAGAATATTATGAACAGATAAGACTAGTCAGGCAGTAGAGGTAACCTGTTGATGCCATAGGGTGAACCGTTAAATTCGCCGGCGGCACAACCAAACTCGTCAAGCTCTCCTACGTTCTCTTCTTCAGGCTCTCCTTCCTCTTCATCTTCATCTCCGTCCGTACCATAAGGAAGGATCCGTAAATACACCTCAGCTCCTCTCCATTGTCTTTCTGATCGTAAATTGTACTTCTTGACAAGCTTTCCTTGAAGAGACACAATCTGTGTTCGCCTTGGGAGTAGATCGACTGGTTCCTTTTCTGGTATTACTATCCGCTCTATCGCTACTCTCGCTTCCTGCATATAAACGAATCCGTTCGAAACAATGGTGAATTGTGGTTACTATCATAGAAATTTTGACTAGCTCTTTACCTACCTCCAAGGCGTCCATTTTTTCAGATAGTTTTGGACGATCTTCTGATCCAAACTCTCCGAGTCCATCTTCGTAATCTGTTAGTAGCGCCCGTATCGCCTTGGCTACTTGAATACCTGAACTAGTCTGCAAGAAGGAGAGTTTCTTTTGGTAAAGAAGCTGAAATTTGACAGCTTGAAGAACAAGAGAGTCTTAGTTTTCTAACCTTTGTTACATAAACAGGTATACCGTGAGATGTGGCTAATGATTTAATTCGAGGATTCTTCCTGATCTTTGATTGCAATGCAAGTAAGGCTTCTGCTTCGCTAATGTTGTCGGTTAACTCTACCGCAGTTTCCATCTCTAATTGTTTGATTGCCTGAAGGACAGATGATTCTGAAATCTGGGTGAGAGAAATTGACGAATCAGTGTCTAGGTATATGGATATTATTAACCAAGAAATCATAAGACCATTGGTAACATAAAAATGAATAGGAGAATCTGCAAAATTCATTCTAATCTTACCCCATAGACATATAGATACATCGGTGTCTCGTGCTCTGAAGATTCTGCTTCAGTAATCTCCTTAGTTGGGAGGACTTCAGAGATAGTCTCCTCCTTATTGAGCTTCAAAACATTTAACGTTTCCTCTTCATGTTTCTTATCCAAAGTCATCACGTCGATGAAAGTTTCCTTCTTCTCCATAATCACTTCCACTCCATCAGAGTTTATTTTTCGGATTTCAATGTTTGGTAAGCGACCTTTGAACCAACAGACGAGCCAAAAGAAGAAGATAAACTGAAACCAGAATCTTGGAATTGTTGTTGTATCAGAATAATTTATGCAGTTATATGTATATGTTATTTGCTTCTATTGCAGTTCCAACTCAATAAAACAAGAGTCTACCTGCGAGGATAGCATCAACAGTTGCTTCAAGACTACGATGAACACGAACTTCAGTCTTTGAAACTATTTCTGCACCACAGCTAAATGTTGGAGGACCTTTTCTTTCAAGGACAGTCTTCGGGCCACCTCTTCTGGTCGCTTCCTCATCTCCAAGAGTCACACTCTGCCAAAGATGTCCATTAATATGTCTGAAATATCAACCTATTAGTGAATACATGTTTAAAATGCTGTACAACTACTCAACAGAAAAAAAATGATCTCAGTTATCAACCATTTGAGCTACTACAACATGATATCGCTCTATTCAAATCTCATATGCAGTTCATATGCCCTATCTCTTGTTTAGCAGACATATTGAGCTGCAAGAGACCCACGAGGAACAGGAAATATCATCTCCTTACCAATTTCTTGATAATAAGTGCAGTGCCAGATTGGCAATGGATTATGCGGAAATGACCATTGGTAAGAGATTCTCATAAAAATGTCAAATTAGAATCTCCAAACAATATCTTTGAATTCAATCTCGGTTTGAATGGTAAGCAAACACATCATGTCTAACCTGTACACCTCCAACGAGGAGGTCTAATGAAGGGTTCTTAATCAAATTCTCTATGGTTGCTCCATGAGCCGTGGCAACTAACTGGATTCCACGCTCTGCTATTGTGCTTGCAGCAATGGCTTCAAGTTTAGTTCCAATCTCATCAATCACAATCACTTGGGGCATGTGGTTTTCTACTGCTTCTATCAGTACCTGAAGGCAAAGCAAATTGAAATACATATAAAACAATATCTCTTTTGTCTACTTAAATAAACAAAGGTTGAAGCTATCTACTAAACCTTGTGTTGTATGTCAGAGTTAGGGACTTGCATCCGCCTAGCATTACCGATCCCTGGATGAGGTATATCACCATCACCACCTATCTCATTGGAAGTGTCAACAATCATTACTCTCTTCTCATAGTCATTTCCAAGCATTCGTGCTACCTCCCTGAATTAGCAGCAATGATGACTACATATCAAATCTTAAAGGAGCAATGAGAAGTGTTCATCTGATCTATGTTGAAGAAACGAACACAAACCTAATCATTGTAGTTTTTCCCACACCTGGTGGACCTATAAGCAACAAAGAGTTCCCATCTTGCACGAGATCACGTAGCAAATTGGCGCTTCCTCTAACAGATCGACCAACACGGCAAGTTAAGCCAATAATTTCTCCCTTGCGATTCCTTATGGCACTAATCCGGTGCAACGTCCGGCTGATTCCTGCTCGATTGTCATTAGTAAACTCTCCAACCTGAGAAGTTCCTGGTGTTATCAAGCTGCCAGATAGATGTTTCGTCGACGAAAAAAATTCAGCGGAAATGAACACTCACCAACCTGAGAGACAGCGAATTCCAGATCCTTAACCCTAACAGCGTCTTCGGAGATAACAAAATCTCCAGAAGGGAATCGCGCCAGAGGCTTACGACCTAAATCCAGCACTACCTCTATGAGTTCACTAATTTTAGGGTGCTCCTCCAGTGTCCGTCGTATCTTCTCCGGTACAAGCGCCAATAGACGGCCTAATTCGCCATCGAAGTTGTCCTCGTCTTCTAATTCCGGAACTGCGACTGGAGACGAAGAGGCCGAAATAGCAACAACTCCAGGTGAAGAAGACGCAGAGGAAGATGAAGAATTAGAAACGAGTTGGTGAAACAGTAGAGACGGTCGACATCTGAACTTGAGGATTCCTCGCTCATGGCTCAAGAGCGTTAATGGAGGAACATGATTACTCAGTGATAATAAGCTCAGCATATTCCTCGCCTGAATGGTTTTTTTTTTTGTTTGGTTCGAGATATTTAAATATGAACGTGTGCCAACCACGTGGACGAATCATCATAAGACACGTCAGCAAAGAGGTCACATTCCTGACGTCATGATCAACAACAAGCAAATTTATTCCATCCAAATTCATGACCAAAGTAGAGAGTGTTTTATTATAGATAGAAGTGAAGCAATGATTGTCTTCATACAAAGCCTAGAAAGAAGCAAGAGTTTTTATAAAAGTTTCCACTCTACTTGGAGGCTTCTACTGTGTATCCAGGGCAAGATCATGCCAAGTTTCTCCATCTGCTTGCTGAGTTTCCTGATCTGAAACAGTGGCGATGCAAGAAATTATTAGTCACAGGAAAGCAGTTTCTTTGGAAGAGAAATTCTTAAAAGCTCAAGCTCAAACTTTCTCTGAAACAAAGCTCTCAGTGTGTAGCTTCACTATGTCTAAAAAACACACAAAACGTATGTGTGTCTGCATTGGTTCCTCATGACATTTCGAGATCTCAATATGTGTGTTTAATATCTTGCATCACATATATGCATCACCATTGTGAATTCAAGCTAGCACTTTTCAGAGACGGCTATGTTCCAAAGACTTGGAGCTATAGAATCAAATAGCCATGTAATAAAGCAAACAAATGGACATACTGGTTTCTTCAGTATCATCAGTCCTAACAGCAAGCACTGGAGGCAATGGGAGATCTGCAACAATAAACACAACAAATGATCTGATGAAATGGGGACTTTGGGGAAATACAATGATCTTGAGGTGTAATGTGGAAGGCAAAAATGGTTACCATCATCAGGCAGAGTGTCCCTCATCCACTCCTCATCCACAATGTCTATAAGCATACCAAGACTTACTTCTGCCATTGGAATCCCTCAGATTGCTAAGAAAACCATTCAAGAATCAGATGATAAGTAACAAATATATAATATAATGGGGAAGAAAATTGGATTGTTGAAGTGCACAGTAACTGGTTGATTCTACGAGAGAACTTATATCCAATTCAATTGCTTTGCCCTTGTACAATAGCCAAAAAATTGAACAGAATTGGGACTATCCCATTATTATTTTGAAAATGTGACTGTATCTAATAGAGAGAATGTTGTTCACAACATATACATGAATATTTGAAACAATCTACAGATAATTTCCTCGGAAGATAGAAAAGGATTAGGGTTGTATCGAGCAGGTAGTGAGCAATCTAGGAAAGAGAACCGGATACGAAATTCAAACCAAACCAAAGGTCAGAGCCAATCCTTGAAGAAAGACACGATTCTCTATAGGAAAAAAAAAACCTTGCTTGAACTGAATTAGTTGCAAGAGGGCTCACCTGGTAGAGACGATGGAGCGAGAAAATCCCGAAATACGTAGCAGCACACACTTATATCGAATTCTGAGTTTTTTATTCTTTTTTTTATCCTTTAGTATTTACTATTTAGCGATTAGGGTTACCTTCTAGTTTAGGCAGAGGTTTCTAAAGCCGTTCGCTTTAGGGTATCTCATTACACGGTTCAGAGCTTAGCCGGCCACGACAGGTCAGCGACCGACTACTCTGCCCGCCGATTGCCGTATCGTTTCAGGTGCCCTCTTCTTCTTCTTCGTCAATTTCATATTTTATCCTTCTTTCGTTTCAACTGGAGATGTAGTTTGATAAAAGTTGATTACTTTAATAATGACAATGATTTTTCATCGATCCATTTAGTGATTTTCGTTTCCTCCCTCGCGATTCATGTGTAACTAGTCTGCAAACAGATTTGAATTAGATTGCAGTAGGAATTTAAGAGCTTTCTGTTGACTTCAGTTTGTAAATTGGGATAATCGTCTAACCAGTGTACCAATTCCGGGATTTTTTCTACTCATTGATGCATTAATTAGGTGTCTCAAGTAAGCAATGAGTTCTTCACCGTCGTTGGAGATTTTAGGTACATATCTCTGAAACTCCATTTCTGTATATTCTGGGGTTATGTTATATGTCTCTTCTCTAAAGTCACTTTTTTTTTTTTTTTTTGCAGTACGAGAAGCTGAAAGTTTCTCTGTGTGGAATGGCCCTCCATTCAGCAATGGTCAACCCACTCTCAAGCTTGAACGAGTTGCATGCTCCAACACGAAGTTCAGCTTTGATGGATCGAAGTTTTTGGCAATGAAATCAGATGGAATCATCAGTATCTATGATTCCACCAGCTTGAGAGAAGTGCGGTCATTCACAATAGCAAATGTTACGGCTGCTGAGCTATCTCCGCGCGGGACTTATCTGCAGACCTTTCAGAAACCCTCAACTCCGCAGGAGAAGAACGTCTCCCTTTGGAATACTGACACAGGAGATCTAGCACACGGTCATTACCAAAAATCCATTACTAAAACTACATGGTAAGCTGGTCTTAGTGCTTACTTATGTGATGCGTGGAAATAGATAGTCTTTGTGCTTATTACACTGCTTTTATATGATACGGAGTATTTCTGTGGTTGCTGTGTAGGCCATCAATTCGCTTCTCTCCTGATGAATCTTCCGCGTGCCGTTTAGCTACAAATGATGTCCAATTCTTTGACCCGAAAGATTTCTCAAAAGGAATAACATCCCGGATCAGAGTTCCTGGCGTAGCGGCATTTGAGCTTTCTAAAACCCCAGCTTCCTATGTTGCTGTGTTTGTTCCAGAAGTAAAGGTGCTTTTTCATTGCTTGGGCTATCATAGTCTGTGTTACTTAATAGTAAAACACACGACTTTTCCATGATCTGTTAATTTTGTCACCGTCTTCTACTTCAAAAAGTTATCCTTTTTTTTTCATTCTAAAAGCTGCACACTGCCATGTGTGTAATTGTTTCTTCTATGGATAGGCTACTCTGACATATTGATACTTACATGTATAGGGGAGTCCAGGCAGTGTCCAGATATTTGAATGTGGGAAAGATTCACAGAGTCAGCCAATTGCTCGACGTAGCTTTTTCCGGTGTTCCTCTGTGCAGTTTAGTTGGAATCATGGTTCCACTGGACTCTTAGTGGTTGTACAATCGGATGTTGACAAGACCAACCAAAGTTATTATGGGGAAACAAAGCTACATTACCTTACAGTAGATGGCACACATGAAGGCCTAGTTCCATTACGTACGTCCTAAGCTTTTATGTATTCGCTCTTGTGATTTTTGAAAGTACTGACTCTCTGGTGCTTTAACAGGTAAAGAGGGACCAGTTCATGATGTTCAGTGGTCCTTCTCGGGTTCAGAGTTTGCAGTTGTATATGGCTGTATCCTTTTTCTATCAGCTATAACGACTTATCTGTATGAGTTTATTGAGGATTTTTGTTTTCTTTCGAATGTCATTATCAATTAACAATTATTAATATCCTTGAATGTTTATTAAGAGGTTATTTTTCTTCGTATCTATATGTTGCTTCTGGCAATTGTTTCTTCAAATTTTGTTTTTCCTTGAGCGTGACTTCAGTTATGCCTGCTTGTGTGACAATCTTTGACAAGAAGTGCAAACCCTTGATGGAACTTGGCGAAGGTCCTTATAACACTCTTCGCTGGAACCCTAAAGGGAGACGTATGATTCTCGTGTCCATCCCTGTTCGCTTTTGTCTTCTCGTTTTTTTTCTTTTTTATATAGAAGATTTGCGTTCGTACATGCTTTTGTAACTTTTAATTGATGTTCCACAGTTTTATGTGTGGCTGGATTCGGTAACTTACCTGGTGATATGGTAAATGACAATCCCTTGTGTTCTTCGTAATTTTCAGTTTCCGATTAACAATTAGTCAGCAATTCACATTATATTATCGACATGATCCTCTTTAAATGGTTACTCCATTGATTTAATTATACATTACAGGCGTTTTGGGATGTTGTCAACAAGAAGCAGCTAGGAAGTAACAAAGCCGAGTGGTCTGTAACAAGTGAATGGTCTCCAGATGGTCGTTATTTCCTGACTGCCTCAACAGCACCAAGACGTCAAATTGACAATGGGTATGTTAAAACTTCATACCACATTGTTGAGTTTGGTATCTGATTCTGCTTCAGTCAGGTTATTGATTTATCGAGCAGCGCGAGCTGTGAAACGAGGCAGCAACAAGCCACTACCTTCGATCCTTTTTATCTTACTTTTCTTTGTAGCTAAAGTAGAATCGTGATTTCTCATCAATATGGACTGTTTGTAATATATGTCCTCTTTGTTTTGACTGAAGGCTTAAAATATTCAACTACGACGGAAAGCGTTATTTCAAGAAGATGTTTGAGAGGCTGTACCAGGTGTGTCTCTTAACAGCTTTGAAAAGCAAAACTACATATTGTCTTACTGAAGTGCCATGTTTATATATTACCTACAGGCTGAATGGAAACCAGAGTCTCCAGACAGGTTCGGTGAGATCAGTGAACTTATCAAGTCAGTTGAATCTTTGAAACTCGAAGCGGGCAAATCGCTAGGTCTGACTGAATCTCATGTTTTAACACTTAAAACCTGTGTCTGATAGTGAGATAGCGTTGTACACTTATCTTGTTCTTAAACTCTTCTACCTTTCTATCTTAGGACAAGGATCAGCTCAGAAGAAAGCTGTTGCTTCCAACCCCACTGTACAAAAACCCGCAGCATATCGACCTCCGCATGCTAAGCATGCAGCTGCCATTCAGGCCGAGGTACTCAAAATAGCATTTCTATGAATATCACACTGATACTAAACATCGATGTGTTCGGTTCTATGAGAACGTCTCTGAGAGTTTCATGATTCGTAATTGCAGTTGCTCGGAGGAAACCCAGCAGGGTAAGTGTCTCTATCTTGCAATACATACATCTTGAAAATATCATTCTTATGTTGAGCGGATGATCTGGTGTTAATACAGAGAGATGAGCAAGAACGCTCTTAAAAACAAGAAGAAGAGGGAGAAGAAGAAAGCGGCCGAGGCTGCTGCTTCTGGGGCTAACAATGCCTGATTGAAGAAGTCACACCCCCAGATGATATCAAATTGAATGGAGATTACAGTTTTGAGAATCTCAGATGGTAATAAAGATTCTTTAGAAGTGGCAGAAACCGTTATGTAAACCGATATTTTTTTTTAAACGTTTTTGATGTCAGTTTGTTAACCCGCCAAAATCGGAAGAAGCCTAAGATGAAAGGAGACGAAATTTAAGCAACTATGGATCTCTAGCTCTCTGTTTCAAAAACAAAAATAAACACATAACAAAATTTGGATACATTAATATCACAATGATTTTGTGCCTTGGTGATTTGTATTTAATATTGTTGATGTGTCAAAGCGTTATTAACCAAAAGAAAAATAAACATTCATGTTTTTCTTTTTTTTTTTATTTTTCTTTTTTGTGATAGTAAAACTCCGATTAATCTACGTGAAACCAAATAGTCTTGACTGTTTTCCCAATTCTAGAAAATTCGTACTACTTGGCACACATGCATGCATAGTCAACACAACACATACACACACATAAACACGGACACGACGACATGTAATTTATATGTATAAGGTTCGTCCAAAAACTTACCAAGAAGAGATAAGGAGGCAGAGGAAATTAATGATATATACGAACACGAACTCTAAGAAAACGAAGATTGGAGTCACGCTTAAGTAAAATGCATGCTTTAAAGCTACGTGTCCATCTCAAGATACTCAAGTCTCACATCTGTCCCTCTTTACTTCGACTTCGCTTCTTTTTTGCCTTCCTTTAAACTCTCTCTGTCTCTCTCTTCCCATTTCTATCTTTCTTCTTCACACTTCCTTTGTCAATTCGGAGTGTTTGGTTATAATGGCAACATCAGCTCGTAGAGCGTACGGTTTCGGTAGAGCCGACGAGGCTACACACCCTGACTCCATTAGAGCCACTTTAGCTGAGTTCCTCTCCACTTTTGTCTTCGTCTTCGCAGCTGAAGGCTCTGTCCTCTCTCTCGGTTCGCACACACACCGTTCTGGTTCTATATTTTGGATATTGCATATATATGTGATATATATGACTTGTGAGTTGCGTTTTTTCTTCTTCTGTGTGTTTCTCAGATAAGTTGTATTGGGATCACGCTGCTCATGCGGGAACAAACACACCAGGAGGACTGGTATTAGTCGCGTTAGCTCATGCGTTTGCTCTGTTTGCTGCTGTTGCAGCAGCCATCAATGTCTCTGGTGGACACGTAAACCCAGCCGTCACTTTTGGTGCTCTTATAGGAGGCAGACTTTCTGCGATCCGTGCCATCTACTATTGGATCGCTCAGCTTCTTGGAGCTGTCCTCGCTTGCCTCTTGTTGAGGCTCACCACAAACGGCATGGTAACACTAATTAACGTCATATATATACAATATGTAACCTAGTATTATTTTGTGTTGCGGTGTTTCATGAATCTCATATTTCCTGAAGTAAGATATAAAGTATATGATCCAACCCACCCACCCATTGCCAATTGGAAATCCATTCAGTGAATAAAGACTTGAAAGAATTTGTGTTCATGCAGAGACCGGTCGGTTATCGTGTAGCATCAGGTGTTGGAGCGGTTAACGGACTCGTGTTAGAGATCATTTTAACATTTGGCTTAGTCTACGTCGTCTACTCGACTTTGATTGATCCAAAACGCGGAAGCCTTGGGATCATAGCGCCACTTGCAATCGGACTCATAGTTGGAGCAAACATCTTAGTGGGTGGACCATTCTCTGGTGCGTCGATGAATCCAGCTAGAGCCTTTGGTCCAGCTTTGGTTGGATGGAGATGGCATGACCATTGGATCTACTGGGTCGGACCATTCATCGGTGGTGCTCTAGCCGCCCTTATATATGAGTATATGGTCATACCCAGTGAGCCACCTACGCACCACACCCACCAGCCATTGGCTCCAGAAGATTACTAGATGGGACTTTCCTTATGTCGCTGCTTCTGGTCTTGTTCAATCTCTCTCTCTTTGTTTGCATAAAATCTCTTTTGTTTTGATGCAACTCTTTGTTTGTAATAATAATAAGAATAAAGAAATATTTCGCAATAAGTTGTTTTGACATTTTTACCAAACATATGATGATATGAACACAGGTAACAATCTCCTAAATCTGATTCTCCATATCAGTTTTTTTTTTTTTGGTCTGTCTGAAACCTGAAAAAGAAAGTAAATTCTTGTTCTATACCCTTTTAAGTGTCAAGGTCCTCTCATCTTTTCAACAATCTGTCTACTTCTTTCCTCCACGTGACGCTTCTTCTCTTCAAACTTCTCTCCAACTTTCTTCCTAAAATCAAACATCCTCTCTTTTGTTCCCATTTTCTTTCCCTTCGAATTCGAATCATCCTCTTCACTTGAAGAAACAATCGACCTCGACGATGACTGAACACTATCCGGAACAATCTCCCCCGCATTGCCTCCTCGTGCTATCGTATCCTGCTTTTCGCTGCTGGAAAGCAGCGGAGTCTTGAGTTCTTCCAAGGATTGGTCACTCTCTACTATAAAAGCTGCGGAACTAGCTGCTGATGGTGCAGTCACAAGTTCTTTCTCAATTCTTGGCTTCTGGGGAACGTTGGCAGGTTTCTGCATTTGTTCAGAATTCGGCGGCTTGTCAGCTTTAGATTTCGCTTCTGCAGCTTCGAAGCTGTCGTGATCAGTAGTCAAGTCTTGATTCAGCCACATGAATGGAGCGACTTTGCGTTGGACCCAATCATCCTTTTCAGCTATCATCCACGGAATGGTTACGCTTTCGCAGTTGGGAAGCACCATGACCTCTCGTATCCCCGTCTGCAGAATGTGTTTGTGTCTTATATTTAGTTCAAATTCATTTAGGAACAAAAGAGAGGCAAGTGTTTACCTTAAACCGGTTGATCAAGAACATAGCAATATGGCTGTTTGTGATTTTGTGTTCACCGACAGATGAGACAAGGTCGAATTCAATATCAGGCATGCTTGTGAAGCCAAACCATAGTTGATCAGATGGAGGCGGCTTCATGTGTACACGCAGTGTCCCTCGAAGCGAAGACACTCCTATTGACAAAGTAATTGGAACCTGCAGTTTACAAACAGAGACGGTCTAAGATACAGCATGAGCTACGAAAAAGGAGCTCCCTTTCAGAGTCTTTAATCGCCACATGATCCGAAATAGTGAAGCTTAAGCACTGGAGACCAAAGAACGAGACAAGCAACGAAAACTGTCTTGTAGACATAGAAGAAAAACGAAGAATTAACCTGGGAAACTTGCTCAACGATGTTCTTCAGAATAGACTTCCACTTGGATCCATTGTTCGATGCTGCTTTTGTACTTTTTGATCCCTTAGATTCATCTGCATCAAATAAAAACCAATATAGTTTATCATCCTTGGTATAAATGCTTCTAAGCAGCATGCAAGATCACAAGCAAAATGATTAGATGGATACACAAACCCATCAGAAAAATACCGTACTAACCAGCTTTATCGCTTCCCCCAGTTTTCACACCTTGTGCATCAACAGTTAATTGCTTTTCAAAATCTGCAAGACCTTCAAGGAGATCTGGGGGAACATCCCCAGCAGAATTTGGCTGCAATTTTCCCTCAGCTATGCCTTTCTGCAGATCTTCCTCTCGGGCATCAACGCGAGTTTCAACTTCAAGTCCCGCACCGCCACTGTATTCAATATCTAGTTCGAACGCCCACACACCATTCATCTGCATTGGAAGAATCCTTGTACCATGTATATAAGGTGGGAGATTTCCAATGTTAACATCACAGCAGATTAAATCGCCTATGTAGCTGGGAAATCTCATGTTGGACAACACCCGCTGTTGAACCAAAAAAAAGGTTAGATTCAAAAATAAACGCAACCAAATCCTGATTTTGTGAAAGCTTTCATATTCATGGAACACACCTGGATTCGTTCGTGCACTAGATTCTTTATCCCTGTGTTCTGTTTGACATCAAAAAATAGCCGAGAAATTAGTAAGTTCCACGCCAATGTTCCTTCATCAGCAAAAAACTTGTCTTCTGAGTCTACATCCGAAACATGACTGCCATGGCTCCAAGTACGTGAGAAAACTTGCACATCGGTTTCCTCAGGGATGTTATCTCGCATCCTTCTTGCTGGAGTGCTCCTTCCAGAGCTACCGGTAGACTGTGAATCTTGGTAAGGACGGGTTGAAGTCTTCTTGTCTTCACGGTTCGAAGGGGCCAAATTCACTTTAGTTGAGCACTTTTTTGAAAACTTCTTCCAGAATAAACGAACCTTTGATGAAGGACCATCCGTTTTAAGCCCCTTGTCCAATGACTCAAAACTAAACTCAGCTGATGGTTTCATAAAAGAAGGATATGCAACATTAAGGGAAGCCATATAGTTTTGGAAATCGTCTTTCAATTTGGTGGGCCAAATAGACCTTTCCTGATCCATGCAAGCAGCAAGACGAAGAGCTTTACACCATGACTCCTTCTCCCAAGAAGTCTCGAGATAGATGTAAAACACCCGGTTTCCCTTGTACAACTCTGAAACTTTGCTTTCTACTTGGATAGGAAATCTTTTAGCCCTAAGAAAACATTAAAACAAAAGGGTAAGAAGAAACTTAAGACGATCTTCGAAAACGGATTAAAAGATAAAGTACCATTTCCTTGTCGGGAGTCCAGACCCTGAAACAGCATCAACCGAGCAACCATTCAAAGTAATAATAGTCTGAGTGCCATTTGCATCTGATAAGATGAGCTTATGGTCTTTGATACGAGCAAATTTCCTAACTGGATGCACCTCCAAGAGGTCTTTCTTCTTCTTTTGCTCTTTTGGTAGCTTTTCCTTCATCCAATCCTTTAAACTTTCATCCAACTCCAAAACCCAAATCACTCCCTGAGATATACATACATCAAATGCATAGAGACAATGAAATCAAACAGCTTTCATCACAGAGATCTAGAAATGGAGAAACTGATCAGAATTACCGCCAAAGCAAACACACATTTCTTCAATGAAACCTCGATTAAACAACAAAATCAAAAATCAGGGATTATCTACTTCAACGTAAGATACTCAATCCTCGGAACTAGACTACAATTGACGGGTTTCGTTGAGATTCCCAATGCAAGAAACTCAATGTTCACTACGAATTTAGCGAGAAAGCAGAAACCTTTTAAAAAAAAAACTCAGGAGGCATAAGATCAGTCACCTGTTTGTTGAGAGTGAAACCAATGGACTGGGGAGGATCAAAGTCAATGAGTGCTGGATCAGAACCAGTACTCGATTCCTGGAGATTTCTCTTCCGATTCAATCGCTTCACAAGATACAAAAACCCCGCTACTTCCGCCGTCACGATGGTAAGAATCCCCAGCAAAAATCCGGTGACGAACACGAAACCCGCAGACGAAACCATCTCCGGGAAGGCACCAAGTTTATCGATATCCACTTAGCGGAGAAGATTTCTTGCCAAGGAATCAAGAAGAAAAGAAGACGCGTAACGGTGTGTAGTTCATGTCAAAGAACGGAAAGGAGAAGAAGGAAAAGAGATGAACCAATAGGATAATTAATAGGTACTCGCAATTCCAACCAAATATTTTGCCAAAAAATAATTATTTCTTGAAAAAACACACACCATTATCAAATGAGTATCCTGCTTAAAAAACGAAGCGAATCTTAATGACACTAGAAGAAAAATTAAAATCATTTTTGAGAAAATTTGACCCAAAACAAAAATTAGTATTGATTTTGTTTACTGATTTCAGTTTTAGTTAATTTATACAAAATTAGTATTGATTTTTCAGATTTAATTAATGTTGATTGGGTAATAGTTTAGATTTTGTTACCTATAATACATTTCAAATCTACATAAATTCATTTCAAATCTTTAAACATAAAAATTTCAGTCTGACCTAAGTCTTTTGAAGTTCCAATTTGACCCAAGTTGCAGAATGAGTCAAGAATATATCAATTCTTGAATCAAGTTTAATTAGTTAATGAAAGGACGTAGAAAAAGTATCCAAATAACGCAACTAAACATGGTAAAGAAAAACAAATTCGTCATCGTACATTCAACGCTAAATAAAAAAAATCTAGAAAACAATCAAAAGGACATATCAAATCTACCAAAAAGTGTATTCTTCTTCCTCTCTTAGTCTTACCGACATACAAGAAAGACAGATTTTTATATAATTAGAAAGAAAAGTACAAAACAGAGTCCTCTGTCCACAGATCCATTAAGAGAAACAGACAGAAAGAAAGAAGAAAGAGAAGTCGAACTTCATTTACATGGTCTCCCTCATGAAAAAAACTTTCTTGTTTTCTCATCACCGTAACACCAAAAAAAAAAACAAAAAATTCTTATTGACTTCCATGGCTTGCAACAGCAGAAAAAACTCCGGGATGGCGGTTGCTATCTAAAACAACACAACGAGCCAGACAACAACAACACAAACACAGAAAAAGGAGGGAGCTTGAAACCAACAAAGAACAATTCGGGGTTAAGGGCTTTTAAAGGTTTGGAGAAAGGGTAATCGTATGAGGACCCGATTGATCTTAGAAACCCGGGTTTACGAAGTAGTTATAGTCATGGTGATCAACATTGAGCTGTTTCAGCCATGAATCCGCAGCGCTCTGGAGATAAACCAACCGATCCTGGTCAAATCCTGTCTTTCCCCAAAGATCTCCTTGCATTTTGTAAGTAGCTAAACCAAAAGGAGGCAATGGGATTCTCTTGTTTATAATGGATTCCTCACAACACTCTGTTTCTTCCTTGCCTTTGCTGTTGCTATGATCTCCTTCCAACAAATTATCTGCAGCTTTTAACACCGTTAAAAAAAAACCAGAAATGGTGCTTGCTTCTACGTCAATGAGCAATGATTTCCAGGAAAATTAGTGATCATACGTACCTTGAAAAGACGAAGATAAAGTGTGATAAGTTAGGAAGCATGTCGTCAAATCTTTCTCGTTCTTGCAGGTTGGGATGTGATATATCGGGTACCTAATTCATCAAGTCATCTCACTTATCAATCCAAATATTCACGCGAAAAATAAACTAAATGGAAATACAAAAGATAAGCTTATGCTGGGTAACCAAACATGAAGGGTTGTATTAACAAACGACTAATTACTTACCACGCAACAGCCATCCAACTTGCAGGAGACATATCAACACTTCTTAAGGTCATGAGTCCCGGATATTTCTCCGCCAATTCGTTTATCTGGAGAAGAATCAAGTACAGTATCTTTGCTTCAAAACCAGAGCTTATAAGAAGAGAAGAGAGTGCATTTACTAAGATATGAAGGGAGAGTAGAGAACCTTGTCCGTTAAGGGAACCCGCTTGTAGGGAGGATCTCTTTCGATGTACTTAAAGTCAAGGTAACCAAGTCTATCTCGCAGCAATAGAGTACCATCCGCATCAAAAACCGAATCTTCAGAGACAGCATCCCATGTTTTGCTCGAATCATTGCTCATTGACCTTGACAACAGGTTTTCGCTCTCACTATCGCTCCAACACTCGCTACTCTCAGATTCGACCACCTCATTCTGGTTCCTGCAACACCAAAAGCAGTCAGCAGAAAAACAAGAAACCCCGCGCATCAGACATCTAGAGACCTGCCCTAAACACTTCCATTGTCAAACCACAAAGACAACAATTAATGTTTTAGAATCAAAATGGGATAAGTAACCTGGAAATCGCAGCGGGTTTGTTAGTGTGGATTTGGATGGCAGATAGATACGGGACATAATATTGCATAACGGTTTCGCCGTTGTTTAAATCAACCTGTGATCCGAAGCCATACGCGCTCAGCTCATCGTAACAGTCCCAGAGATCACCAAGCCTGAAACACTCTATCTCCTCCTTCCCCTGTTGCTGCCACAAACATTACTTAGAATCCAATGTTTAGCAGATTATACAATGTCATTAACTCCTAATTACCCAAAAGTAACTGTGGTTAAGCTGTTCAGATCATTTCAAGCAGCATGATCTTTAGTTTTAAGACCAAACATGGTCTTAGTATTCACCAGTATTGTGCAAAACTATGGATTAACATATATCTTAATCCATGATCAAAGACAGATCCAGAGGATATACCCAGCATCGAGAAGATTCAACCAAATCTCTAAAGTACTTAGCAATTGGATTATGAATATAATAATATTTATTTTCAGTAAAGCAATTCTGTCGCACGTTTCCACGTGGTAATATATAATCCATGAAATGATGTGACCATTAAAAGGATAGATTTCTCAAATTAAAATTTTCCGTGATGGACCATGCAATTATTGTCCTTATTGCCAATTTCATCTGAAAATTCACACCAAATCATTAAAGTATTACAGGTTCTAGGTTGTCTGATACATCACCCTTGATTAAAAAAATTAAGACCTTTTGGAAGGAAAAAATCTGTTGATTAGAGACGAGATTTGAGGAGAAAACCAATTCAAATAGCTTTTAAAAATGATTATCTGAGAATTAAGACCATAATTATCCCCAAATCCAGGATTTCCAAGAGAAGAAGAGAGAGAAAAAAAAAAGTACCTCAGGAAGAGAGAATGAAGGAGGTTTAGGAGTGACTCCTAAAAGAAATCTCTCCAGATTCGAACGGCCTTTTGTTGAAGAACACCACCACCACATTCTCTCTGCTTTTCTTCTTCTTCTCAATCTCTTTGATTTCAGATCTTTATCCGTACACTCGAGTCCACGATATTGAACACAAAGTTTGGAAATTTAATAATTTCCGGTCTTCTCTCATTAATACCTACACTTAATCCCAATATGGTAGCTTTATAATTCCCAACATAACTCTCTTTCCTTTTAATCCCTTCTGTAAATCCCAACACCCAGATTCTTCCCCAAAAATTTCTCTTAAATCCCCTAAAAAAAAAAACCCACAAAAGAACGGAATAGTTTTTCAAAAAAATCCAAACTTTCGGATTAAGGCTTTAAAAGAAAATGAGGAATCAGAAACTGGGTTTTTTTCTCGAACTTTGGTCAAAATTTACTCTTTCAATTTCGTGAAATCGTCAGATGAAAATGGGGACGTATATAAACTGAAGTAGAGAGATNTAAAAGAAATCTCTCCAGATTCGAACGGCCTTTTGTTGAAGAACACCACCACCACATTCTCTCTGCTTTTCTTCTTCTTCTTCTCAATCTCTTTGATTTCAGATCTTTATCCGTACACTCGAGTCCACGATATTGAACACAAAGTTTGGAAATTTAATAATTTCTGGTCTTCTCTCATTAATCCCAATATGGTAGCTTTATAATTCCCAACATAACTCTCTTTCCTTTTAATCCCTTCTGTAAATCCCAACACCCAGATTCTTCCCCAAAAATTTCTCTTAAATCCCCTAAAAAAAAAAAACCCACAAAAGAACGGAATATTTTTTCAAAAAAATCCAAACTTTCGGATTAAGGCTTTAAAAGAAAATGAGGAATCAGAAACTGGGTTTTTTTCTCGAACTTTGGTCAAAATTTACTCTTTCAATTTCGTGAAATCGTCAGATGAAAATGGGGACGTATATAAACTGAAGTAGAGAGATGAATAGAGCTTTCTGAGTAGGATTGCTTTGTAGTAATGGAAGAAGAAAACGAAGAGGACGAAACGCTTCTCACTTTCTCTCTCTTTCACTCACTCTGATCCTTTTTTTATTTATTATGTAATTAATTTTCCCTTCTTTTTTTCTAAACCCAACCCCCGAGTAGTGTATATGAAACTGAAGACTTTTCTTTTTGTTTCTAACAAATAAATAAATAATAAATTAAATAAAACAACTCGTATCTAGCTAGAATTAAAAATAAGATTGCGATATTTATTATGCTTAATAATTTTTACTATATAAAGTATATTTCTAGACCAAAGAAGTTTACAAAATGTAGACATGATTACGTCGTTACAACACCAAAATCCAAGTCACGTTGCAAAAGAAAAGAAAAAAGTAGATTGTCTTTCGTTTCATTTGTTTATATCGAAATATGCTCATGACCTTCCGCATCTATATGTTTCTTTTAGAAGAGTATTAACTAAAAATGGATTAAATGTATTTTGGAGATCACGAGGACGTTAGACATAACAACTAAATTTACTCCTTTTTTATGTGTGTGGTGAGTGATAAAGCTTTTTCTATAAAGCCATTAAAAATATTTTTATTCTCTCGTAAGTTTTATTCTTGACGTAAAATATCAATGTTTTTTTTTTTTGGGATGAAATTATCAATGTTCTTGTTAAGAAACTGTAAAGACACAAACTTAAAAACGGAAAGAGATTATAAAATATTGATTAGTCTCTCCTTTTTTTCAACAATGTTAATTAGCTGAGGTAGAGATTTTAATGAGAAATATATTATAGGTGGTTTATAGGTAAATCTTTATAGTGAAATAATTAGAGTTTCTAGAGCTCTAGTAAATAAAATCAATACTGGCCGGTAAAAAATCATTTAAATATTATTCAACTTACTAAATATATATACCAAACAAATCTGAAAATTCCATTCCATTAGCTAACTCTCGGTCGATAAGTAATAACTCGACCACCGATCATTTTTCTTGTGTGTTTTAAAAGCCGGATGAATTATCAAAATACAAATTTTTGACATGTTTTCAGAACATGTGGAAAATCATATATTTTTCGGAAAACATTTATTGTTGGGGTATATTTCATTAATCATGTATCGACAATATATTAGTATTTCATCAAACTTAACTCTATCAGAAACTTTCCAACGACTAAGCTCACATATTAATTTTATCTTAATGATCTCACGTCCGACATATACGAGAACAGCTACCGCTCAATATCATTTAACACGAAATATACGAATGATAGGACGCAACACTTCTCGAAACAGTACAAATGGTGTTATTGTTATCCGGATTTATCATGCACGATTGTTCTGATAATGTATTTTAGGATCGATGTTCGCATCAATGTGACTTTTGCGGAAAATCGACAAATGGCTGACCTAGCTATATGTATCTGAATTCTGGAAATGAAAACTCTTACTGCTTTTTTTTTTTGTTCAAAACTCTTACTGCTTTAAATTCAATTTAAAGGCATTTTAAAAGAGAGAGCTTTCTTATAAGACTCTCATACTACAACAAACATATATATTTATGAGAATGAGATGAGAGCAAACGACTTGAAATATCTATTTTCTCAAGATCATGTGACATTGATCGTCTTTTCTATAGTGCATGTTTATTTGAATTCAGGTGGACAATCTTCAACTATTTTAAGAAGCAACAGGAGGACAACAATATCGAAAAATTTGCACTCTACGATAACAAATTTGTCTAGGCCAGGGATCGCCCTAATGGTAGAGGTGGTGGGGTGGTTTTCATTTGTGGAGGAGTCGCTTTGTTGGTGTAGATCAAGGATCGATTCCCCGCAAATGTGAAATTATCAAACCATTTCCCATTTGACCATTCGGGGATGCCTAGAATAATACTAGATAGAAAAAAAATGGATGCTTGCTCGGGCTTCGGGGAGATTAGTCTGGGCTCCGGCCTCGAACCCTCCCGTTATCAAAAAAAAAAAAAACGTCTACGATAGCAGATGAGAAGTTACTAATGGAGATTTGTAGTTAGAAAAGTCGGCTTCTTCTTAAATCTACATGGATATTCTCACGGCTAAAATTCTACCACTGAACCACTATAACTTTGTTCACAGATGATTTTGTACAATAAAAAAAAAAAATCTAATTTTAGTATTTTCTCTGTTTTCATCCAGGTTAAGAAAACCAAAACTTTTCTATAGAATATCTCCGAATAGACAAAAAAAAAACACAATTATATATAATACTATATTTGACCTCTTAAAAATAGATTGATTTTTAAAATTGTGTTCTATTTGCAAATTTTATTAATTTTAATTAAAAAATGTAACTATTTTATCAAGAAGCACACTAAAAATTATGAAACAATATTACTTTTAAACATAAAATTGTACCTTAAAAGTTAAAACAATATATTTGCTATGTTTTAAAAATATATATATTTGAAAAATGGTAAGACTAATAATATAAACTTTTTTTTTTTTGAAAAAACATGGCTATTTGACTTAAATGTAGAAGAACAACAATGTGAACCAATATTATTATTATTTTTAAACCGGACAAAAATAGAGAAAAGAGGAAAATGGAGAGCGTCTGGTGAAACAAAAAGAAGAGTGAATAGAATCTGAACACTCAACAGTACTCAAGAGTGTGTGTGGTGTCGGAGCACTGGACTTCCTGTTCGACGCGTGTTTGCCAAAACTGCGTCAGTCTCTCGCGTTTTGCATTTTTTTTTTTTTTCAGTTTTATTCTTGTCTTTAAATTTTTAGTTTGGTTTTATCCTGGTTACTAAAGGCATTTCCAACTATATTCTAAATATGACTCTATTTTAGAATAAAATATCTTCCAATACTATTCTATTTAAATTTTAAAACGGAAAAATGTTATTTTTTCTTCTAAGAAATCTCATTTTTTACTCCATTTGGAGTTGAACTCGTTTATTTATAAAATAGTCCTTCAAAATTTAAATGATTTCATATTAACATATTAAATTTTTAAATTCACTATATTTATCCATTTATCCACTTAAAAATTGTTTAGATTTGCGTAATGGTGATCAGAAAAATAACCGAAGATAAATTAATTAATTAAAAATAGATCACTACATAGATTATAGCATCTAATCAAAAGATTAAATGATCAAGTTGGATTCTAGAAACTCTTAGCATTTTCCCTTCTTCTTTTTTTGTGAAAGTTTTTTTTTTTTTACCAAGTGTCATTAGCTCAACTGGAAAAGTAACAAAGGCAAAATCTAGAGATCACAAGATCGAATGCTCTAGTCTTGGGACATGACCATTTAAAATACTCTGGTCCTGAGCCTGAGGAATGTACGAGCCTCGAGAACCTCCTAATAATTAAAATAAAACAAAAAGAGTTTTTTTCTACTATATTTTTGTTTTTAAAAAAAGTTAACACGTGTGGACAGTGGTTATTTATTTTTTTTTTCAAGAAAGTGGTTAGTTTAGATAAAGTCACGTGTCCTATAAGTTGTCGTTTTCCTCATCACACTACTCCGACTCGTTATGTCGCCAACGCGTTGAAGTTATTATCCACTAATTGATAAATCGTTGTATTATAGTGAAATTGTGAGTGATATGATTATATGTGTTGGACCGTGTAGTTGTTAAAAACAAAAAAAATGTGTTGGACCGTGTAATGCGACGAATATGGTTCTCTTACGGATGTGACTTACGGCTATAAAAAGTCTAGTCAATAATCTCGCTTGGGCTAAGCTCAATTATCTAGGCCCATTTTGTTTTTGTTTTTGTTTTTTGGTGGGGCATCCGTTTCAGTTGTATTTTCTTTGTTTATGTTGAAAACTTACAAGAACATGGGCAAGAAGAAGGGCGACACAGAATTTCAATAAGGATTTGGAACCTCCAAACTCTAAAACCCATTTTACTGTTACACAAAACCTCGACTAAACAAAACAAATCGCTTGACTCGAAAAAGAAGAAGGTTTCCTGGAAAAACAGAGTTTGGTCGAGTTTTGGGCTTAAACTCTTAAAAGCCCATTTAACCCTTTTCTTCTAATTTTAAAAACAATAAGAAAATCAGGTGCTCTCATGTACTAAACCATTTGTGATCAATGCCACAATTTGGATTTGGTTCATCGCTTACCGAAATAAATTTCCGAGTGTATACGTTAAAGTTTTGGCTAAGCACGTAAAATGCTTTAGATGATTCGTGATCCTTTTTTCACCCAATCTTATACCTGTAAATGGAATTATGTTCTATAACCTGTAAATGGAATCGAAAGGCATACAATCTAATCTAGTTATGCGATTCGACATTGTTAAGTTAATATGCCAGTTATGAATAAAGCTCTTATGTCAAATCAATTCCATGATGAAATGAATAAAAGTTTTATTTTTTAGTAAACTCCAAAGAAAGTGGATTTTGGAGGTGGAGTACCGAGTACTTTATAGAGATAATTTCTAGCGATATGAGATTACGTGGGATTTAGACTGAATTGAGGATTTTCATTTTGTAGTTAAAACAAATTAAAAATATTTTTTTATATTTATATATATATATAATTGGCCAATAATTTGATGTTTACGCTTACATAGAAGGACGGTTAGTACCTCTCTGAAGGCGATCGTTAAGGCGAATTTTTAACCGCCGTCCAATGGTGATCGTCGGTAAGGCTATTGTTATCGATCGTGAATCATAGTCTAAGAGATTAATCCCGTTTCTAATAGTCGGAATCATGCTCTATATGGTGTTGTTCATCGGAGAATATCTCGATCGAACTTACTGTAATTTTTTGGTGATTTTTTATCGGTTATTGAATCGATTTCTTCAATGCCTCTCGACGATGGTTTCTTTACATGGCGGTGTGGAACAGTATCTCTCCATTCTTCACAACGCAGACCTCTTACTACTAAAAAAAAGTTGTATAGCTACGGATTATTTCCTGGATATTGTCCAATTTCCGTAGCTATATGGGTTTATAGTTACGGAAAGCCAGAAAATAGCTAAGTTAGCCATAGACAATCTCTGGTTATTTTGTGGCTAATTAGCCACGGAGAGCCACAAAATAGCTACGAATATTTTGTTTCACAATTTGTGGCATTTCTGTGGTTTTTTGTGGCTAATTTATTTTAGCTACGGATTGGCCGTGACAATTCCCTAACTATACGCAGAAGTTTTAGTAGTGTCTCCGGCGTGGGTTTCATCCCATCGCACGATGACGATCCATCTTCATCCAGATTTCAATTTTCATTCAGATCGTGGGATGAATAATATATCTATATTTATTTTGAGATGATTATGTCTCATCACAATTTATACAAAATCCCAATCTCCTTTATTCTTCTAGATCTGTTGGATTTGATGGTGAAGGGATTGAGTATAAGATTCGAAGAACATGTTAGTGTATTGGTCGGAGAATATGAGATCATGGAAAATGGAAACTGCCATGAAAGGGACGATGTTTCAAAGTTGAAGATGTACTCTCTTTGTTGTATGGCGATATTCGTATAATCGTTGAAAATTGGCAGTCCCAAACTTTATTTCTTTTGGAAGAATCAGTATATTGGATTCTTAACCAAATATATATGTAGATCTATTTTTTGAACTAGCCATTGTAATACAACATGAAGAAATTGAGTTTAAATTGGTTATGTTGATAACCAAAGAAGAAGGGAGTGCGTGGGGATTAAACTTTTATGACTTTGAAGACTTTAAAATGATTTAAAGTTTTAAAAGTTGGTAATTTTAACAAGCATACTTTTGCTTTCCTAAAATCTCTCCAAGTCCCTAAAATCACTCACAGCCAAAACTTCTTTTTTCTTTATGTTTTGTTACTTTTTTAAAAAGTTAGGAATTTGTGACTTTTTTTAAAAAAAAAATCACAGTCATAAATTAAAAAATAAAGTACAGTCTAAAAATTTACAGCCAACAGTTTTAAAAGAAAAAGTGTTAACCAAACACCCCCGAAGTTTGCATCAAATGGAATGCGAATATGAGAACGAGTAAGACTTTTTTTCCATAAAGTATTGTCATATTTATTTCTTTTGTTTTATTGTTTTCAAAAGGTTTGTATTTTATTATTTTTGTATTTTCTATGTAATCTTGGATTTTATAGATAAATAAAAATAGATGTTAAAAAAACATATATATATATATAACATTAGTCACTTTTAAAATTCACTAAATATATTTATATATATATATTAAAACAGTTTTGTATAATATGTCTTATATTCAATCTTTCTTTCATTCTTATATTCAATTTTCTTCATGAAAGAAATGATCAAGTTACTTTTATTAAGCTCATTAGTTTTTTATTTTATTTTACAAGTTTATATATTTAAAGAATATTTAGAGTGGTATATTATTTTACAAGTTTATATATTATTTAAAGAGATGTAGAGAGATACCATTCTTACAGTTTTTGTGATTAGTAACTGTTAAAGCGGTATATCCTATAATGATTTGGCATGTAATTACCAATCAAACCACGTATGAGAGACCTCAATTTGGTACGGTTTTGTGTTTGGGTTCCGACGGACCACTCTACATATTCTTTAAATATATAAACAAAGTTTCCATCTTGACATTTTTGAAAATGAACTGTTAAAGCGGTATATCCTAATAAACTTTGTTTAAGAAAATATTTTTGAAACAAAGTTATTATTTAAGAATATATTTTTGAAAATGAACTTTGTATATAAGTTATTACATGAAATGCCATTACAAATAACAAAGAATAATTGAAATATGATATAATATAATTGTCTTTTACAATTAGTGATAAAAATATAGAAAGTATTTATTTTGCATTAAAGATGTTATCTACTATATATTTTTAAATAAAAATCAATCCATATATATTCAAAGAAAAAAAATATATTCAAAATTTTGATATATTTTTCACTATAGTTCATTATATTTTATTTGAATTTATATCAAAATAAAAGTTGAAAAATATTTTACTAATTTTATAAAAAGTTTGACACAAGAAAATTGATTTTTTAAGAGTTCGTGAACTAACCACAAAACTAGAATCATTAAACGGTGCATAATAGAGTTATGTTTTCAAGATTATAGGTTTTACGGGTTAGCCAGAATAATATTTTAATCAACTGCAAAACGGTTAAATAGATAAATTATTCCGTTTGACAACTCTATCTATAATTATGAGTTGTACATATTATAAAGTTTAAATAAAAGCAATTATTCTTAAATTCAAAACAATTTCTAAAAAAACATTACCCCGCGCTAATTATTGTGCGGGTTAAGTCCTAGTTCTACAATATTATTTAAGAAGACATTTTTTAAAATGAACTTTGTTTTTTAAGTTATTACATATTATGTCATTACAAATAAGAAAAGATAATTGAAATAGAAAATTATATAATTCTCTTTTAAAATTATTGATGAAAATAAGGAAAATATTTATTTCTCATTAAAAATGTTATTTATTATTTTTTCATCGAGATCTTGCAATATTTTTCACTATGATTATTATATTTTATTTGAATATATATCAAAAAAAAGTTTTAAAAATATTTTACTAATTTATAAAGAGTTAGACACGAGAAAATTAATTTTTTAATAGTTTGTGGACAGACCACAAAATTCAGTCATTAAGCGGTGTATATTAGAGTTATGTTTTCAAAATTATAGGTTTTTGCGGATTAGTCCGAATAATATTTTAATTCATTGTAAAACGGGTTAAGTTAGACAGGTTAGTCCGAGTTGACAATTCTATATATAATAATTAGTTAGACATATTATAAAATTCAGATAAATTTATTTTTTAAAAGCACATTTTTTAAAATGAACTTTGTTTTGTAACTTGTTACATATTATGTCATTACAATTAAGAAAAGATAATTAAAATAGGAAAGAATATAATTGTTTTTAAAATTGATGAGAATATATAAAATATTTATTTCTCATTAAAGAGGTTATTTACTATTTAGTTTCTTAATTATTATGATATTATTAAATAATAATCAATCCATACATATTCAAAGAAAATATATTCGAGATATTGCAATACTTTTCATATGATTATTATATTTTATTTGAATATCTATCAAAACAAAAGTTTGAAAAATATTTTACTAATTTTATTAAGAGTTAGACACGAGAAATTTGTTTTTTAAGAGTTTGTGGATTGACAACAAAACTCATAGTCATTAAGCGGTGCATGTTATAGTTATGTTTTCAAGATTATAGGTTTTTGCGGGTTAGTCCGAATAATATTTTAGTTCATTGCAAAACGGGTTAAGTAGACATGTTAGTCCGGGCCGGATTGACAATTATATATATAATAATTAGTTAGACATATTATAAATTCAGATAAATTTATTTTTTTCTTAAATTTCAAAACAATTTTTAAGAAAAACTTATCCACGCTATATAGTTAGCGTGGATTGAATCCTAGTAAAAAGTAGCATTTTCAACTTTTTTGTACCGTTATCTTTTATCGTTATTTTTTTTAACTATTCCAAGAACGTTTATTCTTTTCTATTTTCACTAAAAAGTTTTAGAAAAGTTTTAGTTACCGTTTTATGTGTAGAATTCGGATCCAATAGATGATACGATTTTTGGTAGATTGGCATATATTAGGACTCTACATGGAAAATTAAATCTGCAGCAAAATGAGCTGAATGTAACGGATCAAATGGCATTGACACCTTTAGCTTTGGGATACAGTTGTCAAACGTTTTTATGTTTTTTTACTTATGAGAATTTTTTTTTTTTTGTATATAACTTCTTAGGTTGTACGTAATATTATAAGTTAGAGATTGTGAACCAAGAGATGGTGTTTATTTTATAATATAAGCTTGCCTAACTTTAAAGGAGCATTTGCAGGGTTCCCACAACTCGTCATCCACTAATAATTGATCAAATACCTATTCGTAATTTTTTATTAATGTAAGAAATAATTGAAAAGAAGACAAATGAAAATGGGTTAAGTATCGATTGGATGATCATTTGGTAATTGGTATGGTAGTATATCGCATTTATGTCGTGTCATTACTAGTTATTCCACTAGTGATAGTGTCTTCGATCTTCCTCAATCTGGTTGATGGAAAAACCGGACGAAATTCTTTTCTTTCTTTTGTCAATTTGCAACATAATTTGATGGGGTTCGTTTACACTCGGATACACATAAGTATATAATTTGCATTAGCTATTTTGTTCTATATATATATTGACATTGCTCGGTCGGACTCAATGACTTGCTCGTACAGTTTGTGTGAATTCTGATCGACATAATTACTTCTAGTTCTAACTGAATCAAACCTCAATGAAACTCTATAAGTTTTGACTTCTGATAATTTTCTTATAATAAGATAGAAACATCTATCTTANTTCGGTCGGACTCAATGACTTGCTCGTACAGTTTGTGTGAATTCTGATCGACATAATTACTTCTAGTTCTAACTGGCCTCTCAGGGTTTTTTTGTTTTGTTATCAACTTGCAGCCTTAAAAGTTAAAACTTTATTCTCATTAGAGAAGTATATAAAAAAAACTTCATAAACCATAGCCATATACCATAACAATCACATAGAATCTAAGTAGAATATGCCATACAGTTATACACTTTGATTCTCAGCTGTCCACGATAAATGAATGAATAACAAAATCATACGTAATTTATCATCAGATACGAGAAAAACACATGAAAAAAAGAGCTTCAAGTTACGAATAATAATCCTCCTACAAAATATATCTTAATTGAAAAAAGTTTGTGGATGATTACACTAACTTAGACGATAACACCAAACGTAATCACAAGTGTTTTAACAATTTCACCCTCCTGATTAAGTTACAATATTTCAACTAGAAGAAAATATTACAATAATATGATTGAAATTCTATATAATATAAGTCTCAGCTAACACCATTAACACAACTAATCAAATATTCACGTAAGGCAGATTCATGAACAATATGTTGTTTTTCAGGTAGAGCCAAATAATTAGTTCGAGATCAGATTTGAAGGTCTCATGTAGTAAAAAAAACATTATGTGTTAAGCGATTCATCAGATTGAGTCAAGTTCTGATTATGGTGATCCTTGTAATCATCACTCAAATCGTCTGAAAAGGATGGAGGAAGAAATTAAACCTTCCTCTATATATAGGGAAGATGGATTTAAGCAGAAAATTAAATGTGCAACAAAGCGAAATTTTTCTTGACAGAAAGAGTAGAATGAATGACCTAATTAATATTAATTTTATGAACACGCCAACCTTTCTTCTATAGGGATAATCCAAGTTAAAAGATAGGGTGAATGACTCTGATACCATATAACTAAATCGGTATATCACCGAAAACGATATTTGGGAATTTGGTGTTGTGTTGTACTGTTGATAGATAGCTTGCAAAAGTTTTATCAGATTATGGACCTAGGTTTAGTAGAGAACAAGAAATATTCACATTCTAGAAAATAGGGAAGAGCTAATTAAGAAAGGAAGATATAGATATGTACATCAAATATACAAAGAAATCCTCACCCCCACGTAATGTCCTAATCCTACTATTTAATCCACTTTCTTCATGGGCTCTCGGGATGATCGCACCTCTTTAATAAACTAATCTTTAATGATGCAATTATGCAACACCTTTTTAATAATTGGATAATCTAAATGGAAAACTTGAGTAATTCCAGTCTCCATTAAATGTGCGAACCAAATAGATTTGAGTGTCGGAAAAATAAAATAAAAAGGAACCCAATAGATTTGAGCGCTAAAAGTTTACATTTAAAAGAAATTTAAAGAGAATTTGATTTAAAAATTGAAAAATGGAACAAACAAATCTAAGAAAAAAGTTGAAAAATAGAAAAACTAAAACTATTTAGAAAAAGTGTAAATATTAAACTTTTTTTTCTTCTGAAATTTTATTTACATAGATATACATATAACGTATTTATTAAATATATAAATAGTATAAAAACGAATCAATTCGTAAAGTTTTTTATTCAAATTTATGGAGAATTTTTATGATTGGCTTAAATTTCTCTTTACACTATTTACTTTTGTAAAGAGATCCATACATAAATCGTGGAACCACATATTTATATCGTAAAGACTAAAGAGTGTGTATGCCTATGGCATACCGATACGCAACACTCAACTACTTACGGATGAATACGATTCTTACAAAGAGTTTCTTCCAAAATTCAAACTCATTTTTTCATGTATTATTCGGCCAAAACCCACAACAGAACCGAACTTTTTGAAAGCACGATCAAACAAATGTTTGATGAGTTTTAGAACCCACATGCATTGTTGACACATCAAAGAGTTAATTTTGTAATTTCAGCCATGTGTTCTCCTTATGCATCATAAATTCCTTTTTTCTTTTCTCGTCATGCATCGTGTTTATTCTAACCGTCACTTTTGTCGTTTGTTATGTTTGTTTTCAAAACTTTTATATTAGTGGGAACTAAAGAGTTACGTTTGTTGCAAAAAGAAGAATGAGTTACATTTGTAGACAAAAAAGATGGAAGAGAAATACACACACACACACACAAAGAGATAGTGTCGTCGAAAAAAAAAAACAAATAGAGAGTATAACAACAACAAAAAAAAAAGAGTTACATACTTTCATTTATAGTAATAGTTCGATCACAAGTTATAAGTAAACTTTTTTCAACATTTAATTAAATTCTGAAGTTATAAATGATGAGAACTTAATGAATGTACCAAACAGATAATTATATAGACACGCAATACATATATATATATATATATTTTGTGTGCACAAAGACACTCAATATAAGAAAACTTACATTGAACTATATTATAAAATTTTAATGAGTCATTGCCCACAATTGGGTTTGATTAGATTGTTTATTCGAGAGTGATAAATTGGATACAAAACACTTCCCCGACCATGTGTATATATACGGTCGCTTACTTAAGACATATATCAAACCCACACAACAAAACTTAAAACAAGATTATTTCGGCCACCTGAAACAACAGAAAAACAAAACACAAAAAAATGGAACCTTCAGATCAAGAATCTCCAAAGCTCGTGGAGGCATCATCAAACATATCATCAGCATCCGAGAAAGGAGAAGCAACAAGGCAACAACAACAATCCAACAATAGGTATGCACTCACAGTTGACGAGGTGATCGAGCAACACATAGGAGCACTCGGGTTTGCTCAGATATTGCATGCTCTGTTGGTCTCTATCGCTTGGACCTTCGATGCTCAGACCACTCTTATATCGATTTTCTCGGACGCGCAGCCCGCTGCGAGGCTTGTCGCAACCGGCGCCATCGTGGAGGGCTCAACGTTATGTGGTTTGTCCACTCAAGAATGGGAATGGGTCGGAGGAAAGAGCGATACTATTGTTGCTGAGTGGAATCTCATATGTCAACATAAGTTTCTTGTGGCTCTTCCTTCCACTCTCTTCTTCATCGGATCTCTTTTCGGTAAAAATCCTGATTACTTTTTAATTCAATTTCTAAAGTTTACGGCTTGGAGAATGTTCATCATCGAAATAGAACCATCTTTTTGGTTTGGTTCGGATTCTACTCAGTTTCGGAAAATAATTCGTTGCGGTTTAGTTAAAGATAAAAATCATAAAATTAGTGGTACCAATTAGTTTGATTTCAGTTTCAGTTGGGTTGTCCTAAAATCTTATAATCCGTTTGGAGCTCTTTACAAGATTCTCATGTTGCCTTTTGTGTTTTTTTTTTTTTTTAATTCACAGGTTCTGGAGTTTATGGATATCTTGCTGATTCATGGTTTGGTCGAAAAAAGACTCTATTCCTCTCTTGCGTATTAACGTTTGTCACGGCTTTGGCCATCTCTTTTTCCCCAAACGTCTGGGTTTACGCGTTCTTGCGTTTCGCCAACGGGTTTTTTAGATCAGGAATCGGGTCTTGCTGCATCGTACTCGCCACGGAAGTCGTCGGTAAAAAATGGCGAGGCCAAGTAGGGCAATACGGATTCTTCTTTTTCACGTTAGGTTTTCTATCTCTGCCACTCATGGCTTATTTGGAGAGAAAGTCATGGAGAAACCTTTACCGAATCATATCGTTCCTTCCTCTTGGATACGCACTTTTGCTCTTGCCCTTTGCCTATGAGTCCCCTCGATGGCTTCTTGTCAAAGGACGTAACAAAGAAGCAATGGTGGTCTTGAAGAAACTCGCGAGGCTCAATGGGAAACAACTCCCAGCGGATCTCAGCCTAGTCGATCCAATCCCGGCGAGAGATGATCAAACTTCGTCATCCGAGAATTTTTGGAAAACGAAATGGGCAGTGAAAAGGGTCGCAATGGTTATGATGGCTGGATTTGGCAGTGGTTTTGTTTATTACGGAATTCAACTAAACGCCGAGAACCTCAATTTCAATCTTTATTTAACTGTTGCGGTTAACGCTCTGATGGAGTTTCCAGCGGTTTTCATCGGAAGTTTCCTCCTCGGTGTCATGAACCGCCGTCCACTATTCTCCAACTCATCATACCTCGCCGGAATCTCGTGCTTGCTCTGCGCGGTTCTCTCGCTCCATCGGGTGACCCGTGCGATATCCGTTGCGAAATGGCTGCAGCTTGCAGTTGAGGCGGTTGGGTTCATGGCGTCCTCGACGGCGTACGATGTCCTATATGTCTATAGCGTCGAGCTATTCCCGACAAACGTGAGGAACTTTGCGGTTTCGCTTTTGCGTCAAGCGTTTATGCTAGGAGCGTCTGCAGCACCGTTGCTAGTTGCGTTGGGAAGGGATAGCGCAATGATGTCGTTTCTTGTGTTTGGGGTTGCGTCTGTGTTGAGCGGCGTGGTGAGTCTATGGCTAAGAGAAACGCGCAACGCTCCACTTTATGAAACACTAACGCAGCAGGGGAAAGCAGAAGAGATGGGAAACGTAACGGAACACTCTTGATTGCATTCACGGGTGTTGTTGTGTTGCCAAGCAAAGTTTGTCCAATAAATGGAACAATGTAAAATTTCTCGATTTTTCACTTTTAATGTTTGTTTAATTTGAAGAAAAGTTTGAAAAAAAAAAAAATAGTCAAAAGCTAGATTTGTTTCAAGAGACAAAACATAGAAACTCATTTGAACAGATGGGTAAACAAAAAGCGATCTAACCTTGATAAAAGGAAAATTGCTGTTCGGACCAAAAAGCATCAAGTGATAATAAAAACAAGTCGTTCTGTTCGCAAGCATTAGAAGAGAAAACAAGAATCTGACAGTGCTCAAAAAAGGTCGAGCGACAAACATTTATGCGATGACTTCTTCCTTTGTTTTTTTTTTCTTTCTAAGCAGCAGCAGCTTTGGGCTGAGCAGCCTCTTCAGCAACAGGAGTCTCGAAAGTCTCTCCCACTACGAGATCTGGGACATCCTCATCATCATCCTCTTCTTGGATAGTTGCTGGGACATCACCTGCACCTGGAGCCTGTTTCTGGAATTGCTCGGCTAGCTTCTTCAGGTTGTCCAAGTTATCAGGTCCTGACATTACCAAAGCAAAAAGAGATGTTAATTTTAGAAATGACAGGATCGAAGAGGGTAACACTAAATGGTGCATACCAAGTTGGCTGATAATCTGAGGAAGTATGTCTTGCAATTCTGCAGGAAAATTCACATTTCAAATTACAATAAGCATAAACCGACAAGAGTACTAAACCATAGTAGATCGTCTATGGTGGATACAACAACACTTACTTTTCGTCTGTGGTGTACCGCTCACAACCCATGTGTTAGCAGCAATAGAAGCTTGAACTGTAATAGGAAAACACAATGACCATTAATACAATGAAGTTTTACAAAATCCCCGAGTGTCAAAAGATTAATAAAGCCACAAGTTTGGAAATTTACCCTTAGGGTTAATGAACTGAATCACCACATCATCCTTAAAGATGTTAACTTCTTCAATGGCGGGGATCGAATTCACTCCAACTCTCTTAAGAGTGCTCTGGAGCCTCTTGTCGTCGGTTGTGGTAGTCTTGTGAACAGCCTTCTTCTTTCTGGAATGAGATCAAAATGTTTAAAAGAGCATAACATGGCTAATGCTAAAACTGCAAAAATTGAAAAAACAATTTTAATAAGAAGACTTTGTATACCTTCTTACTGTCCCCTTTCCGCCAGTGCGGACAGTGTTAGCCATCTTCATCAACTTTTCCCTATTCATCTGAGTTTCAAAACACACAAACCTAAAACCATTAAGCCCAAAATGTATCTACCAAGTTCGACGGAATGCATAAATCTACTTCTCACTGAATCAATTAGGTGTATACAAATAACTAATCATGTACTACGCTACGATTCGGGCACAGAGCACCACGAAGAACAAAGCTTAACCTAAGTTTCAACTTTTTCAATCGATTAGGCCTCCATTCCTCGAATAAACAGACAGTAGTATTCTCATTTAGGTAAGTTTTTGAATAAAGGAAGATAATCAATGACAAGGACACTATATCGAATCCACGAAGGAACCATATGAATCGAGGAAAAAAAAAACATGAAATTGATCTTAACCACTTCAGCCAAATTAAAAAGGACTATGGAAACAATCGATTTTCTCGGAATGAAAAGGAAGAAGAACGATAGTTGGAAGTGGCTTTACCTTGATATTCGATTTCTAGGGTTCTTCCTTCGTCGAAGGGTATAAGAAGATAAGAAAGCGAGAGAGAGGAGAGAGATCCAAGCGGCGCAAGAGGGTTTTTGCCTTTAAGTAAATACGATGCCTAGCCAATATCGCCTTTAACACGAATACAATTATTATATAATCACCATCCAACGATCAAGATCTCACGTTCCTATAAAGACTCTCACTCTCTACCGTTCGATATTACTATAAGCCGCGATATTTATTTCAGACCATGGGCCTACTAAATCTCTGGCCCATTTCAGATTCCAATTATCTTTCATTGTAAATGCTTGCGTTTTCTTAGTAACACTCACCCACTGGAAAACATTTAACACATTAAATTTTGCAAAATTCAACTTTACGTAATTAAGAAGCAAATTTTTAACAATAAAGTTTGATTCTTATGTAATTTTGTAGTTCATCAAAAAGAAATCTAAGAAGAAGAATAAAATGTATTGTCCCAAAACTTCTGCAAAATCGAGGGATTTTCAATACAGGGCATTTCTAAAGTAACAGACAAACTTTAGTTCCTTTTTGTTCCAACTATCGCACTTCATCAAGACATTGTTTTTCTTTAATCATCGTCCATCAAGCTTGGAACTCGAGGAAGAGCTTAAGCTTCTGCAGCAACATCTCGTTTGTTCCATAAGGCGGTTTCTTGCTTCCGATCCAATCTCTACCAAGAATCCCGGTTTTGTCACTGTTGAGCATCTCATCGCGGAATGTAGACAGAATCTGGTATATCGATATCCTCAGAACATCTGTAGCTGCATACGCATAGGAGTAAAGTGCCCCACTTCTCCTTTTGATCGGCTTAACATCTTTTCTGACCATACTCGAGGTCGCCCATTTGATACTAGCAGGTCCCATCAGTTGTTGAGGCGATTGCAGATTAGTCTTCTTTCCCATAAACGTTTCAACAGCTAGCAAAAGAGATAGAAGCGTTGAGACAACATCGGCGTTCCCACCAGATAGTTGTGCTACTCCAAGCCTGTCTTCCTTGTGAGAGATTGATGTCAGGGATGCAGTTGTTTGAGCACACCATGCATATAGCTGCAAATATCAATCAGAAACAAACAGTTTTTGGTTACAGCTACCAGAAGAAATCATCACAGAGAAAAGGGCAGAAAATTCTTAAGTTGCGCTTTACCTGGAAAGACTTGAGTGATTCTCCAAATTTAGGATCGATATATGACTCGGGTGGCTGCTGGAGTGGTGTCTGATAGCCTTTTTCAGTGAAGGTGTGGTCTAGCCCAGAAGATAAATTGGAGGCAAGCTCTTCTAAAGGCCTCAAGCATAGAGTGATTACTCTTTTGTAAGTCTCGCTGGACTCCTCGAAGAAGGCAGCACGACGCCATGTGTCGACGTTATTCTGAGACACCATGTAGAGATCAAGGTATGCAAGAGATTGCTCGAGGGAACCCGGAGTACTTCCTTCTAATGCAGCAAGAAGGGGCTCGCTTGGATTCGTTTCTGCTGCAGCAGATCCTTTTGGAGGAGCAAAAGCAAACCGTTTTGTGTGCAGAACCTGGAAAAGAAAATGACAATCGTATCAAGCCTTTTTTATTTGTAAAACCTGAAGACTAGGTAAAGTTGTATGGTTCCCTTGATACAGTGAGAAGTAACACACAGACAAAAGCTCACAGATGGTCCTTCAAAATGTCTAGTCAGGAATAATTAAGCTATCCAGGAAAAGTAAACACTTCAATGAATAATTTCCTTGTCTGCCTCACCAATGTTTAAAGCAGAAAAGGCATGCATCTATGCTTATCGATACAAATATCCATAAGTTTTCTTACACACATCTAGAGACACAAAAGAACAGGCAGCAAGTGTTTGGCCTCGACATGGGCTTCCAAAACAGAAAGTGTTTAGCAAGAAAAGCGCGAAGAATAAAGGAAATTAATTATAAACAATATCAATGCAACATTTGACGGCATTGCAAACACAGCTAGCTTTTTGGATATTGCTCAGTTGAGATTTGCATCACTCGAGTAATAGTGAGTTCCAAACTCTTCGGCAATCTGACATGTTACCTCGACTAAGTTCACTTAAAAGTTACAGGGTTCTTGACATACTAGTACTACACACTACGCCTCCAATCTGAATGGTTATATCACCAACCAATTACATCTATCGATATAGGAAAAGGAATATGCACATGAACAAAGCCAATTCAACTAACCTGATGTATATGGTGAGTCACTTCCCAAGAGAGAATCAGACAGAAACTGCCGGCATAAGAAATGACCTGCTCACCCAAGAATCTTGATACGGACACAAGCCCACCCGACCAGTCTAGCAGAAACAGTAGCATTATCGTTGACAGCACATACAGCACACCTGATAGCTTCAGAGCTTGTGTTAGAGCCGAGGGGAGACCAATCTTGAAGCTGAAGAACGGTGGACGCTGATTGAAAACACAAGTAAGAATCAGCGAATAGAGAAACTGATGAAATATTTCCATGAATCAAGAAGCAGAAAATACAAAAACGTATGTGCAATATGTCCGTATTAGTAACCTGAATGATGGGAAACTCCAACACCCATCGCTGCTTGAGGACGAAAAGCACGGCGTAAAGCAATCCAGTCACAAATCCTCTAAACCCTATTCTTCCAACCGCTCCGAAAGAATCGCTGGAAAAGCAAAACACAGCCGCCGAACAGAATCCAGCGAGAGAAGTGGCGGAGACGAAAAGCGCGACGCGCAAGGATATGCGAGCACGGCGGCGGAACTCCGGATCCGAGAGGTGACGGAGCAGGCCGATAGCGAACTGGAGAGGGGAGAGAGGAGAATCTGGAGTCGGAGAAGAGAGGAGAGCGAGTGAGACGGAGAAGAGAAGCTGTGAGGCCTGGAAGACGAGGAAAGTAAGCAAAAAGGAGATGATTGAAGTGGTGGAGAAGAGGAAAAGGTTGAAGAAGAGGAAGATAGACGATGAAGGTATCGATTGCCAGATAAGAAAGGCTGCGAAGCGGTGGCTCACTACCGTCTCCGGCACCGGAGGAGAAGGCATATCGCCGTCAACAAGCTACCCCTTTGTGTTAGATTTTTTTTTTTTTTTAAATGAGTTTCGTGTCCGAACTAGAGCGGGGGCAGTGTAGTGAGTGACCGACGCGAACGAAGGCAAGGGAGAGAGAGACGGCTTGAGGGATTAAGGCTCTGATTGGATACCGCCCCTTTCTTATTTTCGCGTTGAATCACGGTGCGTTTTGTTCACGCTATCACTACAAGCTTTTGTCAGCCCATTGGGCCGAGATTCATTATCTGTGATTTGATTCTCTTAAGGTAACCAAACTATTGAGATATTTTTGATCTGTTCTAATGCTTTCATATACTAATCAATTATTTATTTTCTTAATATTTGATTAGACTAATCTGGTATCTATTCGGATCAGTTCTATTTCTTATTATTTTAATCATTCATCTCTCTTTTTTTGAATATTATTACTTCTCACAAATATATATATATATATATATATATTTTTTTTTTTTCTCGCTCCCCAAATGGGACATTGTTTTGAGTTACAGACCAAATGTACGAGTTACAGACCAATAACTCATACATGAGAGCTAAAAGGAAAGCAACAAGAAAGAAATTACATAACTAAGATCATAGTAGCAGCAATGAGCGAGAAAATTGAATAATACAACATACATGTTGCATCAACATGTTCATTTCGGACAATGTAAGTTCCTCAGGCACAAGAAAACAACCCAATGCAGATAAAAGCAATTCTTCAATCTCAAAGATAGATAAATCACATTTGTTGTAATAAGCTGATTTACCTGAGACTCAGAGCCAATGTATATATGAGAAAAGCATATTACTTGTTGGCTGCACAAACATTCTCCAAGTACCAGTCATAAGTTTGGCGAAGGCCATCTCTGAGAGAAACCTTGGGTGTCCAACCCAAAGATGCAAGCTTTGAGCTGTCCATCAGTTTTCTCGGCGTCCCATCTGGCTTCGTGCAATCCCATCCAAGCTTACCTTCAAAACCGACGACCTCTTTCACCAATTCAGCCAACTCTTTGATCGTCACTTCTTGACCACTTCCTATGTTAACATGCTCCAACCCACTGTATCGATCCATCAAGAAAACACAAGCATCAGCCAAATCATCGACGTGCAAGAACTCCCTCAACGGACTTCCTGTGCCCCACACCACAACTTCCTCTGCTCCATTCACTTTGGCCTCGTGGAACCTCCTCATGAGAGCAGGAAGCACGTGCGAGTTCTCCGGGTGGAAATTGTCATTAGGACCGTAGAGATTAGTGGGCATGCCAGAGATTGCATCCCATCCGTGCTGGATCCGGTAAGCCTGACAAGTCTTAATCCCTGCGATCTTAGCAATGGCGTACCACTCGTTAGTTGGTTCAAGAGGTGCGGTTAGCAAAGCAGACTCAGGAATTGGCTGAGGAGCAAACTTGGGGTAAATGCAGGACGATCCGAGGAAGAGGAGCTTCTTCACGCCGTGCTCATAAGCAGAGTGAATCACATTGGTCTGAATCTGTAGATTGACACCGATGAAATCAGCAGGATAAGTGTTGTTGGCGTGAATCCCACCAACTTTTGCTGCTGCTAGGATTACGTAAACTGGCTTCTCTTGAGCAAAGAAGGATTCAACATCGGCTTGACGGGTGAGATCAAGCTCGGCGTGTGTTCGAACGACGAGATTGGTGAATCCCAATTGCTGAAGCTTGCGGATTATGGCAGATCCAACCAAGCCGCGATGACCAGCGACGAAGATTTTGGCGGATTTGTCAGACATCGAAGAACCTGACGACATCTCTGCATATAATTAAAAACGCTAAGACTAGGGTTTTGGCTTTTTTCTGTTCACTATACAAGAGAGAGAGACTCGATCAAGATCAAGATCAAAATCGGCCATACATTTTTAGTTCCAGAACATTCTGTCGCAGATTCCATACAAATGTCGACATACGGAAGATTCAATTCAGATTAATTGAGATAGCGATTAAAAAACAAAACAAAAAGGGACTTACCTGAGCCGATCGTTTCCGCCATTTCCGAGTCTTGTAGTTCAAAGCTCCAAGAGACAAAAGGGTAGAAGAATCTGAGAGATCGCGATACGAATTTGGTCAGCAAGTTATTCTAATATCTTAGGAAATTGAAATTCCCGGATATCTCAACTGTTGACTTTTTACTAAGATAACGTAATTTCTATTTTGTATGCGGCTCTTCAATATCGACTGATCCAAATCACGTAGGCCCATAACAGGCCCATCTATTTGAATAGCCAACCGTTTTGGTACCGAAAACACTCATCCGAAGCCTATCAAACCCACACAGAATTTTCTGTTTAGATTCTTCTTACCAATTAATTCAATAATAGAAAATTCGTGCATTTTTTCCTCTGAATTTATAAAAGAGAAATACTCTAAAATAGCACAAAATTTATTTATTTTGTTTCAAAACTAGCATCCTAAATTTAAAATTTCGAAAATAGCACAAATAATTATATAAAAAATACTTATTTACTCAAAATAAATTTAAAATAAAATTGAACATTAGATTTGAGTTCATTATTTCCAATTTAAAGTTTAGTTTTTCTCTATTAAGAAAATATTTTAGATCATTTTAATATTAAATTTGTGCTATTATTATCAAAATTTGTGCTATTATTGTCATTTTCAACTAGTGATAACACAAATTTTGGTTAAAAGTGTGCTATTTTGGTTAATTTACCTTTATAAAATTCTCTTATATGTACGACTTATTCTTACCTACCAATCGTTGACCACAAAAATTCGACGATAACGGTCAACTGATTTGGTTCAGAGACTAGTTGATTTTGGCATCACATCGATCATAACTCTTTTTTTTTTCTTTTCAACGTCAAAGATTGAAATTTAGCAAAGATAAACTCGTGATCAGGTGAATATTAAGCTATTGAGAAAAGAAACAGACAAGATATCTTTTATTCAATATGTAATTTTAGAGAAAACAGAGAAAAACACAGAGAGGTTTTATTATAAATCAAAGCGAAGGCTAAAGAGTCTTGTCCTCTCACACAGTCTTGGAAGAAATCTCAGTCACATTAGCTTTCTTGAACATAACCAAGAACGGGTCATCGCTTAAAGCCAAACGCCGAACGCCGATTTCATCCACGAATATTCCGACATCGCTGCATTTCGGACCGCTAGATTCGCAAGTCCGAGGACAGAACACAAACTTGTAAGCATTATCTCCAGATTTCTTGATCTTGAGGAAACTCTTACAAGAATCTTGTCTGAAATCTTCTGGCTTAGGACCAGCCACCACGAAATACTGCTTCCTCTCGTCGTCGAACTCCCCGACTCGCCAGTACGTTGACTGTATGCAGATCGTGGCTCCAACGACCGTCTCGATATTAAGGTTCGCTGATTCGGGAACAAACGCAACTTTGAGATTCCAGTTTGAAAATTTTACGGGGATACCGTCCTCGACCTCGGATGATTCCTGCACGATGTCGAAAGGACATGGCTGGCCACCGCGGCCGCCTAGACTCAGGCCGCCACCTTGGCCGCGGATGACGGGGAGAACGTAGTAACTGCCGTCGAAAATGAAGTCGCCGTCGATGTCGAGAACCGCACCATATGCGTTTGCGGCCAAAACCGCGGTTAAGGCAAAAACGAAGTAAAACGTAGGATTCATGGTTTTGGTAGTTTTCGTGATGATTCAAGTGTTTGGTGGATGAAGAAAATATGAGTTGATCTGTTGATGTAATACTTATTTATAATCAAACACACTAGTATAGCCAATGGTGACTGGATGAGGCGGCTTTGATGGCTAGTGTAGGTTTGGCTTGCCAACTATAAACTCTCTAAAGCAGCATGGGCATAAAAACCGGTACCGAAATACCGAACCGGAACCGACCCAAAATTTCCGGTTCGGTTCGGTTTCGGTTATTGGCATAATACCCATTGGATATTTTTTTTTGGATCCACGGGTATCGGTTCGGATCCGGGTATTACCCGAGAACCGAAATACCGAACCGAATACCCGAAATTAAATTGTATATAATTATATTATATATATAATCTATATTATATACATATACATAAAATACATAAATACATAAATACACACAAAACAAAAGTAGAAAAAAAGACATATACCCTAAACTATACACACGTATACAACCTATTTCACTCTCTCTCTCTCTCGACCAAACTCTTAAACTTCTCTTAATCTCTTTCTTTCTCTTCTTAGGTCTTTCACATTAAAAAACAAATCTGGAATCTCAAACCTCCCGGAGCCGTCGCGTGTCTTCGCCGGCTGCACCGTCCACGACGTCGAGAAACAAATCATAGGTACGCTTCTGCTCCATCTCCTTCTCATCTATCTCCATCTCTTAATACTTTCAAATTGGAAAAGAAGATTAGGGTTTCTTGTTTACTTGTTTTCTTCGGTTTGAATACGAAATCGATTTCATTTCCTTTTTGTTTTTCGTTTTTACTACGAATTATCGAGTGTCGTGATTAATTAGAAATCGATTTGTGAATTTAGGGTTTTTAATAAATGAAATCGATTTGGGGATTTTAGTTTTTGATTGTTTAAATACAAAATTGACTTCATTTCCTTTATGTTCTTGTCATTTTTACCACGAATCATCGAGTCTTTTGAGTAATTTGAAATCGATTTGGGAATTTTAGTTTATGATTGTTTAAATACAAAATTGACTTCATTTCCTTTATGTTTTTGTCATTTTTACCACGAATCATCGAGTATTTTGAGTCGGAAATAGTTTTAGGGTTTTTTCATATATGAAATCGATTTGGGGATTTGTGTTTTTCGTTGTTTACATATGAAATTGAGTTCATTTTCTCTTTGTTTATTGTGTGTTTACTCTAGAAGAACTCGGAAATAGGATTTAAGTTTGTAATTTGGAAATAGGATTGAAGTTTTGGTTATGTTTATATATGAAATCGATTTGGTTTATATATGTAATCGACTTCTGAGTTATGAGTGAGTGTGTGGTATCATTATATTATGAATAAACTTGATCCTAAGTTAACTTAGATTACTAACTTATTATTTTCTTAACTTAATATGTTGCAGATGGATTCTAATCAAGATCAACCAAACATGAATGAAGAACCAGATATTGATATGAATGATGAGCTAGAGGAAACATATGATGAAGTTGAGACGCCTACTTCTGCTACTGCTAGTAAAGGGAAAGTGAAACGGAATGGTAGTGTGAAGGGAAGGAAAAGGATCAGATCCCTTGTGTGGGATCACTTCACAAGAACAAAGGTTAACTATGACAAGTGCAATTGTCATTACTGTGGGAAGACAATGGGTTGTGCAACATCATCCGGCACCTCCAATCTGAAGAAGCATCTTGACTTCTGTAAGCAGCATCTTGCGTGGGTGGCAGCCAAGGGATCGGATCAACAACAACTAAATGCAGAAGGTGATGATAGCTGTGTAAAGTTTCTGAAGCTGTGTAAAGTTTCTGAAGCTGTGGTCAGAGAAGCTACAAACGAGATGTTAGTTTTAGGTGAGTTGCCTCTGTCTTTTATAGAGAGTTTGGTTTGGAGGCATTTCTGCAGCAGAGTCAAGCTTCCCAAGCCAGTCTCTCGGAGAACAGCAACCAGGGACATTGTGGAGATGTTTGTGAGAAGGAAGACCCTGATGAAGAAGGTCCTTGGCGCCAATAAGCAGAGGATGTCCTTGACGACTGATATATGGACAGCTCCCACCACCAATGCTAGCTACATGGTAATCATTGCACACTTCATTGACAGTAATTGGCAGTGGAAGAAGCTGATCATCGGGTTCAAGCACATTTCTGATCACAAGGGATCTACTATATCGGCTGTACTTCTAGATTGTTTAGCTGAATGGGACATCAAGAAGGTCTTTTGCATCACAGTGGATAATGCAACTGCGAACTCCTCTGCTCTGAGAAGATTTAAACAAGGATTCATCCTAGTTGGAGAAGATTCACTAGTGTTTGGTGGTGAGTATTTACATGTGCAGTGTGCTACTCACATTCTCAATCTGATTGTGAAGGATGGATTGCACGATGTTGACAACAACGTTTCTGCCATTCGGAATGGAGTGCAATATGTGAGGTCTTCTACACCACGGTTGATGTCATTCGAGCTTCGTGTTGACACATGAAAGATGACAAGGGGTAGTTTGTCTCTGGATTGCAAAACCAGATGGAATTCAACATATCTGATGTTGAATAGAGATATGGACTTCAGGCTGGCGTTTGAGAAGATGGTGGCTGCTGACAACTTGTATGGCGAGTACTTCAGAGAAATAATAGATGGGATGAAGAGGATTGGACCACCTGTCCAAGAAGATTGGGACCAAGTTGACAAGTTACTTAGCTTCCTCATTATCTTTTATAATTCGACTTTAGTTCCCTCTGCTACTAATTCACCTCGTGCACATAAATGCTACAATGAAATAGTAACCATATAAAGAAACCTCACCTTATTTAGCTTAGATCCTGATGTAGAGTTGAAGAAGAAAGTTGCTGCTATGATATCTAAGTTAGGCAAGTATTGGGATCCATTTGGATTTGAAACAGAAATGAATAGGATGTTGATAGTAGCTAGTGTTTTTGACCCGAGAAACAAAATGAAATTTGCTAAGCTTTGTTTTGAGAAGTTATATGGACCAGATAGTCATACTGCTATTGAAATGCACGATTCAGTCATGGATATTTTGAAGAGGCTATTTGAAGAGTATAGTTTTAGGTTTGGTAGCTCTCTGAATAGATCTTCAACTATTGCATCTACTTCTAGTTCTTCTGATCCGACACAAGCAAGTGGATCATCTTCTCAACCTCAAGCTCGAGAAGTAGTTAGACCTAGAAACCGTAGAATGGACTTGGCTGGTCGTACTCGTTATGAAAGAATGGATGTAGTTTACAAGGAGCTGGTACAAGAATCAGGATTTCAGGAAGTAACCACCGAGCTAGAGTTGTATTTGTCCGAGAATGTGGAGAATCCACATATTTTTCAAGGAACCGAGTATGATGTTCTCTTGTGGTGGAAGGTGAATACCCAAAAGTTTCCGGTTCTATCACAAGTGGCTAGGGATGTTCTAGCAATGCAAGTTTCATCAGTTGCATCTGAGTATGCTTTCAGTACAAGTGGTCGTATTTTGGACCCATTTCGGAGTTGCTTGACACATTACACTTTAGAAGTGTTGATGTGCACGGAGCAATGGTTGAAGTCTGAGATACGTATCGATGGTAGAGGAACTATTACCGTTGAACAACTTCTTGATGAGATTGAAGACCAGGATGATCTTCAGAGAGGTAAGTTGTCTATTCGATTTAATGTTTTTGTTAAATCTTAGAACATTCTTCTTATCATTCAATTCTTCTTACACTTTGCAGAGATTGGAGATATGAATATCCAAGACTTACATTGTTAAATCTTAAAACAAAATTCCAATCATCATTCGATCTTATGAGTGCTAACTTATTCTTTGGTAATGAGTCTAAAGAGTAATGACTAATGCTTTATGTTGTTGCGATATAATGTTCTTACTCTTTACTGCTTTCTCTTTTTTGTTGCAGATTCAGGTGAAAAGGCTCACAAAGTCACAAGTTCCATCCGACAACCGATCATGAAGCATCTTTTTTTGTATGCATTTCTATTACTTTGTAGAAACTGTTTAACCTTATGTTTCATGTTTTCATGTTATACTTTTGCTTTTAATCTTGTGCAACTAGTTTTATGGATTACAAACTTGTTTGTTTATGTTTTTGGTTTGTGCATTTCAGATACTAAGTCAGATTTTGGTTTTTTTTTTGCATTTCGGTTCTTTTTTAAGTGATTTCGGGTACATAATAACCGAACCGTTTAAGAACCGAAATTTTTCGGATAATTTACGGTTTTTATTTTAATACCCAAACCGACCTGGAACCGATAGGTACCGAATCGGAACCGAACCGAAATCAATTCGGTACCTGTTTGGTTCCAAAACCTTGAGAACCAAAATATCCGGAACCGATCCGAATACCCGAATGCCCAGGGCAACTCTAAACATTGAAAAGATGATCATATCTTCCTATATTCTACACACGCTTCATTAATTTCTTTATTATTTGTTTTTGTCAAGCCTCATTTATGGTTCAAATTTTAAGTTTTTGATTTTTTTTTTCCCGTATGAAAATTGAATTACATATTTTAGTTTGATTTGCTATGGTTTTAGTTTTCTCCGTTCCTAACAGCTTATATCTCCAATTTTTTTTTAAGTTGTTTTTTTTTTTTTTTAATATACCTTATTGGCTTATCCGGTCAGCCCCGGTAGAAACACACCGATGTGCTACATAGTGGACTACTCACAGGTTCAACGGACACTATGAGCTCCGAATTGGACCCAGGTCAACGGGCTATGAGATCCAATGGACCACCACTCCGAGTTCCCGACTTTGTAATGCCTTCCGACTAATGTCAGGGATAGCCGAATCGCCTATTACCGGACTACCAGGTAATCTGTCTAGATCGTTTTTAAAAGTTTTTAAGTATTTTTTTACTTTGTTAAAGTAAATAAAAAAAATTCCTTCGATCGTTTCACTTTCATTTTAGTTACGTTTTCCCAGATATATAATTTTTTCAAAGAATGGAAACGAAGATTTGTTTATGTTTTTTTCAAAGAATGTGTTTGGTCAATTTGACTAAACCAACCAAAATGAACACGTAATAGAAATTCTGAACCAAATTTTGATTCTGATCCATACATGTCAATTGTTTGTCCTTCTCTAGGCTAGTAATTATAAACTGTTTCATTGTCATGCCATATTTGTGCAGTGGATATAAGGATAACGAAAGAAACAAAAGAAAATTAATTAAGCAGATGGCAGATTATATGTATGCTTCAAGAGTGAAGTTTTATTCGATGATGTGATCTTATAAGAATATATCTCTACGTTGATATAAGCGATCAGGTCGATTGGCATACTGCGTGGTTATCAGATCATACAAATTTGTATCGCAAGCCAGGAGAACAAGTTACAACAATTTGAGAAGAAGTTTACGAGCTATGAAGCCTTCTTCAAATATATTGTCGACAAAGACCCGACGTTCCGAGCCATAATCCAGAAACGCCAAAATGGAACCAGGCAGTCAACGACTACAGAAGATTGCAAAGCTAGTCTTGGTTTTATTATTATTTATAAAACATTTTATTGTAGTTTTCTATTATGAATATTTTCTAATAATAAAAAAAGTTTGGATTATTTTAATATATATATATATATTATTTAAATTAAATATTTAGTTTTATACTTTATAACTTTTTAATTTTTATATTAAAATCCTTCGCAAATCCGCTACATTTACGATGGATAATTGTTGCCGTAGTTTCTCTAATTGCACTTCCATTGCAAATTTGCGAAGAATTTGCGACATCTCAAATTTTTTTGCTTCTATGGATTTGCGACTATACTTTTGCGACATTCGTTGATCCTTACATATCCATCACAAAATTTGTTACGGATTTGCGACAACATATGTTTTCGCTAATTCATTGTACATGTTGCGACAAATTTGCTATGGATAATTCGTGACGGATTATCAATAAAATTTTATGTTAAAGAATTTGTAAGGGAGATGCGACGATTTTTTATTATACGATGAATTAAAAATTATCATAGTTCCCTCACTATGTGATATAGCGACAGATTTGCGAAGATTTCCTCTCTCGTGTATTTTTTGTAATGCTAGGTTTTATAACGCATAAAAAATTACCACTCTGGAGACAAAACACGAGCTTGTAGTAAGAAGATTCTTCCAAATTCTTGATTCGTGATCTTGCGACGTGGCTAAATATTATGGAGATGATGAAAATGATAATACCAACGTATATGGTTAATATGTAGATGGATTTTTTTATGTGCTATTGATTCGAAAAATGAGAAATCATTACGATATACGAGGATAGTTGGTAGGTTCCTTTTTTAGTCTACAATTCTACATTCATTATACAAACATCAATACTGTACACAACACACTAGAAATCCAACTTTAAGAATATTTGAAAATCAGAACTTCTCTGCCACAGGATCAGCGTTGTGTTAACACTCTTTTTTCTGTTTCCTCTATATTAGGCCTGGGCAAAACACCCAGATCCGAAGAACCGAACCGGAATCGAACCGAGAACCGAGCGGGTATCCGAAATATAATTATATATCCATAAATATTAGTTAATTTTTAGATATTTCCGGTATTTTTTTGGTTTTACGGATATATTTTCTTTAGTTTTTCGGGTTTTCGAGTATATTTTAGTTTTTCGAGTATATTTTGGGGTTTCAGGTATATTTCCGGGTTTTCGGGTAATTTTTTTCGGTTTTTCAAGTATTTTTATTTTATGGACTTATTGGAACCGGAACCGATTAGAACCGAACCGAAACCGATTGGAAGTGAATTGGAACCGACCCGAAACCCTATCGGTTCCTAAATGGATCCAAAACCTTTCTACCCGAAAGACCGGAACCGATCTGAATACCCAGACCTACTCTATATATTGAACTCTGTAAAAAATTTATACTAGTATTTGTTTTTTAACATTTTATTATAGTTAAGTGTAATTTTTCATTAATTTCCAAGTTATTTAGTTCTTAAACTAGAGAGAAAATTAAAAGAAAACAGAGGAACGGTTGACCAAAAAAAGAAAACAGAGGAACGGTGTTTTTATTCCAGATTTGATAAACAAAGGAAGCAACACATAAAGCTTTTATTATCGGTCTTAAGTTATGGACTCTTGTCCTCTTAATTTTTGTAGTCTTTTCTCTCACATAGTCTTGGACGAACTCTCTGTCACATTAGCTTTCTTGAACATAACCAAGAACGGTTTAGAGCTTAAAGCCAAACGTCGAACGCCGCTTTGGTCTACAAATATCCCAACATCGATGCAATTCTGAGGACAGAACACAAACTTGTAAGCATCAAGATTTCCGGCTTTCTTGATCTGGAAGAAACTCTGCAACGATTCTACTCCGGATCCTTCTGGCTTTGGACCAGCCGCCACGAACCACTTCTTCCTCACCCTGTCGAACTCATCGACCCACCAGTAGGTTGACTGGACGCAGATCGTGGCTGCGATATCCGTTTCGATGTTGAGGTTCTCTGATTCGGAAACGAACCCAACTCTAGACCTCCAGTTTGAGAATTTTACGGGAATGCCCTCGTCGACCTCGGATGATTCCTGCACGATGTCGAGGGGGCATGGCTTGCCACCACGCCCGGAGAGAGTCAGGCCGCCCCCTCGGCCGCGGATGACGGGAAGAACGTAGTAACTGTCGTGAAATATAATGTCTCCGTCGATGTCGAGAACGGGTCCGGCGGCGTTTGCGGTCGCGGCCAAAATCGCGGTTAAGGCAAGAAGGAGGTAAAACATAGGATCCATGCTTTTTGAGGTTTATCTAGCTAGTTTTGTATTGATGTAAATATTGGATGAAGGAAATATGAGTTAATGTACGGTATTTATACACAGATTTGTATATAAATTTACAATAAAGCAGTTGAAAGTTTGAAACACAACATTGAGATTTGAGAAGATGACTATCTATTTTAATATTTTTGTCTACTCCACTTTCCACACACGTTTGTTTAATTGTTTGTTTATTGTTTATTTGTCTTATGTATATATATGGTTTTAGCTTGGTTTTGGTTTGATTTTCTTTTAACGAATTGTACTATGGTCACTATAGTTTTGACTTTATAAGTTTTTCATTTAAACGTTTGATAAAAAAAGAAAAGGACTAATTATCCAAACAAAACTAGTTCAGTTGTTGTGTCGGTAACAGTCGGTCCAATCTGGTTTGGTTCGAAAGTGAGCACTCTAGTCAAAAGTTTTTTGGTTAACCGTTGATAGTTTGATCCTGGTCCACCCGCAGGGCGGATCTAGATATTTATTTAGTAGTGTAATTAATATTAAAATTAAAAACATTTAAATAAATTATATACTAAAAACTTAAGAAAATGCCACACCTGCTCTTACGTGAGTTCCGCCACTGTCCACGCGTTGGCACGTTTATGTGTAACCCGAGGGCATATTATATGCAATTCAAGCTCTTTATTATATAGTTTTAACTTTATAATATGTCGTTAGATCTTTGTGACGTGACCAAAGTCTTTGGAGGATAGGGATAACAACAAGGTTACTTTGAACAGGTAGATACCAAAGCATATGCTTATCGTACAAACACGTCATTTTTAGCATCGTGATTTGATAGATTCTCATCGTGTGATTTAAATAAGGTGAAATTGTTTACTATGATACTTTTCAGTTTCATTTTCTCTTTCACTGACTCGAACATGATAAGCAAGATCCAAATTTTGTTGTAGGCCTTTCTATGTTTCCTAGAAGCTTATTCCACTTAGTTATTATAGTCGTTAAAATGTTTCTATCAACGACCAAAATGTGACGAAAAATGACTTTTGAGTAGTATATAAGTGATTTGGACCAATCCATTTATTGTCAATTGATTTTGAGTTGGAAACCCATAAAATTTAACATAGTATCAGAGCCCGAACACACGCTGCTCAATCCGAACCAAAATCGATCCAGCCCATCGAAAGAGGTGTGATCGATCTAATCTGAAATTAATCATATAATGAAACATTGTCGAGATTAATGGCTAGATATGTAATTGTCTCGAGGGGACGTGTGAAGAATATATCCCACATTGGAAATGAAATGTATTTGAGCTAATGTATAAGAGACTTGAGCCAATCCACTCATTGCCAATTGGTTTTGAGTTGAAAACCATGAAACTTAACAAAATACTACTTTTCTATTAATCTCTAAGAAGAGTTTGCAAAATAATTTGCATTTTCTATAGTAAATTCATTTTTTTCAAAACAAAAATAGAAATATTCAGAAAACAAATTTGCTGTGAATTTATTCTATTACCTTTGCCGAAAACTAAATAAAAATAATACTGAAATTATCAAATAAAAAAGAATGTAGAAGATAAAAAAAAAATCAATTAGATTATGCTATACAAAGATTTATTTTGAGGGTATTTTCTTTCGCAAAGGGTACTATCTTTCGCTAACTTTTACGGCATACGGAATTCTATCTAAACATGTAGTAAATTAGCTACTAGCCTATTAGATCAAATCTTCATAAAATACTCGTTCATCCATCTCGGATCCCATTCGTTTCGTCTTTGTAAATTAATGTAAGTATGATTCATCCAACAATAAATAAAACGTATGAAAAAAATTTAGATAATTAAATTTTCTTGATTTCGATTTTTTTAAAGAAGTGAAATGCAACTGTACCAAGCTTGAAAAAGCCACTCATTTTGTTGCTTACAAACTAATTAAATCAACAAATTATGAGTTTTAATTCCAAGTCACTTAAAAGGCCAAGGGTTCTTAATTATATACATTTGGAGAATGTGTACGTATGAGAGTACCTCCATCAATGATATTTTCACATGAGTCTCTTACCATTAATAAGAAAATAAAAAATAAAAAATTATTGAGTGAATATTTCAAATAGTAGAGAAACCCACTCTCAAATGAGAAACATAATTTTCTTTTACATAGGCTGGACATTGATCCACCTGTGGAACATGATAAAGCTTTCCATTGGTTTAGATTCTGCGGTGTGCCCACAACTCAATTAAGAAAAAAGAAGAAAACAAACAAAAACCGTAAGAAAAATGTTGAGTGGAAAGAAGAAAGAAGAGGAAAGACTTGCTTTGATAGTAGTAAATGTCATTTTATTGGCATAAGTTCTTGTATATCTGCGAGGATGAGTGAAGAGAATAATATCAACGCGAGTCTGATAGAAGGAATGAACAAGAGATAGAACCAATGCATTAAAGCAAGATATACCCAGCGATTGGATCGTTGATCATCAATGAGGGAATAGTTGAGAGATCTTATCCAAGCTTGAGTTCCAACGAAAGGTACTTCCATATCGTGATCACCACTGTTCACCAAAAACCACACAAAGTTTTAGAGAAAGTCTTGAGTCTTGGTAGGGAGAAAAAAAGATAAGCAAAAAGTAAACTGTGAACGGCTCGTTAAATTATTCATTAAAAAAAATAATAATAATAAGCAAAAAGTTAAACTCTGACCTGAAGATGAGAGAACGATAGCCCTTGATGCTGTTATTCTTATGGTAAGATAAGGTACGCTACTTATAATGTCATAAGTGTAAGGAATATCCCAATTACATCGTACCCATTCCCCTATACTCTTCTGCAATAACATTTATTTTCTTAGAGCCCTTGACATTGTTTCTTAATTTACCCAAAATCTTAAAATAAATTGGTCATATATACCTCATTGATTTGAAGAGCTTTGCGTACGGTTTCGTCATTGACCCAGTAGGTAGATAACAAATAGCGATAAATTTGCAAAAGCAAACTTGAATATATATAGTTGTTCTCAATGGTTTAAACGGTAAACAGAGGGCATGAGGGATTACTTACATAGCAATCTGAGTTTCAGTTTTGCACAATGGTGTTGATATAAGATATGGGTTTATTCTATCTGTACACTAAAAAAAATAAGCACAAGAAGTCTGAATTTAGTAATGATCTTTTTTTACTAGGCAGACACAAAAATTCCACGAGTATACCTTGGTATATTCTTTAACGAGTTTCAAGCATTCTGTGTTACGTACATTTGCATATTCTCCCTTGCATATTCTTTTCAGCGACTGCCAAAAGAAAAAGAAAAAAGATTTTTCTTAACCTGCTTGTTGATTATTTTCATTGTGGGGAGAAAAAACAAAAGCATATCATGATGAGAAGAAGAGGGTCTTCTTCTGGGTTCCTCTCAGACTTGATGAAGTAGTAGAACAATTGCACTTCCTCCTCCTCACCAACACCAATGTACCTTGATTCACAAAATAACCTACTTTAGATTATCTCCAAACTCATGATTAACACGGATTTAACAAAACAAGAAGAGAAGGAAACAAACCCGGTTTCGAGCTCAAAGGGAAGAGGGCCATCAAAACCAGGAAGAAACTTGACGATAGAGGCGGAATCAGCATGCTGACTCAACAAGACAAGTTGAAGAAGCAGAAGCAGCGATTTTAGAACAGAGGAAACGTAGTCTTTAGCCATTCGTTTTTCAATTTCTGAAAGCCAATTGCCTTTAAGGACTGGTTATTTATTGGATCTCTTTATACTCAAAGCCAAAAAAAGTCATGATCGAACGTCAGAACGTGCCACATTTTTTACTGGGAATATTTGGTGCCTGTTCTTCAAATTGTATACAACAGCGTTAACATAAATACAAGAATTTATCCCCCCAATTTACAAGAATTACTAGTTAATTGTCCTGCGCGTTTCACGAGGATAAAAATAAATCATTACAACAACCAAATAAATCAAATTACCAATTTTATATGTACGTTAGACTCTGTTCGTTTGGACTCGCATGGTAAGGGATTTTTTCAAATCTTTGATAGAATCCATTTAATTCAACTAACGTGTCAGGTATTCGTTAAAACTTATTAGATCTGAGATTGTCCTCTTCTTCCCCTTGTTCATTGTAAACACATAGAAACCTCACTGCTTGCCTTTTTTTTTTTTTTTTTTTGCTGCTGATTCTGCCTCTGAAGGACCGGACCAATGATAGACCATGGGAAACATTTTAAACGTAATACATAGGTCCTTCTCGCTAAGTGTTTACTTCAATTTCCAAGTTTTTGTCTTTGACATCATCACAGACACTGCGGCAAACAAACCTCAGTGGCTAATATGATTGATTAAGCGAAGAGTCATCAGCGACCCATCTCTTCGACTTCTTCTCTAGAATGTAAAGCACTACTCTGCGGCTGCGATAATCCGGATGCCATTGAGTTTGTTCCACACGCCCGATCGCAAAATCTTTCAGCGCAGATTCTAAGAAATACTCAAGAACAGCATCTGACAACAAAAAAGGAGCAAGGAAGATTAGACATTGTGTTCTTGTTATATAAGGTGAGTGAAAGCAACAAAGAGAGAATGATTCACCATTCCGTAGTTCTCCTGCTAGGAAGATTGTAGTTTGATCGCCGCAAAGTTGCAGAAGCGTTTTGATCAAATGGTCAACAGCATTCTCGCTGTATATAACATCTGAGCCTAATACTACAAGTGCAATAGAAAATAAATGGTGTGTACAAAGCAAAAGTGGATGAGATGAAAACGAGATGAATACCGTACCGTAATCAGGGAATGGTTCAACCAAATCTGGATCTAGGTCATCTCCCCACACAAGCTCCTGCACAATGGCAGATCCCCGCATGTTCCCACGGCGCAAATTGGTTTGGATGTTCTTGTTGAGTAGCCTCAGTCTATCTGGAAGATCAGTGAGGACAACATTGCCTCCCAAAAGTGCTGCAATACAACTGAAAGAACAAATGTTTCACACAGTCCTCGCGGAGTTAATGGTAATTTACGGAGGAGAAAGATTTGCACTTTTTTTGCTCACCCAACCAAGCCACATCCAGAACCCAACTCAACGATTTTCTTGCCTTCAAGAGAAAGATTCTTCGAGTCGACAGAATGTTCTAAGAACTTTCCTAGCACCACTCCACTGTCCCACATCACTGACCCGGTTACTCCAGGCGTGCTCTTCACATACACAACAAACACCCGTCAGATCGTTCAAACAAGTCTCACGGATCAGTGCATGAAGAATCAAGTTCATCACTTTCTTCATTGTTAAGCTGAATGTTTCACGAATCATCTTCTAACATACATCGGAATAAAAGTTTGATGGTATCCACGAGAGACAATTAAACAAACACATTATCGTCTACAACTCCCCTGTTTCAATACATCGAAAGGGGTCAATATAGATCCGGAAAACCGCAAAATTGATCTAGATAAACCCTAAAGATCACCTTTTTTTTTTGTTATGAATCTCTTAAGCCTTACTTCTTTTAACAGAGACTACCGGGAAAAGAAATCCCTAAAATTTTACTGAAACAGAGATGTTACCAGTGAACAAGGCGACTGGAGAATAGAGAGTGAGTGGCCACAAGCGTCAAGACGGAGCTCAAGAGAAGACTGAGAAACTAAGGCGTTGGGAGCAAACGAAGTTGGCCCTTGAATAGCCCATACAATCATAATCTCCGCCGCCGCCATATCCGAATTAGATTCCGATCCATAACCACACTCCGACTCCGAAGCCGGAAACCCACCGACGGCTATCACATCTCCGCCGTAACCACTCATCCGTCGTATCTCCTCCACTGTCTCTTCCTCCTCGCCCATTTTTACCAACTTCCAAACGCGCCGCCGAATTGATTTCTCTCGGCGCCTTCGTCGTTGCCCTGATTTTCACTTCCATATGCATCGGCTTCTTTAGGAGAACGAACCTAACAGAACCTCACAACGAGGGGTACCAAAGTGAAATACAACATAATTTTGGGGCTATTAATAATTAACCAATAGCTTAACGTTTTCTCCTATTCATCCCAAAGGTTCATAAAAGATCTAACTAACCCCAGTAATCAAGCAATAGTTTTAACTTTAAAGGTTCATAATAGTGTTATGCAGGATATTAACATACACACAATAAACATATGTTTCATTTTATATAAACCGTTGGTTACATCACAAACTTGGTATTGTCACAAGCATTCCCCAATCCGTTACAACTTACAACATACCAAGATTCGCAGGTACGATGTAGTAGGTTTGACCAGGACGAAGTATACGGCCTACAGAGTCCTTGACATGGCCGTCTGGACGAGCTAAAATGGGTGTGGCCAAAGCGACCACGAGAAAGATGAGTGATGGATATGGTAGGCTTCATGATTATTTCTTTCTTTTAGGGAGTGTTGACAGTATAAAAACACTCGGTTCCGCAATTTTTGTCAATATTTTTAAAGATTTTAAGGCCAAAATTTATATATATAAGTTAAACACATTGAGAATTGTTTCTGTTGCAGCAAGTTATCAATTCCGAGTTTTGGTTGTGCTCTCTGATTGTCAAGTTCTAATTAACTTTCTTAGAACCGAGAACTCCTCTACGGAGTTTAAAGGTATTCTATAAGATATTCAATGTCTTTGTAGGTCATTTGAATCTATCTTTTTTCTTTTACTCTTCGGAGGAAAAATGTTGTTGCTGATCTTAGTTAAGGCAGGACTTGTATCCATAAACAATGCTTCCATTATTGGAGAGTAAGCTTCTATAAAATTATTGTTCGAACAAAAAAAAAAGAAGAAGAAGTTAAAACATTGTGAGAACCATTTTTAGTTTTTTTAAGTTGGGCACAGGACTCAAAATATATAGTATGAGTCGAGCGTGTTCTTTCCCAAAAAGTTCCTATATTTCAAAAATTTGAGCAAGTTGATGTTGACTCTATATTACATGACTTTTAATTAACTAAACTTAATCTCTCATCTTAGGATCTCTATAATATTATCTAAGAAAGACATTTTTGAAACTTAATCTCTCATCTTAGGATCTCTATAATATTATCTAAAAAAGACATTTTTGAAAATGAACTTTGTTTTGTAAGTTATTACATTAAATGTCATTACAAATAAGAAAAAATAATTAAAATAGAAAATGATATAATTGTCTTTTGAAATTATTGATGAGAATATGAAAAATATTTATTTCCCATTAAAGAGGTTATTTACTATTTAGTTTTTTTAATTATTATGATATTATTAAAAAATAATCAATTCATGAATATTCAAAGAAAAAATATATTTGAAATTTTGCAATATTTTTCACTATAAATATTATAAAATATTTTACTAATTTTATAAAGAGTTAGACACGAGAAAATTATTTTTTTAANATATTAGAGTTATGTTTTCAAGATTATATGTTTTTGCGGGTTAGCCCGAATAATATTTGAGTTTATTGCAAAACGGGTTAAGTCTACGGATTAGTCCGAATTGATAGTTCTATCTATAATCATTAGTTAAACATATTTTAAAATTCAGATAAAAATAATTTTTAAACAAAAATTAATCCGCGCTATATAGTTAGAGTGGATTGAAGCATAGTTAGTATACATGGAACAAGACATCTCATTGATCACATCTATAATATTATGTGGTTCACTAGCAATGTGGTCCTCATTGAATCGGCCCGTAAGTTATGGGTCTCAATTGTTTGGTCCATAAAACTCACAGATCTATATAATTTTGCAGGATTCGATTGTTTGTAATTGTAACCATCAATTTTTTTTTAATAAAGTAAAAATTTCGAGTATTTGATCCCTTTTTTTTTCCTGACTAATCATTGATAATACCAAATTTAAGCGTAAATCACTCATCCCAAATATAACTAAACAAATGACCATGAATACTTACCTTTCAAAACCACTAAACCATCACCCACTTGGTCAATCACCAAGACTCTTAATAGTTTTTGGTGATTATAAAAAATAATATGCATTTGTTAGAAAAGTAAATAAAATGAATAACAAATTTAGAAAAATCCAACCATTCATTTTGTAAATCTTATATATAAAACAATAAAAGCATTGGTGTGAAGTGTAAACAGTGAAGCGTGTAACAGTATGATTGAGCAACAAGTCAGGAGTCTCCGGGTGACTCGGAGGCTTTTGTCCCAACTCTTCTTACCCAAGATTGTCTTAGCTGGCTCCTGCTGGCTCTTAATGCCAATTGCAATAGAATAATCCATTTCTTATATTTTCATAGGGAAAATCGTATTTGTATCAAAAAAATATCTTAAAGTCTAGAAGACAAGGAAAAAAAAAACATGTAAAACTATTTAAATGTTTTTTTTTTAATAATTAAAGTATTCAAATGTTTCAATTTAAAACTCCGGACAGACCACGCTTGCGTCTAAAACGCGTGGTTTCTGATGCGGCTCACGTCGTGGCGCTTTTGATATCAAGCCCTATCATAAGCATTATTATTGCCCATTAGACCACACCTTTTTGACTCAATTTTAGTGGCTCCATAAAGTTTGACCTTACCTCATGATTCCTTCACCGTCACGTCAACCCAAAAAGGCTACTTGAGGTCAAAGCAACCTCGCAACACTACAACGACGACTCTCTACTTTCTTTTATAATGCTTAACATTATCATCTTCTTTTTTTTTTTTTTCAATTTTAATTAAATTTCCTCAGTTGCTGCTTACTTGTTCTGCAGTGTTAGCTGTAAAATCTGTATATAAAACTCCTCCACGAACTCTCCACACACACCGAGACAGAAACAATAGGGGAATTGATTTTAATGGCGGAATTTACAGGAGAATCCTATTGGCTTCTCTCTGCTGCTGCATCAACCACATTTCTTGCCTTCATCATCATTTTCTTCCTCGCGGGAAGAGCAAGAAGAAAGAGAAGAGAGCCTCACAGGCTGCCTCCGGGAAGCAGAGGATGGCCTTTGATCGGTGACACCTTCGCTTGGATCAACGCCGTCTCCGGTTCTCATCCTTCAAGCTTCGTCGAGCAACAAATCAAAAGGTTCAATCTTTATTCGGACACAGAGTCGAGACTCGCATGAATGCTACGCTCTGTTTTGTTGTGCTCTGTTTTTCGATTAAACACTCGAGAGTTCTGATTATAGCGGGTTTCTTGAGTTTAGGTATGGGAGGATATTCTCGTGTAGCTTGTTCGGGAAATGGGCGGTGGTATCCGCAGACCCGGCGTTTAACCGGTTCATAATGCAGAACGAAGGCAAGCTGTTTCAGTCGAGTTATCCAAAGTCTTTCAGGGATTTGGTCGGGAAAGATGGAGTGATCACGGTGCACGGTGATCAGCAGAGACGGCTTCACTCAATTGCATCGAGCATGATGCGTCAAGACCAGCTCAAGACTCATTTCCTTGAGGAAATTCCTGCTGTTATGCTTCAGACATTGAGTAATTTCAAGGACGGGGAAGTCGTGCTTCTCCAGGATATCTGCAGAAAGGCAAGTGATTGAAGAAGAATAAGAAGAGAACCTTGAGAGATTTCTTGATTTCTGATCTTTGTTTGGTTCTGTTCTTCAGGTTGCGATTCATCTTATGGTTAACCAACTTCTTGGAGTGTCGAGCGAATCAGAAGTCGATGAAATGTCTCGGCTTTTCTCTGATTTTGTCGATGGATGTCTCTCTGTTCCTATCAACTTGCCTGGTTTCACATACCACAAAGCAATGAAGGTAATTAAGGGTTAAAAAACAAAAAAAAAATCAATGGTTGGTTTTTCGCTTTGGAGCTGGTTCGCTGAGATTTGTTTTTTTTTTTTGTTCAGGCAAGAAAGGAGATCATAAGCAAGATAAACAAGACGATAGAGAATCTGTTGCAGAACAAAGCAGCAGCGGATACTGCTGGGAACGGTGTACTTGGAAGATTGCTTGAAGAAGAAAGCTTACCAAACGAATCCATGGCAGATTTCATCATCAATCTTATGTTTGCCGGGAATGAAACTACCGCGAAAACAATGCTGTTTGCGGTTTACTTCCTTACCCACTGTCCTAAGGCCATGACCCAAATCATGGTACATATAAAACCTCTTCAATGATAACAAATTGGTTCCTCTTGGTTCTTTGTTTTATTTACCTTCTGAAACATTCTGCCAACGAGCAGGAAGAACACGAGAGGCTTACGGGTGGAATGCTAACATGGCAAGATTACAAGACAATGGATTTCACTCAATGTGTAAGTAAATCGAGAGGCCCAAGAAACCGCTCTGCTTCTCATCTCAGATGGTAAAAAACCTTAACTAAAAACTTTCTTGATTTCTCAACAGGTAATAGATGAAACACTCAGGCTCGGGGGAATTGCAATCTGGCTAATGAGAGAGGCGAAAGAAGATGTTTCATATCAAGGTACGCAAATAGCGTCTTTGACTATTGGTATATGCACCAGAAACATGGTCTAGATATCAACTCTCTCATTGGCTCTCTGCAGATTATATAATCCCCAAGGGATGCTTCGTGGTTCCGTTTCTCTCGGCAGTGCACTTAGACAAGAGCTATTACAAGGATAGTCTCTCCTTCAATCCATGGCGGTGGCTTGACCCTGAAACTCAGGTTTTTTACTTTGTGTTTGGCATTGAAGCATTACTTCCTAAAGTCAAAATCAAACCTTGTACCAATTTGGAAGTTAATATCAATTAATGTGAATGCAGCAAAAGAGGAATTGGCGAACGAGCCCTTTCTATTGCCCATTTGGTGGAGGAACTCGGTTTTGTCCAGGAGCAGAACTAGCTCGCCTTCAAATCGCTCTCTTTCTGCATTACTTCATCACCACATACAGGTCAATACCTGTTCTGCTTATGGATTTTGTTTGTCTTAATCTTTCATAAGTTTGATTCAAACTTGTTGCATCTTTTAGGTGGACACAACTTAAGGAAGATCGTATATCCTTCTTCCCTTCGGCTCGTCTAGTGAATGGATTCAAAATCCAGTTGAACAGACGGGACAATGATCCTCAAACGTCAATAATGAACCAACAATCTCCACCTCTGTAGATCTCTGTGTATTCATGTACATCCACTGCAAAACCAAGTGGTTTTTTTGTAACTCGAAATTTGTATATTAGTGTTTTAACTCAAAAGTCGCTCAGATATCATCTCAGTTCTCTATAAAATAAACACTCTAGTAAAACCCAGAACACCTAACAAAACAAACCGTATGCTTTTTGCAATCATCTTCATTAGATTATCTGCTTCAAACTCCAACAAACCCGTTTGGTTTCAACAATTACAACAAGTGCAGGGCTAGATGGCAAAAGCTGTATTGAATCCTAACGCTAAACTCTTGTAAGCTTTCGACATAAATATTGGAGACGACAAAACAAACCGCGAGAAGACAGAAAGGAGATATAACCCTATTCAGTGTTCATCACTCCTCTCAGTCTTCTTCATCTGAACTCTCATACGCTAATCCCAACAAGCCTTTCAAAGCATTTTGGCCTTGCCCATTGCTTTCCGTTCCTTTGCCGTCATTTTGGCCTGCTCCAGGTTGCTCCTCTGGTCTGTCCAGTTTCTTCAGCACTGTATTAGCTTTTTCTTTCTGCTTATCTCTGTGAACCTTTGCATCTGTTGGACCTCTGCCGCTTCTAAGAGGAGGTGATAAGCTGGGACTTGACGGAGTTGAGATTTTTGGGCGTTTTGGTTTAACCTCGACGACTTTTCTCAGTAAATCTTGTTGCCTGCATCAGAATAACACAAAGTTGGTCACCGAGTTAAACCCCAGTTCATGGTGCAAACAAATTAAGAAGGAAAAGGGAAGAATTCGCTACCTAATACCACTCTTTGGTTTGGGTTCAACACGAAGTGGCAAGGGAACAGATGCTGGAGATGAATCTGCTTGGGTTGCAGCTTTGTGATTTATGGTCAAGAAAGATCAAAAAAGCGTTTCGAAAGGCATATTCAGTAACCTAAGTCTGGTGGCATAGTGATCGAAATCACGAATACTGAACATTAAGCAATAAAGGATATTTTAAAGGCAGCAAAAGCCCGTTTCTCAGTTCGTCTCAGAAGTCGTTCTGCATCCTCCTCTGCTTCCATCTGCTCTTTGAGATAAAGTAAATCGTCGCTGTCCAAAGCTACAAAAAAAAAAAACTCAAGAGTTATGGTCTCAAAACAATGTTAAAAGAGATAAGAAAAAGGAGAAATCGGTACCGCCACGGCCATGAAGATAGCCTCCACGCTCACCAGCAACCTCTTGCATCTAAATGCAATAGCCAGAACAAGTGGCGGGGCCGTTATCCCTGCCGGGGCATGTTATCAGAAAAGTCGCGTTCCAAAATAGAATCAAACACAAGAATCACTTGACAGACATCGATAACCAACAATGGTAAGAAAGACATCAATAAGCTATACCAAAACAACCACATATTGATCCAATGCTAGGGAAACGAAGAAGCAAGAGCTTGATCAAATCGGTGACATTTAGCACACAAAAGAGATTAATTGAGGTCAACTTCTTTGGCGACATTTACTCAAAGCTACATCCAAATGCCTAAATACATGTACATACAATAGATTGCCCAGAAGAAGAAGAGGGCGACGCGCTAACCTTTGCAACCATCCGTTGAAATGTGACGTCTTCGTCATCTATCTTACCCTTCCCTGATTTCTTATCTGCAACAAAAGAGCCCGAAAACAACAGAGCTTAAAAGGTTTCTCGAGATGGAATCTACCCAGTAACCATATCAATTAGATGTCGCACCTTTAGGGTCGGACAGATTTGTGTATTCTTTAACTTCCCTCCCTGACATACTCTTCTTTTCCCTTCGATTCTACTTTCGCTTAATCTAATTCTTCGTCTGCTAATGATACGAGCGGAAATCAATTCTGACAAGAATTAGGGTTTCTACGTTCTCTAGGACTGGAGTCGAGGTTGACGATTGAACAAGGATGAAATCGGTAATAGCTCCCCAACAAGATTGTGTTATAGAATCTAGACGCTGTGGTTTTTGGTTTTTCTGAACAAATATAGTGGGCCTCTATTCAGGCCCAATATTACTCCACTTTTAAACTGAAAAGTGAAAAATCTTGAAAACCCCATAGAAATTAAGATTAAGGAATAAGGATCATTATTATTGGAATCCATTATTACACCATATACCTGCAATTGCATCAAGTATATCATTATTTGAAAATATTTCGCCCATTTAAAATTATGTGCTACTTAAAAAAATAAAAAATAAAAAATCATATGCTAAGAAAGGAGAAAGGAAAAGCAATTAAATTTTGCAACACATTACACCAGTAAGAAATTTATTTCAGATGTCCCAGTCACTTTTAGTTATAGATCTACTCGATTTTAAATTCATAAGTCATTTATGATTATATTTTTTTTACGAAAAAAGAAGTCCTGACGTGTTAGCCTTAAGTTATTTTACTATCTGTATAATTAACGGTCTATTAATAATTTGAATAACTCACAATAGATACCAGAGTTATCTGATTAATATTTGTTTGAACTATTAAAAAGAAAAGAAGTCTAGTATTCTTAGACTGGTAACGTCAAGTACCCTTTATTGGCATGGACCTAATTTAGATAGAAAGTACCTTTACTATATATTGATACATTATTATTATTAAGATTTATGTATATATGGATCAACCCTACAAGGAGAAAGGGTTCGCAATTAAATTCCAAATTGAATCAAAAGTATAAAACCAATCTTTTGAAAGAGAAATAGTTTTGTATCTATTTGATAAATGATAATACTAAACAAAAAAAAATCTACAATAAACAAGAAGAAAACCGCACGTTCGATATTTAGTTTTTGGTCCAAAGGAGGGGACGTGACATGAATCTTCACCATAATTTTGATCATCATAAAGTGTAGTAATAGATTTGGATCCCACGAGCGAGAGAGTGATGGGTTTTTGGTCCGTACGAAAACAATTTCCTTTCCTTTAAAAGCCAACCAACCAAAAAGAAATCGCATTTATAAATCTTTGTTGTTTCTTCGTTCTTTCTAACTTTCAAAAAAGTCATCAACTTGTCAGATTTCATCACCTAACCTCTCTCTTTCTCTCCACACCCATAACAACATTTAGATCAATCACCACACGCACTTTGATCAAACGGGAAGATTTAAGAATCAGCTAAAGCAGAAACAGACCACTAAAGCTTTAAGCTTTAAATAAAAAAATAACAAGTAAAGAAAAAAAGCTTTGCAATAGAAGTCAATGCCCGAACCATACAAAGAAAGTCAAAGTTGCATGGTGCGTTCTTGACTTCCAGTTTCTACCAAAACAATTATAATAAAGACCCTAAAATTCTCATTTAAAGAACCCCAAAAAGAAAAAAGAAAAACAAATGAAGAGAGATGATGACGAAGAGAGAAGAATCCAGCTGGTTTTTTAATGAGGTTTGTCCAAGAACAGCACCAACAGAAGCAGCAGAACAATTGGAGTTAATGTCTCTCTCTCTCTCTGGCATTGAAGGCAAAGAAGAGTTAATTCCCTTCTCTGTTCCATCATTGAAGAGAAAGAGACACCCAGAAGAAAGCAGAAGGGCTTTTAATGGCATCAAGCTGTAGTTGAAGCACTAGGACAGTTGTTCAAGGCGGTTTTAATTTGGTGCACAGTGGTTCCAATCAGGTTATTAACCGTTTCCACCGACTCCATATTCAGTTTAGCCGACGGTAAATTGCTCACCATTATCTGAAAACCAACCGTTATCAACGATCCCCCTCCTCCTCCAAAACCGCTTGATGATGACCGTCCTGAGCTCGTCGAGGCTCCTCCTCCTTGCTCAGTGGTTCGGTTTCCGTCTGGTGAGATTGTGAAACCTGAGGACAAGAGGGGAATGTACGAAGGATCTTCACCGCTCATTGCGATGTTCAGAGCTGCTAAATCCACCGGACTGTAGACCACAAGTGCTCCTGATGAGTCTATTGAGCTTTCTTGTAGAATTAGCATGTTGTTACTCTGTGATGCATTCGATGCCTGATAGAAAAACAAAAACAAATTTCATTAGCTAAGTAAACCGAGAATCGTGCGGGAATTTTGAAAAAAGAGGTAGGCTTACACGTAGAACCGATACACAGCATCCGGGATGTGATCCGTTTGCGATGTGAGCAACTTCTTGCACGGCGTTTCCATTTGAAAGAACATCCCACTAATACACAACCAACAAAGAAACATTATAATATATAGTGGCAAGTTAAAACACTTGGATGATTCTTTACATATGAAGATTTGAATTGTGTGTTGTTACCTGAGGACGGGTTCTTTCGTCTTTGAGGAAATTGAAGACATTTTGAGGAGAGCTTGGGAGCCAGAAGGTGGTGGCTGCGCAGAGGATAGTGCCGTTTGGTTCAGGGCTCTTTTGTGCAGTCACACGGATTCCAACTTCGTTCAATTCCGCAACAACGGTTGAGCGAGTGTTGTTAGATCTGCTCACGCTTAAGCAGTAGTTGCTAACCATTCTCTGAGCAAGTCTCATCATGCTTCTCTTCCCTTCCGGTGATGGAATCACTGAAAGTTGCTCAAAAATGTTAAATGGGTTTTCAAAATTGAGATTAGCAATGGAAACTTCTGTTGATTCAACAATTTTTTTACCTCCACCGAGATCACGGGATGATGTTGCTGGTGCCAATAGGGACGCAAATCTTTCACACATTCTCTGGAGAGTGGTAACCCATCGTTCAGCTCCAAAAGCAATCCCTTTGTGAATCATCTCTCTGTATAGCTCATGAGTCGGTTCTTTTTCTTCAGTTTCGATATGTTCAACCCAAGTAACCTGTTTCAAATCATTAGTCTGGGGAGATGCTACATGAAACATAATTTAGTAGAAAGCGGAACGAACAAACTCGAGTTAAACCTTGGAATATCCATTAGGCATGTCCTGAATCAAGCATCCAGATGGAAATCTGTAGGACTGAGAGTGGGAAACAAACTGAGGAAGATCATAGGAGACATTTACAACTACCCAGCTTCCTTGTTCAATCTGCTGACAATAGCGTATCTCGCAGAACTCACGTGTTGCTACCAAAGGAGAAAGCACTTCCATTTCTTCATACAACTACGTACATAGCCAAGCCAAGTAAAGTTATTGAGGAAGTCCTAAATCCTTATGAAGAATCACAAATTAAGGAGAATTACTATCAATTTTTACCAAATGCAATGCACCCTCATGGGTACCTCCCATTCCTGAAGATATCACTGCAAGTGTTTTAGACGCTGCAACGATCGAAGGAAAGAGCTCGGCCCACTTGACCTGCCAAAAAAAAAACGAAAACAAAAACTTTAAAGCAAATGCCGCCAACATTTGTGAAAAAACATGATGATGGAGATGTCTCAGCTACTTACACAATCCATGAACATGTCGACAAGTGCCATAGCATTCATGAAAACAATACCAGAAGACCTAGATGCCTCGACTCGACGGTTATGGTTCTTCCCTCGGTTACTTGATCTTGGAAAAATATTCTCATAGCTTCCAAGATTGAGAATGTCTCTGCAGCCATCTGTTCTAGTCCACAGAGGTTCGTTTGTGTGAAGAAGCCTAATCAATTCTTCCATGGCCGTCAAAGCAATGTCGTTCATAAGAGGCTTATCCATGTCTGATATAGCCAAGTTAGGCTGAGAATGCAGATTATTAGGAACAACAGCCATAGAACTTCCTGGAAGAAGATCAAAATCCAGTGAAGGACCTTGACCACAACCAGTTAAGCTAGTCATTGACAAATCCAACGGCGAGATGTGCATTGGATGTAACGTTGAGAGTTGGGAGGATATCGGTCTTCCCATATACTTTGATGCAATGGTCGACATTCTTTCAAGCTGTGCAAAAGATCAGATTAGAAATGAGGGGTTTTTTTTGAATCAAACCAAAATCGACTAAACAAAACCAACCTCTTCTCTAAGATGTGCATTTTCAATCCGAAGCTTTTGCTCATCAAAGTAAGGATCTTCACTAACAGGAGGACCTCCACAGTTGGGACATATAGCATGCTTGAGGGCTTCTCTAATAGCTATGTTTTCGCATCGAATCTTATCATTCTCTGCCTTTAGTGCATTATTATCTGCTCTCTCATGTTGCGCCTGCAAAAAAAACAGGACTCACAATCACAATCAAAATCCTTTCTTTTCTTATTCAGATAACATTTTAAACTCAAAAGAGAGAAAGAGAGAGAGAGAGAGAGAGAGAGAGAGAGAGAGAGAGAGAGAGACAAAACCTTAAGCTGAGTTCTTCTGTTCTGAAACCAGAACTTGATCTGTCTTGGAGCCAAACCCAATTCTCTGCTAAGTTGATTCCTCTGCTTATCATCTGGATGAGGACACTCCTTGAAACTCCTGCAAGGTCGATGGTTATGAGTGAAATAAATAAACAAACATAAATTTCTCCAGAAGAAAAAAAAAGGGAGAGAAGAAATTACGATTCGAGGCGTTGAATCTGTTGAGCGGTGTGACGGTGGTAACGTTTCTTCTTCCTATCCGTTTCAGAGCCGTCGTGATGTTGGCTACCCCCACCGTCTCCGCCGCTTCCACTCCCACTTCCGCCGACGCCGACGACGAAACTCATCTTTAAAAAAAAAAAAAATGTCGAGACAAATAAGAAAGCAGTAAACACTCTTTAATCTATGGCTAGCAACTTTCTTTTCTCTTTTACTAGTTTCACCCAACCACAAACTGTTAATGGTCCATTTACACCACTGTCGCCATTAACACAGACCCAGTAGAGAAGAAAAACAAAAAAAGTTTTTTTTTTTTTTTGCACCCACCAAATAACAAAAGAAGAGAGATTAAAAGAAGAAAACGAAACGGAAGAGAATCTGAAGAGAGATGCAGAGGCGATGATTACGGGAGGTGAAAGGGTTTGTTTTAGGCAAGAAATTATTGATACAGAAAATTGATTACAGAAAGAATTTTGTTCACTCACACCCAAAATTCAGCTAAATAGGGGGTTTTTAGCCGTAATTATGTGCCCTTGTGGTTTCTACAGAGCCACCCTAGAAAGAGAAATAGAGGAAAGTGATGATCTCTATTTCTCTAAGCTTTCACCTCAAAGCCTCACCTAAAGCCGCCATTAGTGCTTTCTTTTTTCTCTCTTAACCCTTTTTGCTTCTTCACATTCATTACAGATTCCCAAAACTCTCTTTCTCTCTCCAAACCCTTTAGAAATTGCGTAACTGATGGGTTTTAAATGGACAAAAGGAGGAAAAGAGAGAGAGAGAAATGGGGGTTTTAAAGTCTCTTGCTCTCTCCATTACTGCTAAGTAGTACTCTCACCATACTCGGGGAAGAGAGAGAGGAGGACCGAACCAACCTTCTTGTCTCTCTCCACAACTAACTCTCTTTCTCTCTCTCTCTTCGAGTTTACGGAAGAGATTGATTTTTTAAGAGATGGGTTTGTCTCCGGCAAGGGTTAATTAATCAACGGCGGTTGGATAAAAGCAGGGGGCTTTATCCACTTTCTCCGGCGAATTTCTCACGTCGTATAATGACAAAAATTAACTTTTATTGGGGTTTTGTGCTGATTCATCTTCTTCTCTTTTTCTTTTAACTTTGGTGGTTTCTTTTTATTTTTCTCTTTTTTTTCTTACTTGGTCAAAATTTACATAAGAAATAATTATACTAAAACAATATTATTATTATTATTAATCTTTATAAAAGGGTAAAAATGATAGAAGCTGTAATAAGACAATTTTTTTGGAAATTTTGTATATATATATATTTTTTTTTCAAATCATCACTTGTTATATAAATTTAGTGAACGAAGACCAAAAGATTAAACTGAAAATTAAAAAGAAAAATGTGTTTTATATAACCTGGCCTATTTCAAACAGCATATTTTAAGAAGATAAAACAAACTTTTCTTAATCACGGCTAAAATATTAAATTGGAGATAATAGTAAAAAAAAATTGGGCATCACAGTTTTATACATTGACAAACAGCTTATCTCTATTCTCCACTGTGATCATATATTGAATCGGGTCATAATTTAGAAAAAAATTGTTAATTTATGGTTTTCTATATAAAATAAATATATTATTATGTGTTAAGGGAATCTCCAACCCTACCATATTTTCTACTCCAAATGCCATTTTGCAGTAAAATCATCTTCAACTCTACTTCATTTTTAACTGCAAAATGGGGAAATGCCATTTTTAACTCCATTTCAACTCCAAAATGGAGTTGAACTTTTTTTTTATCATTTTTTAAAAACTGTACCTTTCATTTTAACAAATATTACGAGACAATGATTTTATGGTTTCATTATTTTCCAAAAAGTTTTAAGTAATGTACTTGTCACATATGCACAACAGCAACAACAAAATATGATTCGTCAAATATTCTTGTAATAATTTCACTTCTTATTTAATATAATTAAATAACTAAAATATATTTGGACTCGATTAAAATTTATAGATATGATGATATGATTTTATTATAATAGCATAAACTAATATTAAATTTAAAAATACATAAAAATACTGAAATTAGAAATAACATAAAGTAAACTTAATGCAAAACGACTAATAATAAGCTCACAATTTGTGAAAGTTTTGAAGAAGAAAAAAATAATGAGTTAATTTNATCGAAAACTACGTACATCTCTAACGTAAAATTTGTAATGATCAATAAAATTAATTTTAGTAAAATTTGATGATATGTTGAGTAGGCTACAATAGTGATAATTAACCATTAGTTTGATTACTGCATGTATACTGTTTTTATTAAATATTTTTCAAAATAAGCATTTCATCGAGTATAAATAGTTATATATACGCTATAATTCAAAAAGGCTTAAACCTTAACTTATAATGATTTTCCTCGTGATATATATAAGTTTTCGTAGCTGGGTTATACAATTAAAATAAATCTCCAATGGTTAAATTTGGTTTTATTTACCTTTCGAGAGCACAAATAATGTTCCCATGCAACAACCCAGACTCCTCTCATCATAATGTCAAGTTTTTGTTGTTCACGCTTTTCCTAATTCCATTTTTACTAATTTACCCTCGATCCCAACCTTACTATAACTCAGACCAGACGTATAATCGCTGTGTTCACGTCCATGGGTTCACGTCTCCCAGCTCACTCTAATCCCTGTGGGTTCCATTTTTCCCCGACGGAGTATTCTACAGTATATACTTTTTTTTGTTCTAAAGATGACGAATATATAAATACAATAGTCTAGAATATTATAAACCTTCACACGTGTTAGTATTGATCAATGGCACAGTTCAAGTTAAAACCCGTATAATGCATATGTTGATAAAAAATATTAATTTTTGTTTGCAAGACTATCTATCTGATTTTTTTATTATGATATCTTATTTTTTTATTTTTATTTTTCATTCGCAAAACACGATACATTTCTCTCAAATAGATCACCAATTATTTAAAATTTTCAAATGTCACACAAATTTAACTATAGAGTTTTCTCATAATAGAATACAAAAGATAATAAAATTTAGTGATTTAAATAAATCGTATATCATTTTAAAATTTTCACATGTGCATAGTTATGAATATAAAAGTTAGGCTGCGACTTCGGTTTATTCATATAATTCGGTTCGGGTTATTCAGTTAGTTGGATAGTTTAGTTCGAGAAAATTAGACCGAATGTAACCGAACTAAACTACAGTTCGGTTTTATTCGGATATCATGTGTTATAGGTTTTAAATTTACCGAATTGAACCAAAGTTTTCGTTTATTATTTTGTTCAAATTCGGTTAAATTTTGGATAATTCAGGTAAAGTTGGTTAATTCTATTAGTTTGTTTCTCCGGTTCAGAATTTTTCAATATATTTCCGGTCAAATTCGGTATAATTTGATATGATTCGATGTATATATATATATCGGTTAGAAATTAGAAGAAAAAAAATATGGTTCACCGATTAACCAACCCGAACCGCTAACCGAATTAATTTTAAAATGGTTTCGATCGTTTTAACATAAATAACTGAACCCAAAAAAAAAAATCAAAAACCTCTGTTCGGGTTGGTTTGAAAATTTCAGTTCGGGTACAAACTAATAGAAGTGTTCAATACATATTCCAGTTTAGATTATAAGTCCTTGGTTTTGAAAAGCGCTTATCTGCTACATAACCACACTAGGAGCTGGAATTTTAGAAAAAAAACAAAAAAAAAACGAGGTGGCAACTGGCAAGTAGTCGAACGTTTGTGTGAAATAACTCGATAACATTTAAAAGACAGCTGACGATTAAACTAATACGTAATAAACTGGTAGGTTTTTTGTGTGAATAGAGTTGACTATTTTTTAACTTAACATTGAAGTTATGTTATATTTTTGTTGTTGTGTACAGAATGATGATCCAACGACATGCGACCAATTGATGATACGATCAAACGGTTCAGAAGTCAGAACGTTTTGTCTCACTGAATTTTTGTGACATTAACATATTCATCTCCGTTTGATTATAATGGAAAATTATGATCAACCGGAGGAGAAACATCATTATTGTAAAGGAGTGTTGTTGAGCAATAAAACCCTTATATTTTTATTTTGTATATTTCGACCGAATGATATTGCCAAAGTGACATTTTCATTGTCATCTTTTATTATTTTATATAAATATTTAAATAAATATTATTTCCAAGTAGTTATTTAATTATTTCTTAAAATTTTATTTTCCAATACATTTTTAAAATATTACGTAATTTTGTTAAACCTGACTTTTCTTGTTTTTGATGAGTGAATACCATGATAGATGAATACGTCATTATAGTGACTTTCGAAATAACACAGTTGATAAATAAGTAGTGTTGTATGGGTGAAAGCGGAAATGGAACCTCGATGATTTCTGAATTTGCGGCCTTAACAATAATATAATTTTCATTGTACGTCCTTGTGCTTCTTTCACATCAAATTAATATAATTTTCATTTTCTAATGTATATTTCTATATATACATATATGATGTGTACCATGTGTGTTCATCATGGGAGAGGTTGGATTGGTGGTAACTGGTAATTATTGAAACTTTTTTTGTTACTTTTATTGCTCAAATTACTTTTGTAAAAGTGCAAAAAGCTATAATAAAGAGAAGATCTTGTTGGTGCGAAATGTTTGGTTACGCCAAAACTCGCGGGTCAAATTGGTTCCCAGTCATTTCTATTTTACTCTCCTTTTCTTTAATCTATTTTATTTTCTTTTTCCTTTTCCTCACCTAAGTGAAAAACAGCAATAAACCATTATCCGATCATGTAATTATTTTTTGTCATTAACCATTTTACCGGCGAATTTAATTCTATCATATTTTGTTTCTATCTTTAATCAGCCACAATCTATAAAGTAATACATCAATGGGAAAACTTTAACCGGTTGGTTAAACAAAAAAAAAAACTCGACAAAACAATGTCACTTTCTTTGATGAAGTGGACGATTAGTGTTCATGCATATATAGTTCTTCTTTTTGATGACTGAGGATTGTTTGTCCACATTACAACTGTATCACTATAAATTGCATTAAAAATGGTCGATGCGTCACCAGCCAAATTTAAACTTACATTATACTTGTTATTAACAAAAAATCCGTGTTTGATTTGTGTCATTAACCATTTAGCCGGCTAAATTAAATCAATATTTTTTTTAACATCTATCTTTATTTATATATAAAATCCAAATTACATTCGGTTCTTTATCTTCCTTTTATTAATAGAAAATAATCCGACGGAAAAACTACAAGATACAAGATGAGATGATGGCGTTATGTCACTTCTGGCCATTGAAATATGATGTTGAGATCTTAAGGATCAGAGGTAGAAGATGGATTTCATATCAACGGAAGAATCTTGTGGATTTTGACGATTTTTTCAGAGATTTTATTTTGCTAGATAAGACATTTCTATGGAAACAAACACTATGAAAACTGCCATGGAGGAAACAGTGGTTTGGAGCGAAACCTTCCTTATTGTATGACGACATTCGTACAGTCGTTGAAAATTAGTAATCCCAATATTTTTTTCTATCGAACGAATCAGTAAATTGGATTCTGGTTCGAAGAACATCTTTAGTTCTTAATTGGAAATGAGTCAATGTAATACAACAAGGAAAATGATGGACAATAGCCAAAGATAAAAATCGCATCATATCAAATGCGATTAAAAAGAATTGGAAAGAGTGGATACTCAAATTACAAGCAAAATTTGTCGAAGAAAATAATCGTCACTTTCACTTTCGTTGTTTTATTGTATTGTAATTTTTATATTTTATGTACTATAAGTAATTTGAATTTTATATAAATAAAGCTTAGATGATAAAAAAAAATCCAAATTACATAGAAAATACAAACATAATAACATACAAGCTTTTAAAACAATCGAACAAAAAAATAAATAAGAAGATGCTTTTCGAAGAAAAGTCTTATTCATTTTCATATTCACATTCAATCGATATACATATTTGGTTATCAACATAACCAATTTAACACTCTTCCCTTCTGTTGTATTACATTGGCCAAATCCCAATCAAGGTCTAGAGATGTTCTTCGGTTAAAAATCTAATGTACTGATTCTTCCGAAATAAATAAAATTTGGAACTGCCAATTTTCACCAATTATACGAATATCGCCATACAACAAAGATGATACATCTTCTACGCCGAACCATCGTTCTTATCACAGTGGTTTCCATTTTTCAGGATCCCATATTCATCGATCAATACACCAACATGCTTTTTTTTGAGAAAACATAAATTTAGGAAAGATATCTTAAATTTAGAAAAAAATAACTATTGCTAAAAAAAAAAAAATGGACGAACGATATTGTAGAAAATAAATGATCTAAACGAATAACCGTCGTTACCATTATTCCATTTACGACATCTTCATTGCATAGACGCCACATCTTCATGATTCAATACCATAAATGTATATAACTGTATTAAATTTATAAATACGTTTCAGTTATCTATATATAGATATAGTGGATAATTCGAATTATTTGTTACTAACTTACTATATTAGCCGGAGCACCGACACTCCCAAACGTTACAAATATATCGAATAGTTGGAACTTGGATCCACTCGACACTGTACGTCGTCGGTTTGTGCTATGAAGAGACGTCGTTTGTTTTGTTTGTTCCTTCTTCTGTTATCTTATGTTTTTGTTTTTGTTATAAACTAAATGACAAAATCTGTATACAAAAGGTTCAAAAAAAAAAGAAAGACAAGATCTGTATACAAGAAAGAAAACAAAGATTTATATCCCTCTCGATCGGACGTACTTTGGAAAGGCTCTTCCGTGATTCTCATATATATGATATATCTAACGTACGTGTCATTGCAACGTTAAGTCTGATAGAGACGTATCAAATTAATTAAATTGTTCTACCTATGCGGTGTCATTATATTACGAAGCGAAAAATAAAAACTGCATGTGTTTAGCTAAGACAATGTAATTGAGTCGTAGAGAGACTATCATCTTACGGAGTTCATCATCTTTTTGGTTCTAATATACATATATACATACATATGGATTTTGCAGTAATTAGAAATCAACATCATGGCCTACTGATTAAGTATCTGCTCGGTTATGACTCATATCTATCACTAATGTTTGCATGTCGGTATTTGCTGTTTTCTGTAGAAGTTAGTCGCAGACAAGTACACTATTTCACCAATTTTTTTTTTTTTTTTTTTTTTTATAAAAAAACTGCGAAAAATATCAAATACAAAATGTTAGAGAAGACAAAGAATCACATGAACGTTCACTGTGCCTCTTCAATCAAATGAAAGCTGGAGAGTTTCATTCAACCCCCACAAATTTCTACTTAGCGTTTTGAGACAATATAATTAGGCAATTAGACAAACATATTGATGGGGTAGACATGTCAATTGGAGATGCAACAATCAGATGCGGCGAAGGTGTACGTGTTCCCTATTCAAGTGGGATCCATCTAATTCCACATCGTCACCGTTGCTAACTTCTTAAAACAACATCCTAAATCCACATTTAACGCTTAACAGTTAATAGTTAATACTAATAGGTCACAAACCAACCCTTTGTTTTTACTTTCAATTTTACCTTACAAATTAAAGTATACATATATAAGAAAGATTGATTTTAGAAATATGAAAGAAAGTTAACTATTTAAAATAAATGCACATTCTAGATTTTTTTGTTTGTTGTTAAAGTCATTCTAGAATTTTCTAACTTTGTTTGTCAACTTTATACGTCTACGTACGTCCATGGCACGAAAAGAAGAAGAAGAGCACACGAGACAGACATTGGAAATATTCACGAGTATCACCTTTTTCACAATAATTTGCGAGAAAATAAACGAAGAAAAAAATAAACGGTTACAAAAAATAAACGTTTATTTTTATAAAAATATACGAAGAATATGAAAAAAATAAAAAAATACAAAGGACTAACTTATCCAAAAATATGCAAAAACAACGCTGAACAAAATGGTTAGCAATACTATACTACATGGTTATATCTGTCCAGATATCGTGGAGAATATTATGAAATTCTTTGATTGTGTTCGGCAAATAATTAAATTCATCTATCTTAAACAGTAAAACATCATTTGTAATAATATAATCTAAAAAAATCAAATAATAATGTCAGATTAACACACACAAATTAATGTTGGGGTATATGGAAGAAAAGGGCCAGAAAAGCTAAAATTAGACTTGATAACGGTACGAAGAAAAGAATATAGAAAAAAAATCAAGAGAAAATGTCAACCCTTGTTGGGAGATTTTGGCGAACTTTATAATCTCTGCCTTCTTATTTTTGTTTCTTGGTGGCCAATTAAAACTGGAATTTTCTTTTAGATTGTAACGAAGCAAAACCCCACACTCACATGCCATCAAATGCAATATGTTTCCCCAACCCATTCATTACCAAATAAAACAAATTTCATAAGCTCTACCTAATATCTACTCATAATTAATATAAATTTGATTCTCACACATTAATATTAAATCTTTACTTTTTGGTTGTTGTAAATTTCCCTAATTTAATAATACAAGTGCATCTCTTTTATTTATTTTAAAAATAAACGTAATAGCTATATATAATTTGCTTGGTAACATAGTAAAATAGGGATATAGTAGACCTTTATAAAACAATTTTGTAGAATACAATAAGTGCCATTGGTGAATAGTGAATACTATTTTCTTTCTACTTTTTAATTTTTTTAGAGAAATTTAAAATGTCAAAATTGTATTAAACATGTCGTTCCATAAGAATAACTAATTCAATAATAGTATATATATATAACCAAAACATCATTTCAAGATTTGACGGCTATCAGCCCAAAGCATTAAATTTTGAAATTAGTTACCATGTCAATGTCTTGTTTGCAAAATCCAGCATCTCATATGAGTGACGAGAGTAAGGTAACAATGGGCCTCAAAAAGGCCTATATAGAAGCAAAGCCCAAACATATAACTTGAAAAAGAAAAAAAAAGCATTTTTCTTCCGGTGTGAACGTGAAGGAGCGAAATAATATTCCCCAAGTGGAGTGACGGAGCATTCCACGTGACAGTGACTTGATTTTATTCCAATACGGCAAAAGCTCTCCCATTTACAGCACAACTCTTTAATTAATGAGCAACTTTTAATCAAAGGAAAGGACACGTGTTCCGCATTTGATTGGTGGATATATGGAGATTAGACTAAAGTCATTCACATGGGATTCTTTGGCCCATTAATAAGAGCCAACAAATCTTCTCATTTTACAAAGTACAAGATCACCATCTTTATTTTGTTCTGGTCTGCGGTACGAGATCACGATTTAAATCACATACAAATTGCGATTAAACCGGGTTAGCCTTAGACCGGACAAAACCATACCAACACCCGAGGTTTTAGTACTTGCGTTCTTACCAGAAATTGTAGAATCATATTCGAATGTTGATTTGGCGACTTGAAGATTATATTCTCTGTAAAAAAACAAAAAAGATTTCATTCGATTTGGTACAAGCCCTAGACATGATTCGAATTTTGGTATTTGAAACATATTGGCTATCTTGATAACCGGAAATATACCAAACCGGTAGCTTATCTTAGTTTCCGTAGTTGTTATTGGTAATAATACTGACAGAGAGTACTTATTGTCCGATCTTCGCTTGCTGATTGCGACATCTCAGACAGACCTTGACCTTCTGAGAGAGAGAGAGATAATTAGATCAACAGGTTTTGTCTCGATTTCGAACAAAATGCAGTACAAGAATTTGGGGAAATCGGGATTGAAGGTGAGTACGCTCTCTTTCGGAGCGTGGGTTACGTTTGGGAACCAGCTCGATGTGAAAGAAGCCAAGTCGATTCTTCAGTGTTGTCGCGATCACGGAGTCAATTTCTTTGACAACGCCGAGGTTTATGCAAATGGTCGTGCCGAGGAGATCATGGGTCAGGCGATTCGTGAGCTCGGTTGGCGCCGATCCGACATCGTCGTCTCCACCAAGATCTTCTGGGGTGGTCCTGGCCCCAACGATAAAGGTTTGTCGAGGAAGCATATCGTTGAAGGAACCAAATCTTCTCTCAAACGACTCGATATGGACTACGTCGATGTGCTCTATTGCCACAGGTGAAAGATTTATATTTAATGAAGATCTAGGGTTTTAATTTGACTGTTAGACTCTCTGAAAATTGAAAAAGTTTTTATTTTTTAAACTCTGAAATTTCTTCTGTACTATGCTGTCTGGGCATTTAATTTCCGAGATTTCAAGTGATGGGTTTGGTTAATTTTTCTAGCATGTGCTTTCCGATATCTTGAAAAAATACGTTTCAGTTTAAAATTTGTACGATTTGGGAAACGGATTGCTGTTTGAGAGTATATTATCTTGGAATCAACTTCATCATGACTTAAGTTGTAGCTTTTTGTTTCAACTTTGGCTTTCATTTGATCTCCTGACTCGTTGGTGCTGATTATCGGGATCTGCATTTTGCTATCTTTGTGATATAAATTTGACGGGAACAGAATATTCAAAAAGTGGGCATCTTTGCATTGATCTGAATACCACTAGCTTCTTTTATGTATATGAAAATTGTTTTCCTTTGGGCATTGGGTCATTGTCTGTCCCAGGCCGGATTCTTCAACTCCTATCGAAGAAACAGTCAGGGCGATGAACTATGTGATTGATAAGGGCTGGGCATTCTACTGGGGAACAAGTGAATGGTCAGCTCAACAAATCACAGAGGCATGGGGAGCTGCAGATAGGTTGGATTTGGTCGGTCCAATCGTCGAACAGCCTGAATACAACATGTTCGCTAGGCACAAAGTTTGTCTTTCGTCTTCAGTTTACTTTCATCTTCGCGTCTCGTCTTTTTAAGTTGTGATCTCATGTTATGTAGTTTACTTAACTTAAGCTATTACGTTTTGTAGGTTGAGTCAGAGTTTCTTCCTCTGTACACCAACCATGGCATAGGTCTCACTACTTGGAGCCCACTTGCATCGGGTGTGCTTACTGGTAAATACAACAAGGGAGCTATTCCATCGGACAGCCGATTTGCATTGGAGAACTACAAAGTATTCCTTTTTCGCCTTTTCTTTTGTGTTCTTGGTCATAATCGTTATGACCTCTCTTCTGCTACTGCATCTAATAATCTACTGGTTTAAATTCTCTTGCAGAACCTTGCCAATAGATCACTTGTGGATGACGTTCTGAGGAAAGTTAGCGGTCTCAAACCGATTGCAGATGAGCTAGGTGTAACCTTGGCTCAGCTTGCAATCGCATGGTGTGCTTCAAATCCTAATGTGTCATCTGTTATCACCGGTGCCACAAGGGAGTCTCAGGTTAGTTCTTTCAATCCACATTCTCCTATAAGCCTCGCGGTTCTCGATAGGAACATAGGGAATGTCAGTCTAGATCTCAATCCAAGATTTGAAATAAGAATATTTTTTTTTGTACCTACACAGATTCAAGAAAACATGAAGGCTGTTGATGTTATCCCGTTGTTAACACCACATGTTCTGGATAAGATAGAGCAAGTGATACAGAGCAAACCTAAACGTCCTGAATCATACCGGTAAAACCAAATCCCGAGATCTCTCTTCCCTAAAAGAGTGTTGCAATAAAAAAGAAATCATTTGGAACTCTGTGATGTTTGTTCTTGGATGTTGTCTCGTGTTGGCTTTGTTTGTTCTCATGCATATTAAGACTCGAGACAGAGAGAGTAACGTGTTTTATAGTTTTGTTGTTTCATATTTAAAAACGGTCTATTGTTAGTGAAACTTCAAATTTGGTTCTTGTAGTTGCAATGTCATGAGGTCAGTAGTATATTGAAAAGCTCATCTAACGGTTGGTTAAAATTAAAGACAAAAGTGTTCTTTATTTTTTTTTGTTGGTTGTATAAATTTTGGATTATTTTGGCCTATTTCTTCCAAAATTAAAATTGGAGTTAACAATTATGGAACGTATGGAGTAAAATGTTCTTATTTATCTTTTTAAATAAAGTCCAACAAGGGGGATGGATGATATGTTATTATATTTGTACAAGTTTTATTTTACAAAAACGGGAGGAAATGACGAAATACTCAAAGATTTGATGAAAGTGTTTAATGTTGAACGTGCACAACATAATGTCTGCACCATGTTTTAATGTTTAATTTACTTTTTGGCAGTTGTTTAATTTTTAAAATATAACATGCACATTATTTCCCACATAGAGATCGTATACAATTCTGATTGTTTTTTTTTTGTTTGGAGTACGATTTAAAAACTAATTTTGGATTTTCTGTTTTATTTAGTTACAAAACTAAGAGATCAGTAAAAAAAGTTTCTAGAATTGTCTAAAAAAAGTAAAAACGTTCCCTCAAAACCTTCACATGCAATTTATGAATTTACTATTTGAAAAAAACTAAAATAAATCCAGATTTATAATTATTAATAGATAGATGGATTGATTTCAGAGTACGAGTGAAACGAATAAAAGTAAAATCATTTTTTTTTTTAAATTATTATAATCTTATAACTTCAAAAATAAAAGAGAGAGATTTTCGAGACAGAGAGTTAGTTTTTGGAGTTTGTCCCACCCGCGTTTATTTTGAGAACGCTTCTCTGCGTCTCTCTCTCAAATCAAAAACCTCAACTTTCGAAAAACTCCAATCCTCTTTCCTCCTTTTTTTTCAATCTCCAGAAACATTCTTCTCTTTTACCCAAATTATCATCTTTGATTGTTATCGTTCTCCTCCGTTGTTATTCTCATTCTCGTTCTCTTTCATTTGTCTTTGGCCATTTTCCCTGGTAATTAAATTCATCTCAAGCTTCAATTTTTACAATACGATTCGTTTTCAACACATTTGGTCTTATCTATGATCTGGATGCTAATTACGTATATATTAACTCTACTGTGTATACGATTGATTTGTGTGACCAACATTTGCAGAGAAAAATAAAAGAAATTAATTATATTGAAGAAATCTTAGCTTCTAATTGTTGTTGTTGTTATGCATGGGGGATTTCAAATTTTTATTTTTTTTGAAATCTGAAATGTCCAACACGTTCGAATGAGGATGAATCTCTAATCTCTGTTTGATTTGATATGATCTTGTAGCAATATACCCTGAAGGTGTTCGTTCACTGGAGGTTTGATGATGGGATTGTGGGTATGAATTTCCATACCCTGTTCGCTATAATTCCTCAAAGAGCCTAAAAGAATAAGAAATCCTGTAATATAGTACGACTTAGTTCCTCAGAATCTGTGATACAAGAGATTGTGCAGAAGAAAGACTAAGCCTTTTGGTCTTTATTCTCTCTTTCCTTTTTTTTTGGTTCTTGAGGACATGAGAATGGAGTTTCCTGGACGCTCCAGTCAGCAGTTAGGTAGGGATAGGTTCAATGGGGAAACCGGTTGTGGTAATAACACGCGTGACGACAATATCTGTGCTCAGACAGGAGAGGAATTTTCAAATGAGTTCTTGAGGGATTTTGGTGGTCAACGAAGAGCACATGTTGTTAATAGAAATGTTGAGGCTAATCATAATAATCGACATCTTGTTTATGAGGATTTCAACAGAATTCTTGGGCTTCAAAGAGTTGATTCCAACATCTCAGTAGGTGCTAATCACTCGAACGGATACTTTGCTGATGCAAATGTTGCAGACTCACCTCGGATGGCTGCAACATCAGATGTCTATTTGCCGGAAATATTGAAGCTTCTTTGTAGTTTCGGGGGAAGGATCTTACAGCGACCTGGTGATGGGAAGCTTAGGTACATTGGAGGGGAGACTCGGATTATCTCAATACGAAAACATGTTGGATTAAACGAATTGATGCACAAGACTTATGCTTTGTGCAACCATTCGCATACAATCAAGTATCAGTTACCAGGAGAAGATCTTGATGCACTAATATCTGTTTGCTCAGATGAGGATCTTCTTCATATGATTGAAGAGTACCAAGAAGCTGAAACAAAGGCTGGATCTCAGAGGATAAGGGTCTTTCTTGTATCTTCAACAGAATCATCAGAGAGTCCCAAAATTTTCAATGAAAGGAATATGAACATTAACCGATACACACACCAGCAGACGGATATCGATCATTATCATTATGTTTCAGCTCTTAATGGTGTTGTGGATGTGAGTCCTCAAAAGAGTTCCAGCGGTCAAAGCGGGACAAGTCAGACAACACAATTTGGGAATGCCTCAGAATTTAGCCCTACATTTCATTTTCGAGACTCGCCTACTTCTGTTCATACATGGGAAAACAAAGACTGCAACAGTCCAAGCTTCATGAATCCATATGTGAACGCGAATGCTGTTCATTTTATGCCGAAAATGCAGATGCCGAGTAACTCATTTGGTCAACAATCTCCTCCATCATCTCCTTTTTCAGTTCACAAGAGAGCAAATACCGACATTCCCTACTTGGTTGATCAAAATGGTTTCTTTGACAACAACAATCGCCCTTACTTGGTTACTCCAAACTTCCCACAGCAAGATAGGTTCTTGTTTGAGACTACTACACAAATGCAGAAGCATCCAGAAATGAATTGTCATGACCGGAGGCCAAGTGACGATATTTACCCCCATGGTCAAGCTTATCTCGGGCCCGAGAAAGTGACGCTTAAGAAAAACGCTCTTTCTGATCCACAACTGCATGATGAGAGCCAAATCAACAATGGGTTAGAAGCATTCACCAGACAACCATGGAAAATATTGAGAAATAAATTGCATGTTGTGGCTATGTCAAAGTGGGAAGATAGTGATGATATCTATTTCAAGAATCCAGAAGGCAGGAGGAGTAAGGAGCTTGAGCTCAACACAGAAGCTACTAATAATTGGATGGATCGTGATCATAGTCCCGGTTCTTTTGATCAGGCATCAAACAAACATGATGTTAGTAACAATACTAGTTATTTCAGTCCGAATTATCAACCAGCTGCTCGGGTTACTTCAAGTGATTCACAAGATTCAGGAAGCTCAGTGTTTTCTTTATCAGTCAACACCAACGAAAATCATCTTGATGGTTCGAGGGAAAAACTGAATGGTTTCCAGCAAGACATGTCACTAGACATTCTCATCAGAAGCCACACTTCAGCTACAGATCAACTGTGTAATACAACCAAGTCAAGTGATCATCAAGCAGATTACTCCTCACCCAACAAAAATTTCCCAGTGGACTTTCTGAGACGGGAGTCTATGGTTCCGAGATGTGTAAGCATAGGTTACCGTATTCCTTGTGTAAAGCTTGCATTTATTATTATTATTATTTTTTTTTGTCTAAGTTTGTATTCCATAAACAATGTGCAGGATCTGGAGACAAATAATGATGATTCAGAAATTCAGAATCCTCTTCCTAAAGAAGAGAGCTTTCACTATTGCGGGATGCCACTTAGGAAGGTTGGAAGTAGAGATGCTGCTTTTATGCACACACAGGAATCGGATGATTTCTTCAGAAACAATCTGCTTGGTCCACACTTTATAGTTGAGGATGTTACGAACGAAGTAACCTCAGATGCTCTCTTATCAGCTACTATTGTCCCTCATGTACATAATGAGTCCGATGATGATCACAAATCTTACACAAGGGAGGAAGAGATTACAAATGCTGGTCATGAATCAGCAATGGAGGTACGCAATTTATTTGTCTTATAAGACTAGTACTGGCTTTCCTTGTGTGTGTCAGTTTGGGGTTCATCTCTCTGGTTTTTTTTTATATTGCAGGAAAAGTACAAGAAGAGTAGAAACACCGATGAATCATTCAGCGAAGCTGCGATGGTTGAGATTGAAGCTGGAATCTATGGCTTACAGATAATTAAGAACACGGATCTTGAAGACTTACACGAGCTAGGATCGGGTACATTTGGAACTGTTTACTATGGGAAGTGGAGAGGAACTGATGTTGCTATCAAGAGGATAAAGAATAGCTGTTTCTCTGGTGGATCATCAGAGCAAGCACGACAGGTTTAGCTCTTCTGTCGAGTCATTGTATTTTAAATCAAATTTCAAAACCACAATTGCTTCAGCGATGTCTTAATCAAATGCTTCTTTGAAACAGACTAAAGATTTCTGGAGAGAAGCTCGGATATTGGCGAATCTTCACCATCCAAATGTGGTGGCCTTTTATGGAGTTGTACCAGATGGACCTGGTGGAACAATGGCAACAGTTACTGAGTATATGGTGAACGGATCTTTGAGACATGTCTTGCAGAGAAAAGACAGGTACATTATCAGTCAAATAGTCGTAGGACCTTTCCGATCTGACATCATTAGTTTACTGATGGAAATTATTTGCACAGATCGCTTGATAGGCGCAAAAAGCTGATGATAACTCTGGATGCTGCATTTGGGATGGAGTATTTACATATGAAGAATATTGTTCATTTTGATCTTAAATGCGATAACTTGCTTGTAAACTTGAGGGATCCACAACGACCTATTTGCAAGGTAAACCTTTGCCCCAAAATCAGGTCATTCCAAGCCAAACTGTATTAGTATAGTACTGTCTTTTTGTCATCTCACTTTAACACTGTTTTTATTTACAGGTTGGTGATTTTGGATTGTCGAGAATAAAACGAAACACGCTTGTGTCTGGTGGAGTAAGAGGAACCCTTCCATGGATGGCACCAGAGCTGCTAAATGGGAGCAGCAACCGCGTCTCAGAGAAAGTACGTTGTTGAGTCCAAAATCAAAACTTGAGTCTTCATCACTGTAACAGAAGAAGAAAACTTTAATCTTCACATGTTTTTACAGGTGGATGTTTTCTCATTTGGTATTACGATGTGGGAGATTTTGACAGGCGAAGAACCCTATGCGAATCTGCATTGCGGTGCCATCATTGGTATGTCTCTAGCAGAAACAAAACGATAGAACTAGGATTGGGTTGAGGTTTGGGTTTGATATGATATTGATCTGTTTTGTTTGATAAAAAGGTGGAATTGTGAACAACACGTTGAGACCTCAGATACCAGAACGGTGTGAAGCAGAGTGGAGAAAGTTGATGGAGCAATGCTGGTCGTTCGATCCCGGAGTACGACCATCGTTCACGGAGATTGTTGATCGGCTCCGGTCAATGACTGTTGCCTTGCAACCCAAGCGACGAACCTGAAAGCTCTCTCCAATGAACTTAACGAAAGAAATCAAGCGTAAGTTGTGAGATACATGAATGGAGTCTTGATTTTTTTTGGCGGTTGGGTTTTCAAATGTATTGGTTGAGAGAAAATTACAAAAAGAAAAGAGAACAATAATATAGATTTATGAGATGTGCGGAGTTTGTAAATTTAGTATTGAGGCATTTACCGGTTCAGGTAAAAGTTGTATACCAAGAAAAGTCGAGGGTCTATTGTGTAAAAAAACACAATTTTTATCTCTCTTTTTTTTTTTTTTTTGATTGTAAGGAACGAATGTTTTCTTCATCAAAAGAAAATATGTTTTAAGGTTGAGGATTCGCTAAACAGAATTTGGACTCAAAACAGAAAAAACTAACGTTTTGGTTCTCAACTTCCTACCATCCTCAGAAACAATCACAAATATAACAGATCATTGCAAGTATCAACAATCAAAATAAGCCTTCAAAATTTTAATTAAAATAAATCCATTAAAACGTTTGCTTAAACGATTCTCGGTCCTCGAAACACATTGGTCGCAGAAGAAGCTACAACTTTTCATATAATGTCTGAAGAAAAAACACAAAAGATGCATAACATAATAATAGTAAACAAAAGGTAACGCAAAGTTCAAAACTTGAGAAATATTCTTCAATCGATCCAGCATCTATTTTCCCTGCTGTAAGAACCCCAACAAAAAAAAAGATTAATGTCGAGATAGCAAACAATTGTTAATCTCACACGGTGGCCATTCTAATGCATTTTCATTTCAAGGCGATAAAATTTCATATTCGTAACAGAACAAAACAAGTAAACGATTGTTGTAAGAGATAATGTAATTTGTTAAGTTACCTTGGTTGGTTTCATCAACGCCTATCTGTTTTTCCTTTCCCTCTCTTCCCTGAGAACAAGTGTTTCGGTCTCAGAGTCGGTATAACTCTATCAGCTTCACCTTTACGTGCATTCTTGTCTCTCTTTTTGTGAGATTTATTGCTAATCTTAATGGCTGCTTTCTTCTGAGTAGAGTCTTTGAATCCTTCACCAGGCACAACTTCATGTGCAGGAGGCCTTGACATCGATCTTGATATCGACATAGATCTCGATCTTGATCTCACACGTTGCTTCTTGTCTGCCTGTTGCTCATCATCCACATCCATTGCATCACTACCTGCATCTTCTGATCGATCCCTCTTTCTCCCTCTAGACTTGCTTCTTGCACGGTCCACTGCAGAAGATGGATCAAGTCCCAGAGCTGATAGTTCCCTACCCATTCTCTTAGTTGTATACTTATTGTCCTTGTCAAACTTTCTTGGAACAGTTGATCTGTTATGTGCAACTGTCTTCTTGAGCCTATGCTCTCGAATGAGCACAGCTTTCTTCTTTCTAATGGCAGCAAGCTGCTGCTTCTGCTCCTCTGAAAGCTCTTCACCGTCCATCTCGATATCATTTTCTTCAACCTCAGCCTGCCTTAATCCTTCTTCACGTTCCAACTCCTCGAGCCTCAACAAAATGTCTGGATCAATGAAATCAGCAACATTATGACCATCGAGAATCTCAGGCATAATGTCCTCCTTCCATTCATCATGATGCAAGATGTAGTGCTTCCTTAAACTAGCAGAATAAACTCCAGCTCCACCATTTTCCTCTTCCAAATCTTTCTCCGTCTTTCGCTTCTCCATTTCAGCTTCCTTAGCTCTAGCCTCCAGAACCACCTGAGGTATGCAAGGGAGCCTTTCTATGTTATCTCGAGGCTTCGGCATCGCCACATGGAACCTGTTCAAGTGCTCGTTGATCTTTTTGGATTTCATCTTCGCCTCAACCCTCTGATCTAACAGCCTCTCACAGGCAGCGTTCTTCACAGACATCACACCCTCTTCCGTCAGAGTACTCATCTTCAAAAGCACTGCTTCTTCACTTGCTCCCATGGCAGTCTTCATAGCTTCAGCTTTCATCTCTTCAACCAGTTTACGATCTTCTTCAGATATGTTTTCCATGGGCATCAAATCAGTCTTGTTGCAGACAATCACCAACGGTTTATTCATAAACAGGGACTTTATGCTGTGGAAAAGAGCAGCCTGCTGAGCAATGGTGTAACCACATGAACCTGAAATGTCCAGAAAGAACAAAACAGCAGCTCGAAGGTGGGCCAACGCTGTGATACTGCACATTTCAATGATGTTGCGGTCTTCAAATGGCCTGTCCAAAATCCCAGGGGTATCAATGACTTGATACCTCAAGTACTTGTAATCAGTATGACCAACAAAGAGCGACTTCGTGGTGAAAGCATAAGGCTGGACATCAACATCAGCTCTGGTAACTTTGTTCATGAAAGAACTCTTGCCCACATTAGGGTATCCACAAATCAAGACAGTACGAGTATTTGGGTCAATGGAAGGAAGCCTCGCCATGTGCTGCCTGATCTGCTCCAGATAAGCCAAACTAGGAGTGATTCTCTTCAAAACAGTGCACATACGACCAAGAGCAGCCACTTTCAGACACTTGCACCGGTACAAGGAATCACCATACTTGAGTAGCTTCACATAATCTTTAGCGATTTTGCTGATCAAGTTCCTCGCGGTATTCACTTGGCCTAGTGCGAGCTTGTAGTGATCCTTATTGTACAGCACGTGAAGAAGATCACCATAAAAAGGATGGATTTGATCAAGGCGAGGAAAGTCCTCAATGATTGTAGAGAGCTTTTCATGGAAGTTTGTCTGCGTGTACTTAACCTTCCTCATGTAGAACTGACGAAGACGGTTAATCTTGTAACCCTTGTGGACAACAGTTGGAGTCTGACGCTGAGTCCGTGAAAGGATGATGTCAACAAACTCCTTCCCATTGGGAACAACAGTTATCTTCTTGAAATTATATTGCACCATTTTTGCAAATTGATCTGCACAAATCATACAAATCCGTATTAAAATATTATCACCAAAACAACAACTCTTACGTTAAGGAGAGATTAAGAAGTAAACAAGTGAATATAGTTTTCTAAGTAAGAAACTGTACATACATGAATTTCAGTAAACATGTCACAAGCTTAATCATAAAGTATAAAAGCTACAAGCTTTGATTAGTTTATGAGATACTAATCAAACTTTCTGATGTTCCTTTTTGTATTGGCATCAACGAAAACCCATCGAAGGAAAACAAACTAACGAAGCAGCAAATAAAAAATTCCAGAAACGTTTGAGGAAATCAAAAGCAAATACCCATCGATAGAAACAGCAATCTAGAGACAAAATTACCAGAAATCTTAATGAACAACAGCAAAAAGGTAGGGAATACAAAAGCAGAGACTTAATTCCAAATCCGAAAGAAACCTAAGAATTTTAGAGACTTACGTCGGAAAGGAAACAAGATCGATGAACGGAAGCGGCGAGTAGAAAGGCGCCTATAAGACGGCGTCTAGGTCGGTTGAGAAGAAAATCGAGCCGTCGAAGAAATGACGGTCGACTGAGTTTTCTGTGAGAGACCGAAGATGGAGAATCTAAATATACAGCAGATATCCTAAAACCCTAAACACAACCGACGTCGTTTTGAGCATTTAAAAAAAACAGATGGTTTAATTCCAGACGATCCTTAACCGGACTAAACTGGTCTAAATAGTTTTCACAGCTTTTTATTTTCTTGGTACTTTTTCTCATTTGCTCATAACGGTATTTGCCCAGATTAGCGAACAATGGAAAAAGCGATGGAGAGACAAAGGGTACTGCTTCACCATCTTCAACCTTCTTCCTCCTCCCACTCCTACACTCTCTCTGTGAGCTCCTCCGATCCCTCTTCACCTCTTTGTTTTTGCCTCTTTCCGCTCGCTAATTGCTCTGAATTCCTTGCTTGGGATTTTGAACTTTTTTCTCTGAATTCATAACTCTGAATCGATGCGCACTGCTTGTAAGCTGATTTTTAGGATCGATGAAGACTTATTTGGTGATTTTGTTTTCTTCTTCTTCGATTAGTATTTTTTCTGTAGGAAGTGTGTTTGATTTCAACCAATCGTTTCTCTTAATGTGTTGTTGTGTTGCCTTGTCACAAAGGCCTCAGCTTGCTTGGCGGGAGACAGTGCTGCATATCAGAGGACCTCTCAATATGGGGATGATGTTGTCATTGTCGCGTTTGTTTTCTTCTCTCTTATGCTTTTCGTTCTCTCATTGTTTCGTTTTGTTCAAGGCCTTATGGAAAAACTTGCCTTTTGAACTTTTCTTCTAAGATTCTTGTGATAATGATAAAACTATTCACAGGGCAAAAAGGACTGCACTTTGCAAGGCAAAACGTGGCAGCTTCAAGGATACATATCCAGACGAGTTGCTTGCACCTGTTTTGAGAGTATGTCAGACTATTTCTTCGATTATGTTTGCTGGTGTTTTCTTTTCTGCCCCCTTTATCCAATTTGCACTTATTTGTTGTAGCTTCTTCTTGGCAGGCATTGATAGAGGAAACAAATGTAAACCCAAGTGAAGTTGGTGACATTGTAGTGGGTACTGTTCTAGGACCTGGATCTCAGAGAGCCAGTGAATGCAGGATGGCTGCATTCTATGCTGGTTTCCCCGGTAAGATTTCTTGTTTTAGTATGGTAATTTTCTAATCCAGAATATTTTCTGTATGCTTATTATGCTCTTATGTCTGTTGGAAGAAACTGTTCCCATCAGAACCGTGAACAGACAGTGTGCATCCGGGCTTCAGGCTGTTGCTGACGTTGCTGCTGCCATAAAAGCAGGATTTTATGACATCGGTAAGAGAGTAACCGTCTTTGGTTACTTGAATTGTCTTTTGTTGGCATGAAAAATTGAGCTGGCAATACGTTGGATACAGGTATTGGGGCAGGGCTGGAGTCCATGACAACCAGTCCAAGGGGATGGAAAGGATTAGTCAACCCAAAGGTACGGTGCCTTATTGTCTCTCTCACTCCTTTCTGGAGGTGTATTGAATGTCTCTGTTGAATTTAGGTGAAGAAGGTTGAACAAGCACAAAGTTGCCTTCTTCCAATGGGTATTACTTCAGAAAATGTAGCACACCGGTTTGGTGTCTCAAGGGAGGAGCAGGATCAAGCTGCTGTAACTCGAATAAACTTTCTCAGTTCTAATGCACCTACTTGATGTTACCTGCCAGCCTTAGTTTATGGAGTCAAATTTGTAGGTTGATTCTCACAGAAAGGCCACTTCTGCTACTGCTTCCGGTAAATTTAAGGATGAAATAATCCCCGTAAACACCAAGGTAGATGCTGTTTTTTCAACCGTGAGCATTTTAAATTCTTCAGGATGCGTCAAGTGCTCTTTCCCCAAATTAATGACTTTTGGTTCTTACATTTCAGATTGTTGACCCAAAGACAGGTGATGAGAAACCCATAACAGTTTCTGTGGATGATGGGATTCGACCTAGCACAACCCTTTCTGGCCTTGCGACGCTGAAGCCCGTATTTAAGAAAGACGGAACCACAACTGCTGGTACATTGCAGGGAAAATTGTTTGTTTGATCCATCTCTTTTGCGAATTCAATGCTTCACTTGTGTCAAACAGGAAATTCTAGCCAAGTAAGTGATGGTGCAGGAGCAGTTCTCCTCATGAGGAGGAGTGTCGCAATGCAGAAAGGCCTTGCCATTCTTGGTGTATTCAGGTAAGTTTGATACTTTATATTGACCTTTCTTTGATTCATTAAGTAAAGCACTCTTGGACACATTGCAGGACATTTGCTGCAGTTGGTGTGGACCCAGCGATTATGGGCGTTGGGCCAGCTGTTGCGATTCCTGCTGCAGTCAAGGCGGCTGGTTTAGAACTCGACGACATCGACTTATTTGAGATTAACGAGGTTAAAGATAATAAAACACAACTCTTCTTTCTATACAATTTGCTCTGTAGTCCTTGTATATAAAACCCTACTGCGTGTGTTTAGGCATTTGCATCTCAGTTTGTTTATTGTCGTAACAAGCTGGGGCTAGACCCGGAGAAGATTAATGTCAATGGAGGGGCCATAGCCATTGGACATCCCTTAGGCGCTACAGGTATTTTTCCTCCCCATATGGTTAATGAGTTCCTCTGATCTAACAAGACTATGATACACTTTCTCAGGCGCCAGATGCGTTGCAACATTGCTGCACGAGATGAAACGTCGTGGTAAAGACTGCCGTTTTGGAGTAGTGTCAATGTGCATAGGTATGTTCAATCTCAATTTCAATCTCAATCTCACTCTTTCACTGAGGTATGGTTTAGGGATGGTTGATTTGGGAAACCGCGCAGGGTCGGGAATGGGAGCAGCGGGGGTGTTTGAGAGAGGAGACGGTGTGGATGAGCTCCGCAACGTCCGGAAAGTAGAAGAACAATAAGGCCTTTGACCAAGGAACCTTGCTAGAGAGACTTTTACAAACTACAACTCACTAGCTAGTAGCTATTACAAATAATTGTGTTTTAATATTTAAAATAAATTTGAAATATTATGACAAAACCATGCTTGCAAATCTCTTATTGGTGTATATATTAGATGTACTTCAGGAAATATCAAAAAAAATGTAGTTGGTTGGTTACACATGTGAATGTACATAATCTTAGAATTAATTTTTGAATTACTGTCCGGCAAAAATACAGAAATGCTAGCAATCTTGTGGTGGCGTCCCTTAACAAAACGTACGAACTTATAAATTATTTTGATACTTCAATCAAAATGGGGTGGTGGCGCAGTTGGCTAGCGCGTAGGTCTCATAGCTCCTGAGTGATCCTGAGGTCGAGAGTTCGAGCCTCTCTCACCCCATTCTCCATTTTTATTTTTATTTTATTTTCTTTTCTTTTTTTTGAAAGAACTGCGGTTCAGTACTTATTTAACTTGTTAGTAGTAGCTTGTAACCTCATAGGTTATTATCTTTATAGGTCGAGAGTATATTGGATTTTACTTTCCAGATGGCTGTGATCTATTCATTGAAAGAAGAACAAATTAGAGGGAGGAAAGAAAGACTGAGATAATGGGAACTACTAATTATTATTGAACTTGTAAGTAAGCTTCTTCTTTCCACGGAATAAAAACTAATTCAAAAAAAGTTATTGCAACAAATAGTAATGAAACGTAAAAATAATATAAAAGCAAAATAGCGTAATGTTCCGCATTGGCATATATTTACACAATTTCATTTTCTTTCTACTCAGCATATGCAAACAACGTCTCACATCTTGACTGCTACATTTACATTCACACTTGATCCATTTGGTTGAATCCGATTAAAGCTTAGTATTGCACCAATTTAATAAGACTTCCTTCATTGGATAATCACAGTAGAAACTCCCGCATCCTAACCGGTCTCTTCACAGCATTTGTGAAACCCTGCAAGTATAATATATATACACATCAGTGGACATTATACAAAATTTTGATTTAGTCTGGTTATCTTAGAATCATCCTTTTGTGGAGTTTTTGGTTGCAACATAGCCTGGGGTTGTGACATACCTCGTTAAACTTGAAGAGAAGAGGGCGTGAATCTCTTTTTGCGGTTGCTCGCTTTTGTATATCCTCCGGATCTTCATAATCTTTCCTCGACTTCCTAAACCTGCTCTCACACGACAACCATGCAAATAGTATATGATCATCATGACACCAAAGTGATAAAGCATGAAATACAACAAAGAAGTTCCAAGTTGGGAAAATTGACAGAATATTCTCCAAGTACCTGTCGAAGAAACTAAGGGCGGTGCGAGATGCCTTTTTCACATCACTAGATTTGGGTTCTGAACTTGTGGCCTTCTTCTCAACTGAGACAGATGGAGGTTTTGAGGTAACTGGATCTCTCTGATACTCATTTGTTTTCCTGGCTAAGTCTTGATTTGTTTTCTTAATTTCAGGGTTGTTCAAGATCCCGGACCTTCCTCCACTTGCTTGCAATATCTTCTGCTTCTCAACCTGAGTTTATAACATTTTATTTGAAAACCAGACAATCAACAACTTCATGCAGCAAAAGGCACATTATTTAACAAGTTCCAGCAAAGAAGATGCCAGACTTACTTCATGTACCAACACTTGTTTCATTGCTACGGTGAGTACGTGATGTTTGAATTGGCGACCCTGCCAAATGTTGGAAAGACGATGAGTATTATCCCCAAAGGCAAAATATAGTGGTCAGATGCTAAGAAAAAAAAAAGCAGAAACAAAACCTTGAAACTAATGAAATCAAATAGATGTGGATCTAAAGCAAGAACTGAAGCATCTGAAGCAGCATCCTCCCTGAGGTTACTCAGAGCAGGATTAGGTTTCACATTCTTATAAGTCACAGAATAAGAGCACATAAGCATGACCAAACCCGCCAGTTGATCCTTTTGCCTCTCTGATAACAAATGCGATGCCACCTGAGGAGCATAGCAAGATGTTATCCTAAGAAGAGTAGCGGATATATGGAAACCAGGGATGTTGGAGTAAACAAATGAAGACATACTGGTCTAAGAGTTGGGGGAGAAAGAATATGCAATAGCGGGGACACAGAGTCTTCTACGAAAGACTTGATCGACAAATGCCTCCCAATATAGGGAGGTATCTTGTGGTACCAAGACCGCAGGGACTCCTGCTTTTCCACCATAAGCGTTCGACATCTGGTAGATTTCATATTGAGAAGTACTAGTAAGCAGAGACGCTTGAAATGCCTTTCTTAATCAATAAAAGATGACACAAAAATCACCTGTGGTAAGACTTAGGCCACTCAATAGTTGGTCTTTGTATCTGGGCCACTCGACGGTGTATAGGTATCACCAGACTAGGAAAATAAACTGCATCACAAGGTAAAAAACAAGAAGTGTTATTTACAGGACTTAATTATCATCTGAGCTTTAAAGGCTTTACCGTAGAGAGGCATTTGTTGGGTGCACATAATATATCGATGCAGCAAATCAGAAGTTCCAAGACAGTCCAAGCAGCTAACCTTCAAATCAAAATGATTACACATAAAAATACTTCAGAACATAACCGCAAAAACATACAGAACAAAATAGTCACAGCTCATTGGAAATTATTAATTAGCCTTACTGTCTTGTCCATCACCGGATCATGGTAGTGAAGCCGCAAAATGTTTTCATGTATACCATCGAAAATCAAATCATAATCACCCCTGCACATTCAGTTAACTACTTAAGAATAAAGGAATAAAGGATGCATGCAAAAAAAGTTATGAAATATGAAAGTGTCTTGTACGTACCGACTAGATACAAGAGTGTGTAAGAAATCAAATTTTTTGGCCTCACTACCAGAAGCGTCGTTAGATCGTTCTCGTTTCATCTTTCTCTTGTTGAATATCTAAAAAGAAGAAGCAAGCTTGGATCTAATATGAAGTGGATCTGTAGGTAAAGCAAGCTACGCCACTTAATTGTGCTTTCATTACCTCTTTCCAGATATCAAACAGACTCTTTGACATGTCTTTACGCCCTACAACTTGAGAACCAATGTCGATCTAAATGAGAAAGAACGAGGCGATTGTTTAGCTTATTAGAAGGCTCAATCTTCAAGAATGGAAAATCAAATAGAAAGCTAACTGCCTAAAAAACAAAAATGTTGAAAAGCTGCTAGAATTAACACATTATACAATTGGTTTTCAACTACTAAAGAGCGCTCATAGGTCCAGCAAAGACATTTTATATTTCAGTTGGCAAGGCACCAATCAGGTTTTCCTTCTCACGTTATATAGTCGAGTAAATTAGATTTTTCAGTGAGTCAAAGCTTTCCGCAAGGTACGAATTTCTGGAGTTTTGCTAAATCAAATTGAAAGTGGATAAACACTCAGCCGGCAAGAAGCGCATCAAAGACTCACCACATTGATGGTTTCATTCTTCTTGTTGAGAAATTGCAGAGTGTTCAAGCAAGAGCGTATGTCGCATTCTGTAACCGCCAAAGAAAAGGCAAAAGATAGCAGAATCTAGTTAAAATAAGATGAGATCAAACTCGTTGGCAAGATATCAGATTAAGAACCAAATTAAAGTGAACACAGTGAGCATATGGAAAGGGAGAAAGATACCAGTGTACTCCGCAAGTGCACTAAGACCGAATGATCTTGTTTTCATCCCCTCCATATTACAAATATACTTGAGCCTGTCATTTGCACATTTCAGCCTAGTAAGACAATTGCTAGATAAATAAAGACATGGAGAAAAATATTGAATTTAATTTGTATATAGTTCACTGATTCTAAATACAACATACAAACCATTAAGGTACGATTTTTGCATATTCAATCACATCTTGCAGAATGATGATTTTCCAGACATTCAACCCAGAGAGGAAACTAGTCTTACAGGTGACTGACAGTTGGACTAATAGTTACCAACGACTGTACCCTTACCAAAATGAAAAAAAAAAGAATTCTTCTGTCGCGCAATATAGAAAGAATATAGTTACCTGTTTACCACACGACTCACTGTTGGTTGAACAAATATATGAACCCTGCAAGAGAAGCACATGAGTTTATCATCATACTAAGAGGCGAAGGTTTATCTAGAATGAGCATTTGATAGGCTGATATACTCAATACGTGTCGAAGACAAGAAACATTTTGAAAGCAGTATGCTTTACGTAAAAGTAGTGCTAGCTTCGCCAAACAAACAGGAAAAAGAGACCCTCAAAGTGAACAAGAAGTCGAACTTACTTCGCTATTTGCCGCAGAGGTCTAAGAGCTGGTGCATATAAGTCATTACATATACAAATGACGGGTCTTGATAGTGGTGCTGTTCGCCGCTGCTTCTTCGAGGAAATCTTCCCATTATCTATATTTTCCTTGCCTGTAGCATGCTTCCTTTCTGCCAACACCTATGCAGCAAAGATACAATGAAATACTAACAAATGCTATCACATAGTTATTCCCGAATTGGTCTTCAAGACTTCAAGAAAATGTAAAAGGAAAATGAAAATTCAAGAAAAGACAAAGAGAATCAAAGGAGGTCTAGAGCTAGCAAGGTAAGATAGGAGTAATCAAAAACCTTCTTGCAGTTGCTGTGACTGGGAAAGAGAGAAAATTAGCTAAATCTTTCTTCTAGAGGTAAAATGAGCAAAGAGTTGATAGTCAGTATTTGCCAAACTTAACCTAAATCAGAGAGCCCAATACAAGCATGCACAAACATACCATCTTTAGAATAACATCTACTGCTCCTTTTCCATCACCAAGAGCTCCATCTATCTCATCAATCACCTACATAAATTATCGTCAGCATCTTCTACTTCAGGCAACTCTGAGTAATCAAATTTGACACGATGAAAAAAGGTCCCCAGCGAACATCGAGTAAGCCAAGCATACCAAACATTTAGGTCTAGAATCAGCTGTAACAGAGTTCATCTGAACTACATCAAGAATTTTAGTTTCAATGGCTGCTGCTGATCGCTCGTCACTAGCATTGATCTGCAAAATAAGACTGGTTACTTTAAACCTAATACACAAGAACAGAAGAATGAGAAACATGCACATACAGAAGTTGCTGCACCACAATTAATGAACAATCGTTTCATTAAGGAATGATAACATGGACATTAACCAATGTCCTGCATGCAAAACCATAAGAAATTAAAAAGCGAGATGCCCCCGCTTATCCTAACAGTCAAGAACTTAACTAGCGAAATTATGAATTTGGTTTGTGAAAGTAAAGGGTATACAAGAATACCTCAACAACGCGATATCCACAATGCTTAGCTGCAACATGAGCAAGTGTAGTCTTACCAAGCCCTGGGGCACCACAAAGCAGAAGGATCTACAATAGCAGTGAAAATTAATTTTTTTTACGACCGATACATACTAATGGTTTTAGTACAAGACAACGACAAACAGCTTCTTAAAAAAAAGTTTGAAGTCTAAATCAGTTTATCACACCTTTTGCTCCGGAGAACCAGTAAGTTTTGACTTTTTGTTCCACAAGTCATGATTATCTGTAATGTTGCTATTGCACACGTCTGAATTTTTAGAATATGTAGAACTTCCCTTACTCCATCTATTGAACTGATTTTTCCTTGTGAAAGCTGAATCTGATTTTTGACGATGACTTGTTGTAGAATGTCGTTTCAAAGCTGACAATACTTCATCTGTCGTGCTCTTAATTTCAGATCCAAAAACAGAAGCGTCCCACTGCTTAAGCCATAACAGAACCTGCAAAAAACGTTTAGAACATCAACTACTAGTTCAAATCAGACGCTGCTCTAAAATCATTCTACTGTTTCTTGATTCATCTAATTTACCCAGAATATTTACTAAGATATGCAAAATACCTCTCGGTTGGTCTGCTCATCACTGAGAAGCTCAGTAAATGAGCTCGGAGAATATTTGTCCACCCAGAGTTTTTCATGCATTACAGATGTTTCTGCAGTAACGGTTTCATTCTGATCTTCGGAACTAGTTTGCAAGACCTTAAATGTCCAAAGAAAACACATACTGGTTAGGAGGGGACATAAATATCATCCACAACTGCTGAATATTATCCCCATGCAAGCTATGATTCACATACAGACAAATAATGAATGCTTTACAACTATTGTAAAGGGACGACACAAGAAAGAAACTGACACCGTTTTTCTGCAAATAAAATTAACAAGAAATTCACCTTGTTAAATGCCTCTTTCTCTGATTGTTGTAGAAGAACACTGATGGGATCTTTGATAAGACCTACAAAAGATTAATGAATGCTAAATTCCTAACTTCCGAGAAAATTTATTGCCAGAAGATTGTATGCCCCATAAAGAAATCAATGGAGTCAGAAACCTTGTCTACAGTGAAGTTCTCGCATACAGAGCCAAGACTACCAAATAACATATTCTAAAGCTAAACTGATCTTTAACCTATGTCCCTGCGCTTTCTTCAACTCCCAACTGAAGTATACCAAGAAAGAAATCGATACTATACAGATCTAATTCATTTAAGCTACACTAGGAAAAACAAAATCCTAGAATTCACGGGCAGAGATTGAATTTCGAAGACAATTTCGGAACAGATCAAGCTTAATTGAAATCTTCGTACCATTAGACTTGGCTTTCACATCCAATTTCTTCACTTCTTCATCTCCCAAAGCTCGGCAGAATTTCGCATAAACCCTCTCTCCTCCGTCCGGTGCCGTGATCGGAAAGCATTCCCCGTCTATCTCAGAAGCGTATCTGAAAACTCCAATAACGAGATTACAAAAAAAATCAAAATACAAAATTTCCGAGCCGATGTCTGGTGAGCAGTAGAAACCTGGACAAAATAGTCTCATGGGGAATGACATCTTCTTCTTCCTCCAAAACATGGACGACTTCCTTAACCGGCGAGGGTCGTAACCAGTCCTCGTCTTCCATTTCTACCCGATTATCACCAATTTTGCTTCTCTTCTCAGAAGCAGGAGAGACTTCGTCGAGATTGACAATCGGATCGGACATTAGACTCCTGGGTCGTTTACAACCGTTGATATCAGAAGATTCCGGTTGTCGGACATGAGGCTCCTTCTGCGCGACGTGCTCTTCTTCTTCTTTTTCTTCATCGTCGTCGATTGGGTAAGGATACGGCGCCTCCTCGAAGTTTAGGTACTCATCTTCTTCTTCTTCAGGAAAGTAAGAGTTGGCTTCGAGAAGCTCAAGCTCCTCCGGCAATGGGATATCGAATTCCATTTTCTGATATGATCGGGCGGATCGGAATTTTGTGGAGATCGGAATTTTGTGGAGAAACAGAAGTGGCAAATCGGAATCTAGTGGTGAGCTTGAGCGGGAATGAAAAAGAGTTTTCAGCGGGAAAGCTGTGGCAGCTGAATCTCAAACTAGGTTTTTCGGCCCATAACATTTTCTGCCCATTTCTCTGGAATAGCACAAAGATATACTACTACGGATTTGGAATTTTTGCAACATTAAAAACAAATCAAATTTGTGTTCTCAATTGTATTGATATATTTCTCTCGTGTCAACCACAATTTGTAACCTTTGTTTAAGACAAGATGCTTCTGTATACAAGAGAGATTTCGTGTCATGTATCGGTTGCCCCTCATAGGTGATCGGGACTCGGAAGATACAGAATTTGTTAAAAATACAAAGTGGTTTGATTTGAATCATAACTATATTACCACTTCAACGAACATGCTCATATAGCACCAGACTTTTTATGACCTAGGTCGGTATCATCATCATTTTCAATTTATTATCATCATCACCATAAGCAGTCATCAGTCGGCAAAATCATTTAATAGTTTTCGATCTCTTGGCAAATACTGGTTCGCAAGGGATCAAAATGTCATCAGGTGCAAGCAATATAGGAAATTTGTAGCATACATATATGTCTATCTATACAAAACCAATTCAAGCAGAAACATTATAATGATGATAGAACAATAAAAGAAAAGGCAGTACGATGTACCGAGTGAGAAACATCTCAGAGGGTTTTGAATTTTCTGGGCTTAGCACTTGAAACCGTGACAAACTGAGAGCACGATTATGAGAATCAGTGCGACAATGATGGCGAGAACTATGAGTTTTATCTTCATGTTCTGAAGCCACATCTTTCTTCTCATCTGCGTCCCTGTTGTTCTGAAATCTTGTGCCTGTAGCAGTTTGTTTAATCAAATACGAGATAAGACAATATGGTGAACCAGCTTTATATTTGTATTTGTGTGCGAGTGTCTCGAGATTTATATGTATGCAGGAGATAACTGCATCAGAGTCTTACCTGTGAGCGAAGGTTCTCGGTTTTGTCCACCAAAAGCTCAATTTTCTCACCACGGTCAAGAACCTGCAAATGAATTGAATTTGATATATAATACACTCGTTTGTGTTACATTGGTAAAATTGGACATTTTCTAAGATCTGATGCATTCAATAGATACCAAATCAAGAGATTCCAGTAACTTAGTATTACTAGATTTCGGAAATGCAAAAGGGGCATGTGTGAATCATAAATATATATATCAACAAAAAGAAAGGCATGGATTCCAACCTTCTCGATGTTTTCCATCATAACTCCCTTAACTTCTGACACTTGCGCCTTCACCTTAGCAAGCTTGCTAATCTCATCTGGATGATCCATACAATACTGCATGTGCTCTTTCAGCTTAGAGCTTCAAGGTAACCAAAAAGAGTCAGTCCAAGAGTATTGAAGAGAAAATCGACAGAAGCAAAAGAAGAGATACAAAAATATGTACCCAAACTCTTTATTCAAGCTGTTTGCTTGAGCAGTTGCAGCCTTTCCCCCACCATATCTCTTGTTAAAATCCTCTTTTACTCTTTCCAGAAAGGCCATCGGAATCTGCCGCCCAGCAGAATCAACCGCAACAACACAATAGGCTGCACAACAAGAACAAAATTAATCTCATATAGCGGATACAGCACAAGACTTTCCCTTACGGGATAATCAGGTGGCATTGATGTATGGCTACAACGAAAGGATCTGTCACAAAAGCGAGTCCCCTAGATTCGTTGAGAATAAAGCGAGTCGAAACCATGACGAAAGAAACAATAAGCAAATAAGTTATGCAAATCAAGCAACCAGTAAAAACGGCATCCAGATCGATGTTGGTGTTCTTCCACATAGTGTCAACCAAACATACCACGGAACCATCGAAAACTGAGCAAAAACTATATGTAAAAGTGCAGATATCTATTGCAACTGATAGATACAGATCTAACCCTAAAATCTTGGTACAAGCGGCTAGTGAGAGAAATCAGAATACTCAAAATGCACAAATCTACACGAGTCGATAGATAACGTAAGGCATATACGCAGTGAACAGACAAAAAAGAGACAAAGCGAAGAAACCTAGACACAAATCGAGGCAAACACCGAGAGGTGTAAGCGTGAAGAATACATTCAAAACCTGTGTAATAGATCAAACAATAATGACTTACTGAATCCATCTTCGACGAGGTAGTTGAACGTGTGACCGTCGCAGTTGTAGGTGAACTTGTTGTTCGAAGAAGGGAGCTTCTGGAGGCACTGAGCAGCGATGGAGGTGAAATTACCTTTGAAATCAGTGAACTCAACGAGGATCACCGTGCCGCGAGCGACAAAACTGTAGATCAACGATTGTTGCGCCATTTTTCTTACCCTAAATCCTCGATACGATTCGATCCGATCGACCGTCTAATCAGAGAATTTTGTATGGGCTGTCGCGAAGAACTACAGATCTAGAGGACTTAACAACAACAAAACGAGGACTAAAGTGGGAAAGGGAGAAGAAGAAAAAAGTAGAAAATGAGTCAAGGGTAAAGTAGTCATTCCATGATATCAGATGGGGGTAATAAAATATATAAAACCTATAATCGAAGGGCTAGAAAACAATTTCGAAACCGAAAGACCGAATCTCGTGAAGTTTTGGACCCATTCTGTTGCCCGGATCCGGCCAAGAAGCTCGTGGACCTTGCGAATGGCGAAATCGTAATTATCAATTTCCAGGACAAGTTTAGGTCCCATGGTCGAAGAGAAACACAGAGCCTGTCTTTTTCAAAAATTCTTCTTTTTTTCCAAATCCAGCATTGATCACAGTCTTAGTTCAGTCACAAATTCGAGCAAAAGGTTTAACAGGGAAACAAATGGTTTTGTAAATTGTACTCCAAGGAGGTGAAGCAAAACCAAGGAGGTTTCGAATTCAAAGATTTTACAATTAAGGTTTCTCTTATAATAGAAAATAATCTATTGACCGTTGAAAATCATCAAAACTACTAATCAGCAATTCACACATTTCTATTCTTTTTTTTCTCTCTCTTTATTAAAAAAAAAAAGTTGCTAAGGAGACAAACGGCCATAACAGAAAATAGGTTTTTTTGTAACGAAATAAAGTCCAACACAGAAGACCTTCCATTAATAATCTTCTTCCTTAAACAGGCCTCATAAGCTGTGAAATTCAATCAAATCCATATACATATAGGCGAGGCGGAGCCAACCCAAAAACTAGCTTACAATGTTTTGATTTACTTCCATCGTATCCGATGTGGGATATTTGCATTCCCACATTCTAATTCCTCTGCATTTTTTTGCTATCCGCTAAACTTTGTTCTCACGTGCTCCTCAATGTTTTATCAACAACGATCAAATAATTTAAAACTTTTGTAGTTTGGTAAGAAAACAAAAAGTTAGGTTGCGGTTAGAAATCGGTTGGTGAATTGGAATGCAATTAAAGGTCATTTTTTTTTTTTTTTTTGATAACCAAAATTAAAGGTCATGTTGTTGCAACAATATTGCCAATTAAACACTCTTTAAGTTACATACAATTAATTGTTTAAATTTAAAATTTGCATATGTTAAACAAACGAGTCAGATTATAAAAATTGAAATAGAGGTATACTGAAAACATTTCACGAAAAATGCAGTTTATAAGGATGTTTGAGTTATGTATATAAATATTGTCATTATCAAACAAAAAAAACACTATTTTATCATTGAATAAAGTTCTAAGATTTATCGAATTAATGTGGCTAAAAACTTAATGATTTAAATTTCGATGGTTTGTTAAAAAAATCATACGGTTCAAGGTTCGGGATTCATGGCAAAATAATTTATATATATATAAAGTTGAATGTCTTCTCTTTTTAGGTTGCCACATCATCTTTTCTTACTCTATATTTGTGATACATCATCAATTCATTTGTGACACATCATCAATTAATTTGTTAATGTTGAGTTGTTTATTTGATTTATTATGTTATGTGTTATTGTATAGTTAACTTTCAAAGAAAAAAAATCATATTATTTAGTAAATTGAGTATACAACATATATTTAAAACTAAAAACTAATATTTTGATTTGCGGAATCCGTTTTTGTGGACATTTTAAAACAAATACTTACAAAATAGAGTTTATTTCATCGAACACCTTCCATGTATGGATCCCCATTAAGTGTTTTACATTCATAGTCTATGGAAATAGATGTTTAGGGTGTTTAATGGTTTATTAGACTTAAGATTAATGTTTATTGATCATTTGATTATGAATTGAAATTTGTGTCAATTAGGTGATTAGTGTTATAGAAATAGATTAGTCTTAATTAGTGATATAGACCTAAGGATTAGCTTTGTTTGTGTGCTTTGGCATCATGAATTAGTTTAGAATTGCCCAAACCAATAACCTTTCCCAAAAATTCGCTTGTTTATCATTGAATTAAACTGTTTTAGATTTATAGTTTGTTTTCCCGTTTTGTTTAAGTTTGAAACTCGTTAGTCTTTTAGTCACTTGTGTTTTATGCTTTGATCTTCCTTGTTTATTTTTTATTTGATTATGATTGTTTAGAAAACCTCAAATCCTATTAGCTTACCTCAATTAATTTCTTGTATTCTTGGTGTACTACTCTTAACTTTTTTGGTTCGATCCCTAATGTTGCAATAATATATGCACATTGGGTAATTGATGTTCATTATCATGATTCATAAGCGAAATACATATCAAATTATGAAATATATATTGTAATGGTAAAATAAATAAAGAAAATCGTTTGACGGTTAATGTACTGTATAACCGTGAAAACTAACATGTCCAATTATTGAAATTCCATGGATTAATTTAACTAATAAAATCTCTCTCTCTCTCTCTCTCTATATATATATATATAGATGCCTTGCTCGTAGGTCGAACTCAACTCGCGTTGCATTTACCATGGCTTCGCAAACCGAACTAGGTACAAAAATTAACTAATAAAATCAGAAAACAAAAGGAATGTTATTTTCTTTTTGCATGTCATATGTTAGATAACATTTTGCATTGCAAAAATGAAAAATCATATTTGGATCTTCATCTACAGTCAAACCTCTATAAATTAATAATGTTGGGATTTCAAAATTTTATTATCTTATAGAGATATTAATTAATTGATAAATTAATAATTTATCGATAAATTAATAATTTATCGATAAATTAATAATTATTAATTTATAGAGATAAAAAAGTTTAGTGTATAATTTTTAAAATTTTATTTTATTTGAATAGATTATACATCGCAATTAGATATTGTATCATAAGCTAAAACACAATAGCAAATTGTTTTCGACACTGTAATATTCGTTCAGGAGATGTCGTATCAAGGAATTTAGAAGATGAATCAAACGACATTCATGAACTTGAAGTAGTGATTAATAATATCGGTTATCGAATCGAAACAGAATGGATGTCAATAGTCTACTCGACTATCCATGTGAAAATGATACATGCTCAGAAGCTCAGAGTTTATAAGAAATTGTAGCTACTATCCTTACTGAAGATGATGAAGTTGAAGATGATGTTATGGAACCTTTGAAAGTGGTTACACGCAAAGAAACAATTATGGCCTATAGAAATCTTTACAATTTTTGGAAGCACGTCGAGAGGACAACACCAAGAGTTATAAATGCAATAAGGAAGATTAGAGATGAGCTCCAACGAGATTCTAACTTTAAGAATAAACAAACAACAATAGATTCATATTTTACTAAATTGTCTTAGATATGTAAGCATAAGATTTATAATTATTAATTTATCATATTATTGAGACCATATATTTACATAGGGATTTCAAAAAAATTTATTATCTTATTATCTTATTATCTTATCGAATTGTGTTAAATTTTACACTGGTCCGACTCGGAACCGGAAAAATTTATTAATTTATAGTGATTATTAATTTATCGAGTATTAATTTATAGATGTTTTACTGTACCACGTAAAAAACCGATCTACCAACTCGATTTTCAAAAAAGTCTTAAGACTATGGATTAACACGTTTTTCTCTATGGACAATTCAGTATAAAACTCATATCATTGTCATACCCATTCAAACAAACGAAAGACTAATAAACAGATAAGGACGAATACAATTGTTTTACTTTATAATTCGATTTTGAGAAATTATATTAATTTACGTTTCATGAACAAATCTAGTGTAGAATGGTAAAAAACACTAAAATAGAAAATACAGAAGAAAATTAATTTTATTTTAACTCCACTAGAAAAAAAATTAAACTAAATAATATTTTTTTCTTCTAATAATACAGATAGAAATTACAGTTCTAATTTGTAGACCAACCTCTTTACTTTTGACATTTGGACACTATTCTCTTTCTTCCAGCGAAGCAGGAAGACATAAATCTATCTTTTCTCTCTTCTTGTGTGATTCAATTTTTTTTTTTTTTTTTGTGATTTTCCGATATTATAAATATACAAAAGCACTTGCCATTTCTCGTGCCATCAAATCTCAAAAAGAAACTCGAAAACGAGAAAAAAAAAACAATGGCGAGCTCCGATGCTCTCTTGCCAATCTCCGCCAGAGAAGAAGACCCATTGTTATCCGACGGGTCAAGATCCGACCCGAATCCGGAAACCCATCTCCGTAGACGACCCGTTAAAGGTCTCCTCGCCGTCTCATTTGGGCTTTTGTTTATCGCCTTTTACGTCGCTCTCATCGCCACACACGACGGATCTAGATCCAACGACGCTAAAATCGACGAAACAGCGACGACAACGTCACGTGCCCGTCTCGCTGGCGTGTCGGAGAAAAGCAATGACCAGTTGTGGAAACTTTCCGGTGACCGGAATACGGCGGCGTTCGCCTGGAACAACAGTATGTTGTCTTGGCAACGAACGGCGTTCCATTTCCAGCCTGAGCAGAATTGGATGAACGGTACGCGAAAATAATTAATTTAAAAAAAAGGAATTTATTGATTTTAATTAGCTGTTAATTTGGTTGAGAATAACAGCAAAAGAAGAAAATAAGCATTTCCTCTTTTTGTTACAAATTCAAAGAATATTCAATTTTACTTTTCATATATATTTTTTTCCTTAATCTTGGAAATACTGTTAAAATCATCTTCAGATTTCCAAATTATGCAACAGTGATGGATTCATTCAAATCTAGCGAATTCTAATTAATTAGCCTCTAATTTTGTTCTAATATTTTGTTAATTTGTTTCCCTTTATCCACTATGGTGATGCTCAATGGCAAATTTGGGATTTTCTTTCTGCAGATCCTAATGGTAAGTTCACTTTCCTTTCTTTTCCGAATTTTCCTGTTCTAAAAAAAAAAAAATTCTCTTAGATCCCGTGAAGTTTGGTATATTATATGTTTTTTTAGTGTACAATATGAAAAAAATATAAGAAATAATTGGAGCGACGAGAGGTAGTAGTAGATCACAGAACATGACATCACACAACTCACGTTATCGCCAAAGTTAATATTAAACAAAAAAAAAAACTCGTAAAAGAGTAAAAGGTTCCCAGACAAAATCAGAACAGAGTTACCTCACAACCAATAGCAAAATGAATATTATTTTGTTTAAATTGATTTTGCCAGTTTTTATCCCACGTGAGATCTACATGCTATATCATTGGTTGCCATAGAAAAGTCTCTTATATAAATCGTTATGAATGCAAAGTTTGGATCTTGTCTCAAATTGGATAAGCCAGTGGGGTATACTAAACTATGCTATATTTCGATATGATACCTAAAACTTTCTCAATTTACCAATTAGAATCCCCAATATTTCGGAGTTATTCTCATTTTGACCCCAATAAAGTAAAACGTTTTACATTTCTCCAGGTCCATTGTTCTACAAGGGATGGTACCATTTTTTCTACCAATACAACCCAAACGCAGCCGTATGGGGTGACATTGTCTGGGGTCATGCCGTGTCTAAGGACCTGATCCATTGGGTCCATTTGCCCTTAGCCATGGTTGCTGACCAATGGTACGACGCCAATGGTGTCTGGACCGGCTCAGCCACAATCCTCCCCGATGGCTCTATCGTCATGCTTTACACCGGTTCCACCGATAAATTCGTACAGGTATGTATCTCGAAGTAATTTCAAATTTACATATCAATGTTTAAATGTTGGAACCAAATCAAACTAACAGTTTTCAGACAGTAGCACTATAAAACAAAAACTAGATCTAACAAAGTTTTGTGATTTACTACCAATTTTCGGCTCTAAATATAAAAGCTAATACAACTCTAACACATATGGTTAAATCCAATTAACGATCAAATCCAATAAGTTTTTGTAAGCAAAACACTACTTTTTAACTATATAATTCCCTTAGAAAATGGTTAATTCAATGGTGTTCATATGAAATTATGTGTGAACATGTGATAATTTTTTTGATAAAAGTATTAATATTTTTTATATAATATAGTAGTTCACGAAAATGTTATTTAAGATATTTCTATGAATTGTTAGGCAGATAATAGAGTTAAGTTTATAAAGCCAGATTTTTGGTAAGTTAGATATTGAACATGTAAATTAGGTTTAATGATTTTATCAATGATCTTTTTTAGGTCCAAAACCTTGCCTACCCTGAGGACCCCAACGACCCTCTTCTGTTGAAATGGGTCAAATTTTCGGGCAATCCGGTTCTTGTACCTCCTCCGGGTATTCTCCCAAAGGACTTCCGCGACCCGACAACTGCGTGGAGGACATCAGCCGGAAAATGGCGGATCACAATTGGTTCCAAGATCAACAGAACCGGAATCTCGCTCGTGTACGACACGACCGACTTCAAGACGTACGAGAAACTCGACACATTGTTGCACCGAGTTCCAAACACCGGGATGTGGGAGTGCGTTGACTTTTATCCGGTGTCTAAGACCGCTGTCAATGGGCTCGAGACATCGGTCAACGGACCGGATGTGAAGCACATCGTGAAGGCTAGCATGGACGACACCAGGATCGACCATTATGCAGTAGGGACGTATTTCGATTCGAACGGGACATGGATCCCGGATGATCCAACTATCGATGTCGGGATTAGTACTAGTTTAAGATATGATTACGGAAAGTTCTATGCTTCAAAGACGTTTTATGACCAGAACAAGGGTCGGAGAATCTTGTGGGGTTGGATTGGTGAATCTGACAGTGAGGCTGCTGATGTACAAAAGGGCTGGTCTTCTCTTCAGGTATGTTTTGTTTCCTTACCGTGGCGTGCTGTTAAAGTTAGGTTATTTGTTGTGGTTGCTTGTAATCCAAGTTGGGGCTAATCTTTTGCTTATACTATGATTAGGGTGTCCCAAGAACCGTTGTCCTCGACACAAAGACAGGGAAGAACTTGGTTCAATGGCCAGTGGAAGAAATCAAATCTCTTAGACTAAGCAGCAAGAAATTCGATATGGAAGTCGGTCCCGGGACAGTGGTGCCGGTCGATGTGGGTTCCGCAGCTCAGCTAGACATCGAAGCAGAATTCGAGATCACGAAAGAATCTCTCGACAACATCCTCGGAAACGCTTCGGTGGTGGCTGAGGCTGAGGAATTCAGCTGCCAGAACAGCGGAGGCTCCACCGTCCGAGGTGCTTTGGGGCCATTCGGATTCTCGGTTCTCGCGGATGAGAAGTTGTCGGAGCAAACTCCGGTTTACTTTTATGTGGCTAAGGGAAAAGATTCAAAGCTCAAAACTTTCTTCTGCACAGACACCTCAAGGTATTATAATTTCTTGAAATTATTATAAATGAAAGTCTGACCATAACATATTCATCGATTATGAAAAATAACATTTTCTTGTAACAGGTCATCTTTTGCAAACGATGTCGTTAAACCGATATACGGTAGCGTTGTACCGGTTCTAAAGGGGGAAAAATTGACCATGAGAATATTGGTAATATACCTTACATTCCTTGATATATTAATTTCTTTTTTTTTTAAATGAAAAAGGAAAAATTGATATATTAATTTCATTAATACAATACAATATGGATTGAATTTTTTATTTTCTTTTCATGTTTTAATAATAGGTGGATCATTCGATAGTAGAAGGATTTGGACAAGGTGGAAGAACATGTATAACGTCAAGAGTATATCCGACAAAAGCCATCTATGGAGCAGCGAAGCTTTTCTTGTTCAACAATGCTATTGATGCGACTGTAACGGCTTCGTTTAAAGTCTGGCAAATGAACAGTGCTTTTATTCACCCTTACTCTGAGGATGTTTTCCGTGCTCTCTCCCGCACCTGATTATTTACCCCACCTCCACCTAAATTCATTTTTTCTTAATATTTTGTAGATTATTTGTTATTTTATATATGGTTCGGGTTTGATCTTTGATTCATCATGTAAGAAAAAAGGGCACTGAAACACCATCATATGATTCTTGAGAACTTTTTTCTCACTATCATTATAAAAATTGAAAATTTTGGTGAAATAAAGTTTGTTTTTTTTTGTTTGTATTGAAATGTTTGATTTTGATTTTATTTGTTCATGAAATAATTAAAACCTTCGGTGGAGTTTAGAAGGTTCGATGATACGATCCAGAATTGGGTTAATGGGCCTAATTGGGCCATTGGACACTCATCTCATTATGCTGTTTCATTTGCTATATGTAACGAGGAAACTCTAATGTAGAGAATAGAGATCATCAAACGATTTAATCAAAAAACATTATAACTCTTCTTCTTCTTTCTCTCGTCTTCTTCCTCCTCTCTTCTTCTACTTCTCTTCTTTCTTCAGATAAGTCACAGGCTTATCATCTTCCCTCTATTTTCTTCAGATAAGTCACAGGCTTATCATTCGAGAACAGAGCTTTTTTTATCTCATCGTCAAAGTGTTTGAAACTGTTCGGTCTCTTGCTGCCACTGTAATGTGTTCTCTTCAACATTTTTCCTCCATCGCGATTTCCTTCGGAACCCAAAAATACGTAAATACCCCTCTCTTTCCTCGTCTATCTCCCATTAGATCCCGTAGTTATCCTCTGGTGTTGAGGGCAGCGACGTCAATTGATGAAATTCCCCCTAATGCCGTTCGCCGGAAAGTAGACCTGAACTGGAGAGGTGGGTTTAGTCTCGGCGTAGATTTAGGGTTATCTCGGACCGGAATCGCTATTAGTAAAGGCTACACCGTTCGACCTCTCACGGTAACTTCGAATTTGTCCATCTCTTGGCTGCTTAAGATTTAATGAATTGATGTGATTTGGGTATTACTAGGTTTTGAAATCGAGAGGGCAAAAGCTCGAGACCAGGCTATTAGAAGTTGCCGAAGAAGAGGTATAAATTCGATATTTTTTCGCGTAATTTCACAGACGTCGACGGGTATAATAAAACCCGAGTTTTGCAGGAGGTTGATGAATTCATAATTGGGTTGCCGAGATCTTCCGACGGGAAAGAGACGATCCAGTCAAACAAAGTTCGATCTGTTGCCGGACGGCTTGCAGTCCAAGCCGCCGAGAAGTGAAGCACACTCGCACACATTACATACATTTATGATATCGACGAAATGTGATTAATTAAATTGGTGAAATTGCTGGGCTTTTCAGGGGTTGGAGGGTTTATGTATTGGATGAACATAGGACATCATCAGAAGCTTCAGACAGAATGATTGTAATGTTAGTTCCTCTTCTCAATCTCTCTGCTCTTGCTTTAGCAATTCATGTTTCGATACATTTGAACAATCTTAATGTACATAATGCTCCTAAAACGCTGAGCTTTCATGAGAATTTCGGTTACTTGTGTGAATGATTTGAACCTGACGATGTTTGAGCATTCTATTCTTCCAGGGGACTCAGCAAGAGTGAAAGACAGAACAGAGAAGATGCATTCGCTGCAGTGGTAAGGCAATGAGAAGACGATCTTGAGTTCTAAAATATAGTTAGTAGTATCTATGGTTCTGATCGAATATCTTATGTTACAGATATTGTTGGAGAGGTATTTCTCTACACAAGGGCTAAGAACCGAGATTATACTTCCCAAGAGTTTAGACCTTCAAGAGAAGATCAAGAAGGGTGCATTTGTAGACCCCGACTTTTTACCAGAAAAGCTCGAAGAGTATTACACATTCTAAAGTAGTTTTGCTTTCGTTATCCTCACCGCCTTGTGGATTTTTGTTGTTATGATTTCGATTCGTTCTTAGGGACATAAGTATACACATTTAAACACCAACAAATAAATTTCTGGTTATGATCGTGTGTAGTGCACGTGTTGTTGAACCTTAACCAAGATCCAATTTTTCTCTGTTTTTGTGTTCTGTGTCTCAAGGCAGAACAGAGTCGAGTTAAATTGTGCAAAGACTTGGAAGTTTAGAAACCAAGAAGAAAACAGGTGAACACAAGTGACATACGTGTACACATCTTGCCCAATCAAAGTGGATAAAGATCGAAATCTTTCACACGTGCGAGACCATGGCTTCTCTATAAAGTTGAAAGTAGCACTACTGTTCTGCAAAGTTTAGTCCTTTAACAATGGCTTTCTCTTCGCTCTCTCCTCTACCCATGAAGTCACTTGACGTTTCGCGATCCTCATCTTCTGTCTCAATGTCTCTGTACCATTTTCCGAGATACCCATTGAGGCGTCTTCAGCTAATCTCCCATTCAAACCCAGAAATCAAAGATTCGTCAAACCATAGGTGAGACTCGAACACTTCCCTCGCAGACGGGGAATCTCAATGTTTCCTCGTTTTCGCAAATTTTGGGTTTTAAGAAGCTTATGGCATCGAATTGTTTTTCGAAAAGGGAAGATTGTTGCTCCGGCGGAGAATCGAAGACGTGGAAAAGGATTTTATCTGCAGCGTTAGCAGCGGCGGTTATCGCCTCGAGCTCCGGCGTTCCGGCCATGGCAGAGCTTAACAAGTTTGAGGCCGATACACGTGGCGAGTTTGGGATAGGATCTGCTGCTCAGTTCGGTTCTGCTGATCTCAGGTATCATATTAGGTTTTTTGTTTTTTTGATAAATCATATTAGGGTTCTTGTCTTAAAGTTTTCGAAGATTTGCGTTAAAATTTAAATCTTTAGAGAATTTTCATTTGTTTTCGATGTTGGAAGTTCGCTGAGATGAACACTTTTTGTTTTGCAGCAAAACAATTCACGCCAATGAAAATTTCAGGTAAATATTTGCCTATCGTCGGTGATGGAAATTGGAATCAACATAACGAAGTTCAAAGTTTTGATCTTTTAGGAAGTAAATTTTTTCAAGTTTGCACAATTTTGACTAATGGAATCTTGGATCAACAAGCACTAGATAAAACCAAACCATCAATCTGAAGAAGCAAGACTTTTGTTCTACTTCTGAATTATGTGTAGTGGCTTACTGATATTGTTGCAGAAGAGCCAACTTCACTTCTGCAGACATGAGAGAGTCTGATTTCAGCGGTTCGACCTTCAATGGCGCCTATCTTGAGAAAGCGGTTGCATACAAAGCTAACTTCTCAGGTAGTCTCTCTCAACTGTGCTATCCTGTAGCCTTCCCTTTCCAATGATTATGGATTTTTTGGTATTAGACTTATGAAAGAGAACAGATTCCACAAATCATAATTGATTTGTAACATGTACCCTTTTACTAGACTTTTCTGAATCTCAATTCCTTTGCCTCCACAAATCAAACTCTTTGCGTTGCATCCTTGATTAGATCCATTGCTGACATTTTTAGCTATCCTAGAAGTTCCCTAAACCTTGATTAGATTCAACGCCTGGATTTTCTTTTGGATTTGCTTCTCAGAATTCCTAGTCTTTCAAATCTATAAGTGTGAGCCTCAGAAATTTGAGATATGATGACTTGATAACGTCTGTGTCCCAATAAAGTCTGGGAAGTCTCTATGAGCTGACACAATTCTTCTGTTGGTTTGCTGTTTCAACTACTTAAGCCCTTGAAACAGATTATATTTTGAATAAAATTTATTTCAATTCTTCTCATCTTCCTTGATCTTAATTTGTGGTTTGCATCTCTGAAAAGTATGAATTTTGATTCTTCAGGTGCTGATTTGAGCGATACATTGATGGACCGGATGGTAAGTGACATACACTAGACTTTGTATATATATACTTGCATATGAGGCATTTTCCTTTCGGTTAAAGCTCGATTCTTTTCTGGCGATTTTAGGTGCTAAACGAGGCAAATTTGACAAATGCAATTCTTGTGCGTTCGGTTCTAACCCGTAGTGACCTCGGTGGTGCAAAGATTGAAGGTGCCGATTTTAGTGACGCTGTGATTGATCTTCTTCAAAAACAGGTAACGTTGTTACTTAACACACCATTACATTTATCCATAGCTTCCATTAACAGAAGAAGCTGAAAGCTTTTTACAAATGGTTTTCAATTTTGTTTTAAAGGCTCTGTGTAAATACGCAAACGGGACAAACCCATTGACCGGAGTGAGTACAAGGAAGAGTCTTGGGTGTGGAAATAGCCGGAGAAATGCATATGGCTCGCCTTCGTCTCCTTTACTCAGTGCACCGCCTCAACGTCTGCTCGGCCGTGATGGATTCTGCGACGAAAAGACTGGTCTTTGTGACGCCACCTAGTTTCAATGTGTTAAAATCATGCGTGTGATTACAATGCAGATATAACATTTGTGTCTTTATATGTTGTGTAACAGTAATCATGTATTGTATGTTTATAGTAGTATACTGAATTGTAAATGACCGGAAAGAAAAAAAAAAAAAAAAAAAAAAAAAAAAANAAAAAAAAAAAAAAAAAAAAAAAAAAAAAAAAAAAAAGGAAGAAAGAAGGTAACACTGAAAAAGGGAGATAATGGATCAATTTTGTCTCTTAAGACAAAAAAATCCAAAAGCCTGTTTAACCGGTGAATGAATATCTCTACCTAGGTTGTTCCCTAGCACTTGGCAGGTCAGTATTTTTAAAACAGTTAATTACTTTTTTATTACATAGATCACATAGCATGTGTCAAAAAAAAATAAAAAAAAATTCACAATAGCATGTTTGGAAAACAAATGGTTACCCTAAGCAATATATATCCACTATGAAATTTGACAATTTGTTTTGCATTATTTTCAGAATTTAATTATTAAGGTTTCAAATAACAAATAGATGTTTTTAATATGTGTGACAATTTAAAGAAATCAATTTTTATAAAACAGAGGAAGTACACTTTAAACAGTTGAATAAATAATTACTTCAAATTTTGTTAAATTCAAAACATATTATGGTCTTGGGATTTGTGGCCTATAAAGAAAGTAAATAACACTAATGATGACACTTCACATGCTTTTGTCTCATATTATGCTTAATGTTACCCTGAGTTTTAGATCGGTATCGACAGCATTGGTGATTAACTGCTATTTAATCGATTTTTTTTTTTTTTGAATGGTTGATTAATTGTTTTTTTTTTATAGGTTACCGAAATAAGAAATTTTGGATTTATCATTACCGTGTTTGTCAAACCCAAAGAGCACGCCCAAATCATGATGTTCCTTGCACCAAAATTCATGGGGAAGATTTTCGATCATTTTCTCAAATTTCTACAAAAAGGAAATGATTTAAGAAATAATTCCACATCGACAGATAAAATAATATTCGTCGCTTTTAATGTTACAAATTTACGATGGACTATCGTATGGGATGGAATTTGCGAGAAAGTTTACAACATTTTTAAGAGAAAGTTTCAATACATTAGATTCAAATGTATAAGTTCGAACTAGTTTAAAACAATTGATTTGGTCCTATCAGATTTGGGTGAAGGTTCAAAACAACATATCTCGTATGATATGTGATTGATGTATTTTGGATTGTGTATAGGAGTTTTAGTATACACGTTAGAATATTGATATCATGGTTTTTATCCTTTTTAAGCCATGATATAAGTCCGTTTTATAGAGTATTTCTACTATTTTGTAGTGTTTTAGAGTCTTTTACAGGTTTTAGCACGTTTGGAACATAATTGGAGATATTGAAGCTTTCTGGAACATTTTGGAGCAAAACAGAGATCATGTAGCTAAGAAGTCGATTTGAAGCATGAGTGTCGATCGATACTACCTTAGTATCGGTCGATACTCACTGCAGCAAGACACAAGTCGCGACTTTTTTGAAGAGTTGAAGAATTGCAAAATTGCCTAGAAGACTTTATTATTTACAATTTAGTCTAAAACGTGTTTTAGCATTATAATTAGGTTTTTGAGCCATTTTTGTGAAGGAGAACGCTTGATAAAACTTTATTCTACTCTGGTTTTTGGAGAGACAACTCTGAACTCCTGTTTCTTATTGATTTCTTTGATGATCTATTCAATCATGTTGTTTTCATTCTCCATGTCTGAATAGATCCCTTGTTAGGTTCAGGGTTCTCATAAGGGTTTTCTCTGAATGTTAGGTTAATTAGTTAATTAGGATTCACCGTCTGAATTAGTTCTTCACCATAGGTTGTTCTCATAGCTAATTCTAGGTTGACGAATCTGGAACTTAGATCTTAGGATAATTGATTAGGCACGAGAGTGCGATTAATTACCTGATAGAACTTAGGGTGAGCAAAATAACTATTCGCAAAGAGATTTGGTTTAGTTGTTTTGTGAACAAATCAAACTTGAATTAAAAGCTAGTTTAGACTTTAGGATTTGTAAAGAGATTTGGAATTCTAGGATTTAGACTTAGATAGTTTTCGCAACGAGAGTTGGTTAGCTATACTTTAGTGATTTGAGTTCAAGAACCGCGCTAAATCTGAATCATGTTAGTTAGTTTATCTACATTCATTGAATTCTTGAGAAATACCCTGAGCCTATCTTCTTTCCAATTGACTTACAACACTTTTAATTTACGTATTGCTTTCAATTACATCTTTTGGTGTAGCTTAATTCGAATCTATATAATCTATTGCATGATATCTGGAGTTCTTGTGTTCGACCCCTACATATACTACAACAACTGCTTTAGTACTTATAGGGTATTAATTTGAGCATATCAAATTTGGCGCCGTTGCCGGGGACTCAATTTCGCCATTAGATTTAGCTAAGAATTTCGACTAAATCGTTGAGTATCGATCGACACCCTAGTGGTATCGGTCGACACTCATCGCGTTTTTTCCGGTTACTTACATTCTTGATCTTTTGTGTTTCAGGTTGCATGCCTAATCGAGAAACCAGGAGAAACAAGAACACTCAGCTAGTTGATCTGTCAAACGAGCAGCTAGCACATTTGGAACGCACACTCAGAAAAGCAAAGAAGCCAGCAAAGATGAACAACAATCCAATAATTTTGGTTCGTGATAACGCTAGAGCTTTGAGAGACCAAGATGGTCATTTGTGCAATGAGAGGGGGCAACGACTTGATGGAGATGGAAACATCATTGTCCCTCTAGCTGTTGTGAATGTTGGGAATAATGTGGTTGATCGTGGTAGGACAATTGGAGAGTACAACAGGCATGATCAGTTCTATGCCAATCGATCAGCGATTCGCCCACCTGCTTTCCAGAGGAATGAATTTGAGCTGAAACCTGCATACTTCACTCTTGTGGGTCAGCATCCTTTTCATGGTCTTCTTCATGAGCACCCCCATGGATCATATTGAGAGGTTTGAGGACTTGGTCACTAATATCAAGTACAATGGAGTGTCCAATGATTACCTCCTCTGTAAGCTTTTCCCATACTCTCTTGGTGGGGATGCAGCTTACTGGCTGAAGCAGTTGCCTCCTAGATCACTGACTACTTGGGAGGAGACTAAGAATGCCTTCCTCAATAATTTTTATGATGATGCGAGATCCGAGGAGCTTAGGAACAAGATCTCCCAATTTTCTCAAGGACCAACTGAGGCATTTAAGGCCGCTTGGATCAGATTCAGATCATATCAGAGAGATTGTCCACATCACGGGTTCACTAAGGTTTAGCTACTGGGTATTTTCTTCAGAGTGATTGGCTGGAGGTATCAGATGGCTTTGGATGCTGCAAGCAATGGAAATTTCAACACTAGGTATCCTGACGATGCTTATGTGCTTATTGAGAACTTGGCGTCTAGCAATAGCACCAAGAATGCAGACTTTGAGCGGAAGAAGCAGGCTGGGAATTTGGATGGATCGCAGATTGCCGAGGTTCAAGCCAAGATGGATTCAGTGCACAATCTCCTGATGGATAAGACGAAGAAAGCTGTTTATTTTGCTGATGAAGATGAAGTGAAAGGTGTTAACTACATTGGTGGTGCTGGATTTCAAAGTCAAATGTATCAATACCCACCTCACCCACTCAAATCTCCAGAGAGCAATGTTGAGTCTATGCTTGAGCAGCTTCTTCAGGGACAGCAGAAGATGACAATGAATTTCAATGGGAAGATGGATGCTATGTACACAGACCTCAATGGAAAGATTGAAGCTCTTAGCATTCATCAGAAGAGGCTGGAAACTCATGTCGCTCAGACTGCAGCAGTTGTCAAGGGAAAGATGGTTCATGCACATAATGAATAAGTCAATGCGATCACCTTAAGAAGTGATGAAGAGGTCGATCCAGGAGTGAAAATTGGCCTAACTGCAAAGAACCTCGTCGATCTTGCTGTCGATGACGACGATGAGGCTCCCGAAATCGCTCCAATATCGATCGATACCACCCAGCATCGGTCGATACCCGTCCAAGGATCTGCCAAAGACGTTTCGATACAACAAGTATCGACCGACACTACCCAGTGTCGATCGACACCAGTACATATACTTTCACGGGACATCTCAGAACGCCCAGTGTCGACCGACACCACACCTGTATCGATCGACACCACATCTGAAGAGACGACATAGAAGCCTTGTATCGATCGATACCATTCTAGTATCGATCGACACCCCTTGCAGACTGAACCAGAAACTGTGAAAACACCCAAGATTGTCGAGGAACGTGTCTAGAAACCTAAAGTGCCATATCCTATACCACCTAGACACCTCAGAGGTCCCATCTCTGCAGAGAAGTTGCTTGGTTTTGAGAAGATGGTAAGGAGGATTCCCCATACGATGTCTTTTGAAGAAGCTTTGGAATACCGACCTTTGCTTAGTCACTTCCGAGATTGCAGAGAAACTCTAGAAGAGATCCATGCACTCTTCATCAAGGCAAAAAGCACACCACCACCATTGAAGCAGCTGACTAAGAGAGAAGACCCATGAATATTCTCAGTTCCATGCTCTATCTCTGGAGTTAAATTCAAAGAGTCTATCGTTGACTCGGGGGCTAGCGTCAATGTGATGTCAAGGGCAATTGCAGAGAGATTGAGAGCTGATATTCGTCCGCCCAAGACATCCATCACATACGCGAACTGTATCACCTCACTTCCATACGGTACAATCCCTGATTTGATGGTTGAAGTAGGAGATTGTCTGGTTCCTACTGATTTTCAGGTTGTGGAGATGAGTGCAACATATAGTACGCAGCTGATTCCTGGAAGACCGTTTATGGCTACGGTTGGTGCCATTATGGACACACCCAGCAAGAGAGTCTCGTTCTCATACATTGACAAAGAGGTGTACTACAAAGCCATTCCTACTAGAGGAACTCCCACACGTGTCTCTTGCATCGATGTTGTCACAAGAGAGACATTGGTAGTTGATAATTGGGAAGAGCCTTCTGACGAGCCTAATACCATAGACGTTCTAGATAGTCCTTCTGTCATCACCAAGAAAGACGTCAAAACAGCTAAGGCAAAGAAGAAGGTGAAGAGCAAATGAGTAAAAGGTGCTCCCTCTGTGACTTTAATCCCTCAGTAGTGTGATGGGGACTCGATTGAGTACAAGGTGAAGTGCAAAGGAACCTCAAAACCATTCTCCAAGGCTAGAATCATTCTTACTCCGGAGCTGAAAGAGAAAGGAAAAGAGGTTATAGAGAGCATGTTGAGTAGAACTCTGAGTCTACAAGTATCTAGCTGTGGAACTTGCATGGGAGTAAGCTCTCAACCTCGCCATGACTGATCACCTGAGCCAAAGTCAAGCTAATGACTAAAAACAAGCGCTTGGTGGGAGGCAACCCACTGGTAAGTCTGTACATAAGTCTTTTGTTTTTGTTTTTGTTTTTGGTTTTATGGTTTTGTGTCTTGTGTTTCACGTGCAACAGATTCAGAAGATCAATATCGATCGATACCCAACCGGTATCGATCGACACCAACCACTCGACAAAGGAGCAGAAACTTGCTACGAGTATCGATCGATACTAGTGCTGTATCGGTCGACACTCATCACCATCTCGGGTAACTTCTTCGATTTTCACCAGTCCACTTAGTTCTTCTGATTTCTTTTACCAACTCTAGGCTAGATAATACTAGGGACAATGTTGTTTAAGTCTGGGGGAGGTAGTTGCTGACAACGTGTTTGTTTTTCTTAGAGTCAGTCGTTTTGTGTCAAATTTGTTTTATTGAGTCAAAACCTGTTGGAGATTATGATCTTGTTCTTGAATCTACTGTTTTGACTTTGCTTCTGAGTGTCCATTGTTGCAGAATCAGTTCTAGATCGACTAATGAAAAATCCAAAGGCTGACCAGTTAACTAGAAGACACACATGTTTCCAGCAGAGTTCTTTTAAAGCCTGAGCCAAATTTGTGCACTTCATCGACGTGGTTAGTATTCATAGAGCTTGATTCCTCATTCATATATGACAAAGGAACCCATGTGTTTAAAGTAATGGTATCTCTCTCCCCTATTATAAGTTAATAAATAAGAGCATAAAAGATGAAATGATTTTCTTCTGAGTAGAGGGTTAGGAAAATTTCCAGCAATCCTATTATTCTACTTGGTGAGGAATGATCACACAAAGGTTGGAAGCGAGGCTAGGATTTTCCTATGATGCCATTATTCGCCTACACCCTTTGATACATTGAGAGGGAAGAACCGGGGATTTGGTGGCAAACACCATCAATACTCGCGTCTCATACCTTGATGTGTATATGCGAATCTAAAAGAAAAAAAAGAAAAAAAAAGAAAAAAAAAAGAGAGAGAACAAAATAAGAAATAAGTCTGGGGAAGAGAAAGTGATACAAAAAGTGTGAAATTTGGTGGTTCTTTGTCATGATATTGTATGGGAAAGAATCTAGAAGGTTCTTGGTATTAATCACATCGATGAAACTGGCGATGATAGGTTTAATTGAATGAAGCTGCGAAATAATGTGTGTAGTCTGGGGAAGCTGCGAATGCCTAAGGAGAAGTACATGGTGGTTAGATTTAGATCTGGTTATGTGACATTTGGGTGCTTGGGAAAAGGGTCATTGCAATGTTTCATGAACATGTGAGTCTCCGTGTTTTCAAACCTCTTTCTCTGGTTTAGTCTTCTATTTGCTTGAGGGCAAGCAAATGCTAAGTCTGGGGTAGTTGATATATCATGGTTTTTACCCCTTTTAAGCCATGATATAAGTTCGTTTTATAGAGTCTTTCTACTATTTTGTAGTGTTTTAGAGTCTTTTACATGTTTTAACACGTTTGGAGCATAATTGGAGATATTGGAGCTTTCTGGAGCATTTTGGAGCAAAACAGAGATCATGTAGCTGAGAAGTCGATTTGAAGCCTGAGTGTCGACCGATACTACCTTAGTATCGGTCGATACTCACTGCAGCAAGACATAAGTCGCGACTTTTATGAAGAGTTAAAGAATTGCAAAATTGCCCAGAAGACTTTATTATTTACAATTTAGCCCAAAACGTGTTTTAGCATTATAATTAGGTTTTTGAGCCACTTTTGTGAAGGAGAACGCTTGATAAAACTTTATTCTACTCTGGTTTTTGGAGAGACAACTCTGAACTCCTGTTTCTTATTGATTTCTTTGATGATCTATTCAATCATGTTGTTTTCATTCTCCATGTCTGAATAGATCCCTTATTAGATTCAGGGTTCTCATAAGGGTTTTCTCTGAATGTTAGGTTAATTAGTTAATTAGGATTCACCATCTGAATTAGTTCTTCACCATATGTTGTTCTCATAGCTAATTCTAGGTTGATGAATCTGGAACTTAGATCTTAAGATAATTGATTAGGCACGAGAGTGCGATTAATTACCTGATAGAACTTAGGGTGAGCAAAATAACTATTCGTCAAGAGATTTAGTTTAGTTGTTTTGTGAACAAATCAAACTTGAATTAAAAGCTGGTTTAGACTTTAGGATTCGCAAAGAGATTTGGAATTTTAGGATTTAGACTTAGATAGTTTTCGCAACGAGAGTTGGTTAGCTATACTTTAGTGATTTGAGTTCAAGAACCGCGCTAAATCTGAATCATATTAGTTAGTTTATCTACATTCATTGAATTCCTGAGAAATACCCTGAGCCTATCTTCTTTCCAATTGACTTACAACATTTTTAATTTACTTATTGCTTTCAATTACATCTTTTGGTTTAGCTTAATTCGAATCTATATAATCTATTGCGTGATATATGGAGTTCTTGTGTTCGACCCTTACATATATTACAACAACTGCTTTAGTATTTATAGGGTATTAATTTGAGCATATCAAATGTCTCACTTTAAAAAAAATAAAAATGAATCTTAATTAAGTAGTAATAATACATGAATTTTGTATTTATTGTTAATTAGTTCGGAGTTTGAAGCTCATAATTCCTAGAAACACAAAAGCATCATCTCCAATATTTTGCATCTTTTTCATTTTTAGGTCTTTCCACACACTTATATACATAAAAAATCGTCGGATACAAACATTAATTCATGTGTAACATTTCATCACAAATTATATTCTCTCCGTTTCAAAATATAGGTCGTTGTAAGTGGTTGCACACATATTAAGAAAATTTATAATTTGTCCATAATAACTTTACTAATTTAATAATTAATTTAACTATTAAATATTTTATTAGTTAACTTTGAGGTTAGAATATGTATTTTTTTGTAAAAATTATTTTGAAAACCGAGAATGAACTTATATTTTGAAAAAAAAAAAAATCCTAAAACGACATATATTTTGAAACGGAGGGAGTATTCGTTAATCACGGTTAAAAGTTATAAAAAGATTATCGAAGTAAATTATAAGCTACGGTTTCTGTTTGTGCCGACTGCCGACCATGAAACAAACACAATAATTATAAAATTCTTCATGAGAAAATGTAAATGCTTTATGCTTTAACTGCTTCTTTCTTGTGACCAAAATAAACAAAAAAAAAAAGGTTCTTCGTTCTTCTTTCACGGTCTGTCTCTATATAACATAATCTTGACTCGAGCCAGCATATGTCATTAAAAAATTTGTATCTCCTTCAAGCCACATTCTTCTCCTTCTTCTTTTTCATTATTTATGGTTATACACACTCAAGCTTCCTTGGAGTTATTATACCCATGAACACAACTCCGGTAAGTTGTCAGACCACATGTTTCATTTGAATATATTTTCTATATATCTATGACTTGTGTAGATTGTGTGTATGTTACTATTGTACAGGTTCAATAAATACACCATTCAAGCATAGTTGTCTAGAATATGTGACTCAAGAATCTTAATTTTTTAATATTAAAATTGAACACTTCTAAAGAACAAATTGAGATGTGGATATAGTAGTACAGCGTATCTGAGACAAATAATTTTGAAATAAATAGCTATTTTTGTAAGTGGATGCGTATACATATAGAACTAGAAGATTATTTAAAAACTAATTAATAATAAGAAGAGACAATTGTCTATTAAAAAATATTTATATTGGAGTTACATTTAGATTAGAGTTTATGTGGTTAATATATTATATTGAGTACAAGTATACATGCATATATATACGCAATGTATATATATGCATATATATAACATAAGTTCAATAATGTAGTAAGAATCAATCAAAGCAAATATAAATCTGTACCATCATCATCATCATCATCTACACTTGATTAGTGTTCGTGTGTACGTATATATAGATATGTATATATGCATTTATATGATATAATCATCTCCTTCTGCTCACTTCCATAGATCAATCTGACAACTCGAAGAAGTAGAAGCAGCATATTCTTCTCCCATGTCTGAAACCTTTTTTGGATCTTTTTCTTCATCAACTTGGTACTCCGCGTTGCTTGTGTCCTTGGCACTGTTCTGTAGAGAAGCAGAAGCTGTGGCAGCCTCCTCGTTGCTTAGCTGAGAAGCAACAAATTTATCGAGAACTCTCCAGTCCGTGACTTGGTCCATCGCTTGCTCGTTCCCGCTATTCATGTATATAGAGCTGAAACTCTGATTCCCTTGATTCAATTGTTCCTCATGTGCGAGATTAGACTGCTGCAAATTAGCATTATGGCTCGAGTTATTATCGATGTTGCTTGTTCCGTAAGGAAGAGAGTTGCAATTACTATTATCTTGTTGGATCTTAGGGCTTTCAAGTTGAGGAAGTTGGAGGAATGATAAAGGAGATTCATGAAGAAGATGATGTTGTTGTACCAGGTGGTTGTATTGTAGTTCTAGCTCTTGCTTGCATCGCAAGTTAGGGTCGTTGAGAGTGTAAGCAGATGCATTGAGTCCATATGGCAAAGGCTGTTGGTGCTCGTGATGGTGCTGATGCTGATGATGATTGGGGATAATCCGTCGTGGACCGTTTGTCTCGAGCTCAGAGGCCATAAAAGAGAGCTGATCGTCGTACCAATGTGAAGGCGATGAGTCGTAATCTCCCATTCGTCTAACTGCAGCCAATCTCTTCTTGAAAACCCTACACACAACCCATCCTTCTTCCTACAACCAGATATCATATATATAATGGGATTAACTCAAATTTTAGAAGATCATAGACTGCGATTGTTTAACATATATAAGATCCAAATAAATTGTAAAGAGAAGTTATGGTTTAGGGTTAATATTATACCTGAGGAGTTCCATTTTCATCAGTTTCTAAGCGGTATTCGTGCATTATCCAATCGGATTTTTGTCCATTTGGGGCTCTTCCCTTGTAAAACACAAGTGTTTTCCTCATACCAATGAGACTATGCCTCAAATATATAGCCTTGTCTCTTCCGGTTGCTTTCCAGAACCCTGCTTTTGTTGCTCTATTGGTTCGAGTCCCTGTGGGATACTTCTTGTCTTTATGGCTAAAGAAGTACCAATCACTCTGCTCTTCATGCCCAATTTTGCACAGCTCTATTTCCACGAGAGAATAATAAGAACACTTTTTAAAAACATTCCTTGGGAAATTGAATCAAATTAAAGGATTGAAGAAGGGTATAGGCAATGATGGGATTTGGCAAACCTTGAAGATCCCATGGCTCAATCTTGTAAAGATCAATGTCTTTTATGAAATCGATTTCTATTCTCTTCGATGCAACTTTTTTCCTCAAGTAGTAGTCTACAAGTTCTTCGTCTGTCGGGTGAAATCTAAAACCCGGAGGGACGTGGGAAAATGAATTCATCCTTTAGTCTTCTTGATCGATTAATTATCTGCTTATAAGAAAATTACCAAACAAATTGTAATCAAAATCATGAGATTACAATTTACAAACATAAGATATTGCTATATAGCTAGTTACATTTTCTACGTAACGTGGTTGTGTATTGATGTATTATTTCGACATAAACATATTATTATGCGTCTATATGCTTAGTTTATAAGAGAATGATTTCTACACTCAAAATCGACAGAACTATTATACCGTCATACATTTATTTATTTCAAGAAATAGTTTTGCTATATCTATGATATATGAAAACCATTCACATGGTTAGTTATCCTTCTTCGAGAAAAGTTAAATTCATTTATTTAGATTCATGGTATAGATCAGAAGATGAAGAGTACAAAAATCTTTAAAGAGATGATGATCCAGCTCAAGAGTTTAATTGTCTAGATTGTTGTATATATATAATCTTATGGTCTAGTTAACTCAACAAGAAAAAAAACCTACTAATTTTTTTTTTGGGTTAAAGAACCTTACTTATTTGTTATATTTATTAAAATAATATTTCAGATTTATATGATACATATTTTGTTTTGCTTGTAACATCAGCAACATTGAGTATGACGAGATGATGATGATTAAGGTGATTGTCGAAGATGATGATCAAGGATTAATAAAGAAGATTCAGAAGCAAATAAAATTACCTAAAGAAGAAAAAATACACAAAATATCGGAGATTGAATCGAAAGTTGACAGAAAATTAGGGTTTTACCTGAAGAAACTCTAGATGCAGGATGATCCAGCTGAAACCTTTTCAATAGCTTCTATCAAAGCTTTAAGTTTCGGCTATTGTATGATCCTCTCGTACTTGCTATAGCTAACATCAGAAGTTTGAACACTTGATCACAAGACTAGAGAGAGATCCCTGAAAGAAAGAGTGGGCAAGATTTGACAGTGCTCCTCGGGAATAGGTAACTTGAAAGAGATATCGGATCCCGAGAGAGAAAGAGAGAGAGAGAGAGGGAATGATAGAAAGAATGGGAAAAGAGAAAGAGAATAGGGTTAAATAAAGAAGATCAATCGATGAAGAAAAGAAGGAGAGCGCACACAAGACACAACACAAAAGATGACAATCGTGTCCTAATAATCTATTATATTTTACTTTCTCTCTCTCTCTCTTTCCCTATCAATCATACTTTCTTTCTCTCTCTCTGAGTACTCTTGCACCTAGCTAGAGAGAGAGAGAGGGTACTTTATTTGTTGCAAAAGCTTCGGGGGAGAAGAGAGAGGAGGATAAGGGGGTAAAGTAATATTGAGAGAGAGAGAGAGAGGTGGCAACATCCATTACCACCCACCAGCTCTTGATGGATATGCTTGATCATCAATATATATTAAGGTTCTTTTTTTTTTTCAAGTCCTCACATTAAGCTTTTTTTTTTCTTTTCTTAATTTGGACTTCTTTTATGTCCAACAAAATGTCTTATATCCTTACTAAAAGTAACTCAGCTAGTTTAGAACCCAAAGATATTTACTAGTTTGATGGTAGATATGCGAGAAAATCTTTGTCGAAATATCTATAGAAATCCAGAATTATTTGGATATCCATCGTTCATCATTTCGATAGTTACTGCACACAGACTATCATTTTATATACAGATTTCATAATTTTTTTATTTTCGATTTCATAAAAAAATTGAATATAATTTAGTTATAAATTATTCACTACTTCATAGGATTTTAACCCAATCAAGATTTGAATATACGAGTGATTCGTTCAAAACCGTGTATCCCCACCAATAACTAATGTGAATTAACAATTCTCTTATAGGGAGATGGTTTTCATTTTTTTTTTCCTTCAAATTCTTTGTGCTAATATTGAAATGTCCAATAGATATACATTTTTGCAATGTGATTCAGTAATCTAATACCTAGGAGTACAAAAAAACAATTTCAACTATATTAGGATATTAATGATTCCTAATCACAAAATATTTTTAAGTTAGACAAAAATTCGGAACCAAAGTTTATAAAATATAAAACATGGAACATTAATTATTTCTAATCACACGATATTCTTTAGTTAGGCAAATTTTGGAACCAAAGTTTTTTAAAATAAATCCAGGAACATTTAATCTATTAAACCAATAACAGAAAATATATATCACAAAATTATATTATTTTTTCTTTCTGTACTTCAAAATTTCCCCCAAAATTCACATAATAAACAAACATGCATGTACTTTCTTTTTTGATAAAAATGGTTAAAGAAAATATGTAGGTACTTGCACTCACATGCATATATAATCATTCCGATGAAACGAAATGTGGAGACATACCAAAAATATTATGAAATTGTATGTATCTCTTCTTTTTTGTGTGTGTAAAAAGTGTATGTATCTTCTTGAAGAATACCTGCAAAATGAATTTACATGATACTTTTGAAAAGTAATTACTCTCTGTTTACACCATTACATAATGTACATGTGTGTATATATATACTAATATACTGGCCTGTATATATAGAATCACAGACATCTACCCGCTTCGTTTTGGTTCAACTGACTATTGTGAGCATAAAGAACTTAATTAGTTTTTTTTTTTGGTATGAAGAACTTATTCTCATCTAAAGTCTTAACTCTAAACTTTTACAAAAAAAGTTTTGGCCATTGATTACTATACAACAAAAAGAGAACGTCAAAATCATTCATTTATGTGTTTTATACCTAAATCGAGACTAATCTTCAGGATGTACATCTTTATGTAATTTTTTCAATAATCAAAGATAAGATGCATCCAACGAAAATCAATATCTAGCCTTGATGACCATGAGATTACATTAACTTGGTAAAAATTTAAGTGTAAAATATATGTTTCTAAAGATTTACAGGGTTGGAAGTATTTGTAAACAATTATTTACACGTTAAGCAAACTACTGAATTTGAATCTATTCTATAACACAACAATGACAATAGTAGAAAACCGCTATAGCATAATTAAGCTTTTGATCAAACGATATGGTTTCAAAGATCTAAAAATTGTTCTATATATAACCTTTTAATTATGGGTAGAAATTTGCTGAATAAAGTCTTTTTTTTATTGCTTTTGTTAATGGCACGCAAACAAAAATAGATCAAGTCTTGCATCAAAAGATATTTCAATTTTCTTTTTCTAATGAAAGGTGAATTTGATTTCTGTCTTGGGGGTTACACATAACACTTACAAATATATTTGTATTTTTGTTACAAAAAAAAAAAAAAATATATACGTAAT
>PKMM01029352.1:1768454-1782116 GCA_002933915.1 Eutrema heterophyllum
TTTGGTTTTAATTCTAGCAACCTAATGTAATTGAAAGCAAATAAGCAAAAGACAATCACTAAACGAGATTAACAATGATTAAAAGAGGGATCTTTGGGTAAGGTAATTGATTCGGGGGAATCCAAGCTAATCAATGATGTCAAATTAATCACACAAGTTCATTTCCTTAAGCCTAGAACACTAATCAAGATTAATCTAATCTCTTAGCACTAATCATTTCACTAATTACCTAATCAAGAACAAACTCTCATTTGTGATTAAGTAATTAGCAAACATTAAATTCAAGTTCTAATAGCTAATAATCACCTTAGGCAATCACTCTCATGAGCTAAGTATGAAAATCCTCTTATTTAACTCTACTAGGCATTTCATCAAACACTTGGTGTGCATGAAATGCCTTTAGTTCTAGATCATCTTTCTCAAGCCTAATCTAGCATTAAAATCATCAAATAAGAGAGGAAACATGTTAATTAAGCCCTAGACATCAAAGACTAACCAAGAAATCCCCTAAATCTACCAAACCCAATGATCCAAAGAGTTTCTACTCACTAACCATGGTGAACCCAACAAATTCTATGAAGAACATGTTAAATCCCATAATTAATGAGTAAAAAATGATTAAGAAAGAAGATATGACTTAAACTCTCATTCAAATCAAGATATCTCTTACAAAACCACCAAAATCCTCTAAGAAATATCAAGAACACGTTTTTGATCTTAGAAAATGAGATAAGATGTGAAAAATTAGGTTTTTGGGCTTAAATAGTAGAAGGGGGGCGAACCGGGTCGACCCGGGACAAACCGGGTATCGACCCGGTCGGGTCTGGGTCGTGCTCAGTTTTCTGGTTCAGCACCGGTTGCAATGGGCCGATGTGAATTCTTGCCATAAACCGGTGCTTAGCTTCTGCTGGCACACCTGTTTGTTGCACCGGTCTGTTGTGATCGGTGTGAAGGCGTTTGGTCTCGCGGCCAGACGGATGCGTCTCCAGTAAAACGGCCATATCTTCCAAACCACACGTCCGAATGGCTTGATTCAAACTCCGGTAGAAAGATAACTCATCCCTCTACAACGTTGATGAAGACCGTTGAGGCTGAATCTGAACGGAAGGTCGTCGTCCAGCTGCATCTTTCATACATCTCAGATGACCCTTATATCCTACTTTGGTCCATTTCTCCAAATTTTCCCAAATTGCCTCCAAACACTTAGAAAACACTCCAAAACATGCAAGAACTCACTAGGACCTAATGCAAATGTTCTAAACTCTAAATGAGACCTAAATGCTAAATAAAACCATGATTATGCATACAAATTACATAAAACTCTAAGTAAAATGCATGTTAAAACATGTAAAATACGAAGATATCAGTTCTTTCCTCTTCTGTCTTGTGAAATTCTTATAAAAGTTATATCATTAGATGTTCAGCATCTTTACCTAAACTTTTGTTTTTCTACTTAATTAACTATGAAAATGATTAGGTTTTGGTGAGCTTGAGCATTTCATTCTCTGTCTCTCTTTTGTGAGTTGTGGGGTTGTGGTCGGTGTAGTTATTGTATTCCAGTGCTCTAAATTAATTATTAAGAGTAAACAATTTCTCCGTGGATAAAAAGAGTAATCAATTTGTCAGATTATATTTGTACATTGTATATGAACCACCAAATCAATATTTTTTCTTTTCTTTTCAGCGACTCCTCAATTAAAAAAAGCCAAAATTTATTAATTGGTGACACGGTGATTGGTATTATTTATATCAAAGACAACAAATTTTAATTATCGCATATGAACCCTATAATTTGGACTACGGGAACCTTGTAACATCTTGTCAATAACGACGATAGCTATCTAAGACTATATATGGAAGTATTGTCTTTTTTGGTTAACCAAAAAGTAAACCATGTAACTACGAAAGTATAGTTTGGTTTGGCCTAGGTGATCATATGGTAATTGTCACAAAGCATGTTAAAACTGTTTGGTTTAGTACTTTGGTTAAAATATAAACTAATTTATAGTGTTAATTCTTCTTGAAAGTGTATCTACGTATTTAAGTAAAAAAAGAAGAAGTGTATCTACATTAGTTCAAAAAAAAAAAAAAAAAAAAAAAAGTGTATCTACATATTTTTGACTTTGGAGGAAAGTGATACGCGTACGTAATGCGTTCTCTCTTTATTTTGGCTTTTAACATCTTTTTTTTTTTAACATTTCTTTTGCAAACTCTCTAACATATATAATAATTTATGTTGTTACATTTTCACTAACATAGCTAATAATTAAATCTATCATATGCCCAACAAATGCATTTTGTTGGTTAGGTCATAGTATTAGTATCATGAGGTGATTGGTCCAAAACGATTATGAAATTATTCCACTCTATTTCAATTGTTATTTGTGTTAATTTTTCCCTTCAATTGTCATTTACTCATCACAAACTTGAGTTACCCTCTAAAAAGGTAAAAAGATACTAGCATGTCAGATCTAGGTTAAAAGTTTCCGAAAATATTTATGATCGCACTATCCATTTTGGCCAGTTTATCTCATTTGATTATAGAGTTCATAAAAAAAAAAAAAAAAAAAAAAAAAAAAAAAACTAGATTTATATTATTTTATTGTAGTGTTTTCTCTGCTCTAGATTAAACTTCGTACATAACCGAGTGATACTCAAGATTCTACGGCCCAATTTGCCATATCAAAGGCCTTGAACTAGATTCGTCCAGTTGTATCAAAGGCCTTGCCATAGCCTTTGTGGTGCTATCGATCCACCCATCTATCCATCTACCATCATTATCGATCCTCTAGAGAGTGTCGTACAACCAACTAGAGTTTCACCATCAATCCACCGTTTGAGATCTATCCATATCATTTCTACATCATTTGGTATCAGAGCCGAAAGGCTCATATCCCATGTACTATCTATCCATCGATCATTTGCTTGATTTTTCAGAAAGTGCCGTACAGCCAGCTGAAGAGTCACCACCACTTCCATCCATCGATCATCGCTTTGATTCTTCAGAAAGTGATGTACAGTCAGTTGAAGAGTCACCATCGTTTATATCCATTTGTGTGCCCACTACCCATCAAATCGTGATTTAATATTTTAATTCATGTTTAGATAATTATTTAAGTCTATTTTCGTTTTTGGGTCAAACTATGTCTTTTAGACCCTTCATCTTCTTCTACATGCATTGTTTGTATTAAATTCATATTTCTCTAGGTTATGTGCATGTAAAGTAGCTTTTATTACAGTATTTGATGTATTTTCTCTATATATAGAGACTCATTTTCATGAAATAAAATCAGATGGGAAGCTGAGTAAAAATCAGAGAGGTTTTTTTTTTTTTTTTTCAAGATGTGAATCTTAATATTTTTGGATTCTATGTTCATTGGTGAGATGCCCTTGAATTAGACTCGTCCAACTGTATCAAAGGCCTTGCCATAGCCTTTGTGGATAATATAATTCATGTTTAGATAATTATTTAAGTCTATTTTCGTTTTTGGGTCGTTAAACTATGTCTTTTAGACTATTCATCTTCCTCTACATGCATTTGCATTAAATTCACATTTCCCTAGGTTATGTGCATGTAAAATAGCTTTTATTACAGTATTTGATGTATTTTCTCTATATATAGAGTCATTTTCATGAAATAAAATCAGATGGGAAGTTGAGTAAAAATCATAGAGGTTTTTTTTTTCTTTTTTTTCTTTCAAGATGTGAATTTTTGGATTTTAAGTTCATTGGTGAGATGTCCTTGAATTAGACTCGTCCAACTGTATCAAAGGCCTTGCCATAACCTTTGTGGTGCAAGGCCTTTGATAGATGGGTGCAAGGCCTATCGATCCACCCATCTATCAATCTACCATCACTATTGATCTTCTAGAGAGTGCCGTACAACCAACCAGAGTTTCAACATCGGTTCCTACATCATCTAATTTCATCTTAATGGTAAGAAATATATAACCTATATATGTTACAAAAAGGTATATAACCTATGATCTAACCGTTTTTAAGGTTTTATATCTAATCTTTAGAAGATAAAAGAAAAAATTCTAATGTGTTTTTTGTTGTTAAAGTGATAAATTTACTTCTTTTTTTCAAACTGATTTTCTTTTTGGGACAAAATATTCTAAAAATTTCCATCTAACAAAATCAATTAGCCACAAAAAGTAATTTTTATCTTCTAAACCTTTGCCTATACAATTTCGTCTTGCCATCTTATGGTACTCTTTTATATAAAACCAAATTAGAAATTAAAATACAAAAAAACAAAAACAATTCATAGTAGAAAAACAATACAAATAAAACAACAATAATATTTCTTAATATAAAGTTTTAAAAAAAAATTCTTAATATGATCGTTACGTCGGCGAACTACAATCCACACCGCCCAATCTATCCATCCGGCCGGCCAATAGAACAAAGACTTCACATCATTATTGTTGACTTATTTTGACGTAGTAATTTAAATAGTTTCTAAAGACGAAAAATTTAAATCACGTTGACAATTCAATATATTATAAAATAAACCACGTAATGGGATCCCTAGTGAAATTATAATGTTCTAACCAAAAGTTTCTTTATTTAGCTTGTAAAAATAAAAAATAAACCCACCGACTTTTGGCCGTCATAGTTATTTTTTTCCTTGCCTTTCTTTTGCCGTCATATGAAAAGAAAAGTTTGCAGATTTTTTCTTTTAAAAAATTTTTAAACATTTTTTGAAGAAAGTCATAACAATTTCATCCCTGCAGAGTACGGAGTGTACCGTATCCGAAGTTGTAAAGAGAGGGGTAAAATGGTTATTTCGAATAAAATAGGTCAAATTTTGGATATTTTGAAAAATTAAATTTATTTTTGGGAGAATTTTAGTTATTTGGACTAGACGACGAGCGTATGATGAGAGACTCGTCCATTAAGGAGAAAAATTGTACTATGACCCGAGTGAGTGCTCCGTTTGGATCTTCCTTCATGGGCCGCACAATCTGTTGGACTTATCTTGCGTCATTGACAGGGCCAGAACAATCTTTAGAAGGACTGAAAGGGTGTATTCTCAAACTTTCTATATGTTCCATGCGTAAATGACATGTCTTTTTTGAACAAAATTTATATGGTCAGAGAATGTAATTTGAAATGTAATATAGATAAACGTCGAGAAATAAGTGAGATTATACAAAATTATTTCTTTTACTTGTATATGTAAACGATACGATGAAACAAGCGGCGGCATCAACGAATGAAAAAACTGCTTTAAATGGATGGAGAGGCATATTATTTCAATGTCTCGGTAGAAAGGGCGAGCGATGCGACAGCCCGGAGCCCGACCCCGTGTCCTAATAATTAAGAGCTCCGATTATTTTTTATATATATTTTTATTAAAAAAATAAAAATTAGATTGAAAAGGGTCCATAAAATATTTTATAAGTATTTTTAATAACAGATTGTACAAAAATATTACACAAAAAGTTATTTAAAAAAAAAGAATTTAGTAAAAAACTTAAAAAATAACAAATATTAAATTTTTGTTTTGCCCTATCGCCCATAATAATGTTGAGCCGTTGTGTCCAGGGCAACACATCCGAATCAATAAGAAAGAGAGGAAGCAATACTATACACATCATACGGTACCAATATAAATTTAGGTAACGTAACTCGATTTTGCCGATTTAAGTACTTGGTCCGAAGCTTCGGCCTGATGATGTAGTTAACTAGACATTAAGGAGCATCCCATGGCCAATAAGATAAATACGTTTTAGGGAACGGTTATTGGCTTCCAACTGGGTAGAACATGATGTCTGATATAGTATTAAAAATTGTATTAATAATTTCATCATGTGTAGATTTTTTAATCTAGAAACAGTTATGGGATGCATTGGGACAAAAAAAAGAAAAGACAATAAAATGATTCAAAAGAGCACCGTTATGCTTTTATGGCCATGCAAATATATTGTTGTTTTGGTTTTAGTTTTTTTTTCAAAAAAGAGATTACCTTTATTTTCAAACCTTGTTAAGCTTTCTTTTGAGAGTAATACAAAACAAGGTTGGCAAGTGCTTCCTCGTCTGCTCAATAAATCTCCAAAGCTAGAAACTTTGGTCCTCAAGGTGTATCATATATATAATCTCTCAATTCAAAACTTAATAAGCAAATAATTAATTCACTATATCAAAATTTATGTATTTGTGATTCTTGCTCCAGGGCTTGCACTGTGTAGGAATTCAGGGAGTCTGCATTGATCGAAATGAAGTGAAGGTGCTGGAGATATATGGGTTTAGAGGAACTGGTAGAGAACTTAGACAAGTCAAGTGCTTTTTTTGCCAAATGCGGTTTCTTCAAGTGATGGAAGTGGAATTTGATGCTGATGATAACAAGAAACTGCAACTCATCAATCACCTTCTTGAACTTCGTGATCGTTCATCTAAATGCCAAATCCAGCTATTGTGAGAATCACATCCCCTCCTAGTTGATTAAGGTTTCGATCCGGAATGGTAGTAACCAAACTACCCTGACCTATTAAAAGTCAATTTGATTCAGCTTTGCTTTTGGTTTGGTCTTCAATTTGAGGTTTGATTTTAATCAAAAGACACAAAAGAATTGGTTTAACTTAATTAAACATTCACCAACTGTTCAATATTTCACTTATTGTAGTTAATTTAAATTTATTATTATGCAAATGCACATCCTCTATTAATTAGTGTTATACATCTCTCCATGATTTATGTTATTAGATCATAGTTGCTAATTGCTATTGAGTATTGAACATTGTATGTCCACTTTAAAAATAGTTGGATTTAAATCCAATCATTTCATCCCACAATTTCAAACAAAGTAGAAGATACGACATTATATCTACGGAATCAGCTTTTTATAATTTTGGTCAAATGAAAACAGGGCTATAAGTTGTCTGTAGTGGTCCACATATTACAGTAAACTTATCTATACGAATGGGGAAAATATATACTATCTTAGGATTCGTTGTCGTGAAAAGCAAGAATTTAAAAAGTGAACATACTTTGCTTCTTTCTGCTTCCTTTCAACTCTGAATGGTTTGCTTCAAGCCCTTCAATAGAACTCTTTTTAGCTGCAGATTTCAGTTTTTTCTCAAAGTTTTGAAGAGCCACAGCAATCAATGCATCATCCCTGAGACATGGTAAGTAATCAAATCAAGACAGGAAAGAAGATATACGGTAGAAACGTAATATTAGTTATATCTACAAGAGACCTTCCCAAGCCTTCATCTTCATCCATCTCTGAAAACGGCTGGAAAGAATCAGTTTTACGGATCCCTGCTCAGTTTCCAGGACAAACAAATGAGGGTGTAGTATTAAAAGCCACAACAATGACATACAAATGAGCATTATACCTTTGGATAAAGACGAGGTAGCACTCAATACGGCACGTCCATTGCCTTTAAGGTTAGAGTTCCTTTTAGCTGAGCTAGAGAGCCTAGCTTAGATTTCTCATAACTCCAATTGGCAGTTTCTATTTCTCCAGCACCCGAATCAGAAGATCAATAAAATAAGTAAAACATGGATTCTGTGTTAAGAAGTAAAGAAGATCCTCCAGTTTCTATATGGTCTACGAAAGCATACTGTTGTGATGGCCCAACGCTGGTGAATCTTCTCTTGAAACATCCGAATCTCTCTCGTCAGACGACATATCTGACAGAACTAAATCTCCATTTGACTCGGTAGAACTCTCATCCATCTCTGAATGATTTGCTTCAAACACTTCACTAGTACTCTTCAGACAATGTCCGAGAGCTTCCTCTAACTTTTCATGGACCATCCTCGTTTTCTCTTGTTGCTCTGTAATACAATCAGATTATCAGTGGACATATGAAGACGATTCAAGACTGATGATTGATGTACTCGGTTTTTACCGCTTTCTAACATATGTTTTTGTGTTGGTTTTGAGTCTTTTATTGAGTCAAAGTGTGTTTTTAGAGTCTTTTAGTCTTTTATCAAGTCTTTATAGGTTTTAGGTTGATTTGGAGGAAAACAAGGCGTTTTGGTTGCAAAAAGTGAAACTGGAAATGCAGAGTCATGCAGAAGCATATGAAGTTTGGCATTCTTTGAAGGTCTTCCCACCAATGGATCGAGCTGAAAGTTTGACAAAAGATATATCTGTGAATTAGCTTTCATTTTCAAGTGGTTTGAAGAAAATCCAACGGTGCGATCAAGAGTTATACCCGATTTACTGAAGACAGGTCAATCTGCCTCGTAGAAGAAGCATGTGCAGAACATGGAGGCTTGCATCAATCGATGCAACATGACAGAGATTTCAGAATCGACCGATGCATACCTTGCATCGATCGATGCACTTCCCAGACGAAAAAGGTAGTTTCTAAACTTCCTGTTTTGCCCAAGAATCATCATAATTCAACCTAATTCGACCCAGAACATATATATACTAATTTTCAGCCTCTTTGAAGGCTAAGCTTTATTTTTCTTAGACATCTTTCATCTCTTTCAATTGTATGCTTGGGAGAAGATCTCTAAACCACTTCTGACAAACTTGGAGAAGATTTCTGGACCCTCTTATTACTTTTGTCTATTTAATTATGTCTTCTTTCTCATCTCTTTGTGATTTCTCTGCTTCTATGTTTGAGTGATCTCATAGTTAGGTTTTAGGGTTTTCAAATGATTTTCATGATTTACTGAATCAGAGCTGTTAGAATTGAGAACCACTTAGAGTTCTTCATCTATTGTTGATCTTATTGCTGGAACTTGACTCGCAACCTAGTTTCTGATCTTAGGATTAATATATCCATCAAAAGTGTCTTAGATTTCCTGAAAGAACATAGATGAGCAAATTGTCCTTAGCCAACGAAAGCTGATGCTAAGGCGATTTGTGAACTTATCAAATATGAACTTTAATGCGTGCCTAGAATTCTAAGGTCAAACGACAGTTTAGATACTTAGGTTGATTGACATAGTAGTTAGTGCCACGACAGTGGGCTAGCTATAATTCATGTTTGAGTTCGAGAACGGTACTTAATTCATTCTCTGCTTGATTAATTGGTTAGTGAATCTTGATTTCCTGCGAGTTAACCTAATGCCTAGCGTTTCCATTCATCGAATTTACATCGTTTACTTGCATTCTTAGTTTTAGTTAGTCATTAAACCACACATAACTTCATTCGTCTTAGCTTTACTTTATTCTTGCATTCTTGTACTGTTTCACTTGGTCTCTGTGGATTCGATCTCTTCTATACTACAACATTAGCTGTGCTCTTGCAGTAGTTATTTATAGGGTTAAACTCTGAGTGTTTCAATGATCAACAACAAGACACAAGTTTTCTATTCTCATTAGACTATGTGCAATGGGGTGTTGTAATTTTGTATACAACAGTTGATAAAAAAAAATATGTGCTGTAACGGGGGTGTTGAATTAAAAGAGAAAGTGATGTGGCAAATTTTGTGTTGAAATTATTCAACACCGTGAATAACATATGTGGGGTATAATTAGTGACACGTGAAGCGCATTGATTGGTCGTTCAGATTTTTGATTTGTTTTTTTATCTCAATTATTTAACATCAATTATTTCATAATATATATATATATATATATTTATATCAAAATTCATCATTTTTCGTACTCTATATAGAGACTTGTTTCATTTGATTTGGACACAAAAAATCGTCTTTTTTACTATATTTTTCTATTAGTTTCCAATAAACTCTTGTTTTTAGCTTTAAACATCGGTTTAGTGAAATGGATCCCAACAATAATTTTTTTTTTAACTCTGAATTATTTTAATTTAATTTCAAACGATAATTGTTATAAATAATATGTAATCACAAAAACCAAAACATAAAAAAATAAAAATATGAAATAAAATTGGTGGGGTAAGGTGTTGTAATTTTAGTAAACAAAACCATTGTAGAAGATAAAAATTGAGTGAGTGTTGAATTATGATGTGGAAAAAACAAAGATGATGTGGAGTGTTAAAAGGTAAAAAGAGGGTGTTGTAATATTGAAACCATTATAGATAGTCTAATAGGAATTGAGCATACAACATCATTGTCTGAATAAAGTGACGTCATTGTCAGACACAAGTTTTCTATTCTCTTGAATGGTTATAGTAATTCAAGAGTACACTCTGAATCAGAATAAAGTAATCAAGCAATGTTACCTTGTGGATCATAATCCGGATCATCGTCCAGATCTTCTTCATCGTCCGGATTATCTTCATCGTCATCGCTCGCACCCAGATGCTCTAGATCTGCTGCATCATCATCATGACCAGCAACATCCTCATCAGGTTCATAGTCCGGGTCATCGTCGTCGTCATCATCATCAGCATCATCATCGAACTGAGCACCCACCAGAGGGTGCACATGAATGACTTTCCTATAACTCAGTGTATAGAGTGCCCTGACTTCAAAATTCATCAGGGTGTACCTAGAACGGAAAAAATCAAATTCAGATTAGTACATTGCAATTTTTCTAATTAGTTTTGACCTAATAATTTGTATTAATACATGTGCAACTTCCATGCATTCGGCACATTAGATCTGAAGATAAATCTCTGGATGTTCCCTGTGATATGCTCACCGCCAATTGTCCAGATGGCAGTGTGCGGGGAGAACTGGCCGATGAACGTCCATATGGGGAAGTTCTTCCTCGGAGTCAAAATTAAATCAAACATATCTGAAAACAAAAGAAAAATAAAGTTGGTGAACCAAAAATAAACTATATTTGATAGTTATTTTCGTAAAAATCGTCTAGCTTAGTTGGTCAATGCATGAGCTTTAACTAGGTGGTCGTGGGTTCAAGTCTCATTTGTTGTATATTTTTTTTTTTTAACGAAAATTTATCAAAACGACGTCGTTTTGATATTCAATGCCACATCAGATTTAAAGTGCCAACTCGGATTTTTCGTTAATGGTTTAACGGGTTGACTAACAGAATTCATGTCAATGCATGTTTCGGCCAAAAAAAAGCTAGTGTGTGTATGGATATTCCAATTTTTAAGAATGTAGGTATGAATTAGCACATCAAAATTGTTCGGGAACTACTCGGTACCATTTGTCTGGGTTGAGGCAGGAATTAGCCGTTCTCCCGATTTTCCCTTAGTAATAGTTATTTTTACCACTTAAGTTGTTTAGATAGTTTTCCTTAAGTAAGAATTTTGCTCATTCAAGTATATATAGAACATTTTTCACAATTATGTGGTTCATATGCATATTTTTAATTAAAATGACCACGTTTCATATATAGATCACATTAGATATTAACTTACAATAACCTTAACCCCAAAAAGATACTAACCTACAAACTAAATATCTATACAATTCGTATATATAATAATGTAATCACACAAACATTTACAACACTACAAGAAAACACACGCATTTCCGATGGCGTTTCCGACGGGTTCAAAACCGTCGGAAATTTCCAACGGAATACCGAGGGTTTATCGAGGGAATTCCGACGGATATATTCCGTCGGAAATTTCTCGGAATATTCCGACGGATTTAATTCCCTCGGAAATCGGTCGGGCAATTCCGATGGATTTCCGAGGGAATATCGACGAACCAATAATCCCTCGGAAAATGGTTGGGATTTTCCGACCGATTATCAGCCATCGGAAATCGGTGGGTAATTACCGACCGATTTCCGACGGATATATATATATATTTTGCTTTGTAAATACTTCTCCCCTTGTAATGTCGATACACCCAAGGGGAATAGTTTTTGGTGTTTCCGAGCACGAGCCTTTGCAGGAAAACGCAATTGGTAACTTAGCTTCGATCGAGCATTCTCTTGAAGTTGACCTCGTGGTTGATTTCACCATGGACATGGAGTACGAGGTATTTGAGGATTCTGAGGAAGAGATCGGCGAATTTGACGAGGATTCCGATTCAGCAACGTCAGATTATTAATCATCGAGCTCAGAGTAATTAATTAAGTAATAAATTTTATTTCTTTATGTATTATTTAATTTCACAAGTCATGTTATTTCGAGTCTTTTATTTCATTGAGTCTTATAATTATATAAGGTCCATTTGATGAAATAAAAACCTATTTTCACTTTGTTATGATGCAATAAAACATAGTTTACAATTTTGGGTTTTAGCCGGGGATTCATAAATTGTCCTGGCTAAAACCGGACATTCCCTTCCGAGGGATTTCCGACGGCTATATCCCTTTTCAGTTTTAGCCGAGACAGTTTACGATTCCCCGGCTAAAACCGGCCATTTCCCTCGGCTAAAACTGAAAATGGATAGGGCCGTCGGAAATCCGTCGGAAATGTCCGAGGGATTTCCGAAGGCCCTATCCATTTTCAGTTTTACCGAGACAGTTTACGATTCCCCGGCTAAAACCGGACATTCCCTCGGCTAAAACTGAAAATGGATAGGGCCGTCGGAAATCCCTCGGAAATATCCGACATATTTCCGACGGCTCTATCCATTTTCAGTTTTAGCCGAGACAGTTTACGATTCCCCGGCTAAAACCGGACATTTCCCTCGGCTAAAACTGAAAATGGATATGGCCGTCAGAAATCCCTCGAAAATTTCCGACGGATTTCCGACGGTTTAGGGTTTTTAATTTCGAATTTGCCGGATTTTTAAAATGTTAGGTCTTGGTAAGTGTAGAATTACCAAATTATACATATTGTTTGTTAAATGTTATAATGAATCAAACATTTTGAAGTTTTTAATCGAAACCCTAATAAGACTTGTAAGTGTTCTTATATGTTCTATGTGTTTTTATGAATGCTTGAACTCGTTCATCGATCAATTTTTACGAAGTCCAAAATAACTAGTTTTGTTTGGTTTTCAAAGCTTTTTCTGATTAGTATGTATCTATAATGGTTATTGCACATTAAATTTTATGAAATTTTCGTATTTTAAACCCTAAACCCTAAAACCGTCGAAAATCCGTCGGAAATTTCCGAGTGATTTCCGACGGCCATTGATATTTAATGGTTCTACACCCGAAAATGCTAAGTATAAATCATCAAAATATCAACGTCCGTCGGAAATCCCTCGGAAATGTCCGAGGGATTTCCGAAGGATTTCTGACGGACCGTGAAATTTACCCGCGAAAGTAAACCGCCAAACGAAAATTAATTGAAACCGAAGCGGTTAATTAAATTTGATTTCCGACGGATTCCCGAGGGAATGGGCCGTCGGAAATCTTTAATTATATCGACGCGATTCATCTTCTTCTTCCTCCTATCCTCTCTCTCTTTCCGCGAATCTCTTCTTCTCTTCTCTCTCTTCTTCCTCCTCTCCTCTCCTCTCCTCTCCTCTTTCCTCTCCTCTCTTCCTTTCCTCTCTCTCCTCTCCTCTCTTCCTTTCCTTTCCTCTCTTCCTTTCCTCTCCTCTCCTCTCTTCTTTCTTCTTCTTCTTTGCCTCGCCGATTGTCCTCGCCGGCGTGGTCCTCACCGCTCGCCGCTCGTCCTCGCCGGAGTCTCCTCGCCGTCGCCGGAATCTTCCTCGCCGGAGTCTCCTCGCCGTCGCCGGAATCTTCCTCGCCGGATCTATGTAAGTTTTTTGATATTTTTTTTTTAGTTGTTATAATTATATTTATGGAATTTTGATTTAGATTAGGTTGTAATGTATAAATTAGATTAGGATGTTAGATTATGAATTTGTGGATTTGTAGATTTTAGATTAGATTTGTTAGAAATTTTTAGAATTATTAGATTTAATTAGATTATGTAG
>PKMM01029352.1:1784299-1871397 GCA_002933915.1 Eutrema heterophyllum
ATTAAAAAAAAAATATTTAATAAACAAAATAAAAATGATTTAATAAATATTACAAAAATAATTATTTATAAAATCCGTCGGAAAACCGTCGGTATTGATGCCCTCGGAAATCCGTCGGAATACTCACAGACGGATAATTCCTCGGAAATTCGTCGGATCATTCCCCGACGGATTTTCCCTCGGAAAGCCGTCGGAATACTCACAGACGGAATATTCCTCGGAAATCCGTCGGAAAACAAACCGACGGAATATTCCCTCGGAAATCCGTCGGAATACTCACAGACGGAATATTCCTCGGAAATCCATCGGAAAAAAAACCGACGGAATATTCCCTTGGAAATCCGTCGGAATAGTCCCCGACGGATATTCCCTCGGAAATCCGTCGGTTATAATTTCCCTCGAAAATCCGTCAGAAATTTCCGAGGGATTTCCGACGGATTTCTATTTCCGAGGAGATAGAACCGACGGCTAAAATCCGTCGGAAATCCGTCTGGAATCTCTGATTCCGACGGGATTCCGACGGATTCGGCCGTCTGAAATCCGTTGTTTTCTTGTAGTGTATAACTGAATTTAAAAAAAATGATTGGGTCAGCTGACCCCCTCTCACCATATGTTACGGAAAAACGTATGTGTAAAGAAGAATTTTTTTTTTAATATCATATATTGTGGTATAAATTTTAACAAAAAAAAGTTGTGGTATTATATTATATATTTTCTGTCCCGTATTAGAGTTTAAAAGAAAAATTAATATTCGAAGTTCTGCCCCAGTAAATAATTTTATGCCCACCACTATTTATATATGTAATTAATAACGCACATAAAATTCTAATAATTAGTAAACTAATTATCATTAATTATTATACGTAACAATAATCTAAATGCATGGCTTTAATCACTATACCATGCACCAAACGACTAATTATTTCATGCGTTTTGAATCATTGAATACGAAAAATTAGTGGATGATTGCAATTCGACGAATACGTACTAACTCAACAAACTCAACTAATAATGACCTTTAATTAGTTTTGATTACAATTCCACTGCCCGATTCAAGAGATAAAAAGTAAACCCAATGAGATGTAGATGTTTGATATTTTTATTTTTTTGGATTTTTAGGAAAACATTTTGGAACAATCATCAGCAAGCATATGGTATATATATAGAAGAATATAGAAGAACAGAAGTATATTTGAATTAACTGTATCAGTATGTATGACTGTAAAAGTCAACCATTTTGCAAAAAACAAATAAGCAAACGACCCTCATGATTTCACAGTTGGGCCGCTCAAGGCGTGTGACTAATAATTACAAGTTACATTTTATTTATATTTTTCGTTTACACAGTTTTAAAATGTGAGATGTAAATGGAAATGGGTGTCATGATTGCATTTTGGTTTATATGTCTTCTTCGGAACAATAATCCGAATTATAGTAGTAATCATATAAGTCTTATATAAGATAAAGAAATGAACACAAATTAAAAGAGACTCAAATTAAAATAAATACAAAATAATTAATATAAGTTTCTAGATCTATGCATGATGTGTGTATGTACAGTATACACCGACATTTTTTTTTGTTTAAAATAAGTGTATTGTGAAGAATTAAGTCTTAATAAAGCTCAATAAAATGGTGAAATTGAACTCTCCTAGTCAATGGGATCCTTCAAACGGGATATTTAGAGAATATCAAAAAGCGGCTCTGGAGAATAAGTGAGAAACAGAAATTGTCCAACTTTGCTTAGGCCACCATATAAGTTTTTTCATGTGCATTAATTGAGAAAGAACAGAGCTTCAAAGAGGATAATCTACACACAAAAAAATTATTCCCTTTGTTTCGAAGAGTATCATTTATTTTGTTTTTGTTTTACAAAGAGTGTTATTTTGTGTTTTCAATACAAAATTTTGAATAAAAATCCAGTTTTAACCCTATTGTTTGAATGTATTAATTAGAAATTATTTAATGTATTATTTTTTGTTTTTTTTGTCAACTACCCATCTATTACATTGCATGTGGCTAGGAGGGATGTTCCGTGGAACATCTACAACTGGCTCGGTATGACCTACATGGGAAAATAAAAAGCCTCGTGCTCGAACCTCTTTTGCAAGGATATCGACGCGGACGTTTAAAACTCGAGGGATAAAAACTAAAGTTTTCGAAGGTCTCTCGAAGAAGATGGAAGAAGTCTAGTTCTGACATAAAAGCTGGCCAATCCGTCGGATTCTCGATCATGCTTACCAAGTCCGAGCAATCAGTCTCAAAGTGCATCGAATAAAACTGTATTTCTCTTAGGCATGCCATAGCCCAGAGAAAACCATCCATCTCAGCATGTAAGGCCGATAGGCTTATGCGACATCCATGCTGTCCAAAAAACTCGTAACCCCTGATGTCCTTAAAGCACCATCCTATTCTACTAACCGGTCCATGATCGATCCAAGAGATGCATCTGACATGTCGGAGTTCGGAGGTCCAAGGAATGAGCCCTCGTGACAAACAGGTCTTGCGGTGCCACTACCTCCTCTTCATCTTCTTTTTGATTAGCGATCCGCCAACTTTCCGCTTCCAGGGTCGCGTGTTGAAGGGTAAAATAGGTTTTGTATTAATGAAGGATAAAATAGATTTTTTATTAATTTTTTTAATATGTGTGAAAAACGGTAGAATGACACTCTTTATAAGACATAGAGAGTATAATATAATTCTATCTTATTAGACTATTGTACACTATGTTTTCATTTTTTTCCATTGATGATCATATTTACATTCCTCATTAGTCATAATCATTGAAATTTCAACTGACCCATACGTTACGAATGACGAGTGGATGTAATATTTTATGAATGTTGAGAAATTTGCTAATTTTTTTTTTAAAAAGAAGATTATTTGCTTTTGCATCCTTCATCAATTGAACTATTAAGGAATAACACATAACATAACTGAAATCTAGGATTCATGTACTGTAAATGTCTTAGTAAACATAGAGGCTTCAAGATAAGAGAAGATGTTTCAGAACATGCATGCCTCTTCATCAAAAGCACTTGTGCTTTAACTGAAACCACAGTGGAGAAACACCAAGAACACTTCTATGCAACCGCGCATCAAAAACATAAAAATATAATTTCCTTATTGAATCCAGAACAACTTGTGCAGGCAGAGCTAGCAAGAAGCAGGATAGGTTTGGTTAATTGGTTTTCGCGGGAACGTTTCCCGCGAGTTTATAGCTTTAAGGAATTGTACGTTGGAAACAGAATTGATTTCAAACAGTGCATTGCCTAGTCCTTCTCTAGAAACCATGTCCTCGCCTTGTTTCACAAGCAACCCTTGTTTCTCAGCTACTATACGTTGTGTAGCGATATGGTTTCTATTACAACGATACGGTAAGGATAATTCAATAGCAAGACAAAACCGCTGGCTTTACCGATCTGTGAAGCTGCGTGATCAACTACACTTGATCTTAGCCGCCTACTTGAAGGGTATCGTTCAGAAGAGTTAAAACTGTATCTAGCTTCAACCGAACATTTCAACGACGGTTGTTCAGATATCACCGATGAATGTGAAGAAGAATGGCTTATATTGACTTTTTGGTCTAGAGTTTGTCAATGACTTTTTCATCTACACCTTGGAATTCTCTTAATAAGTTATAAGCAAGGAGAAACTCTTATCCCATTTTCCAGAAGTTTGACAACATAAAAACGACGCCGTTTTTAAGAAGAAGTATTATGTTTATCAAACGCGACGAGGATAATTATAACCCGGATAAACACCCACTAACAAACAAATATCCTAGCATCCAAACAGTCCCCATTCCTCAAAACCCCAAACAAAAGTCTTTTCCAAAGGTTTTTATTTTATTTTCCCAGTCTCCCAAGACACAAGAAGAAGAAGGCGACGACTGCATAATCTCAGATTCAACCATGGCGGACGAAGCCAAAGCTAGAGGAAACGCCGCTTTCTCTTCCGGTGACTTCACCTCCGCGATACGTCACTTCACCGAAGCCATCGATCTTGCTCCAGCCAATCACGTCCTCTTCTCCAACCGTTCCGCTGCTCACGCGTCGCTTCACCACTACGCCGATTCTCTCTCCGACGCGGAGAAGACCGTCGAACTCAAACCTGATTGGCCCAAGGGTTACAGCCGTCTCGGCGCTGCTCACCTAGGGTTAAACCAGTTCCAGGAAGCCGTCGCGGCTTTTAACAAGGGGCTGGAGATCGATCCGAGCAACGAGGCGTTGAAATCGGGATTAGCCGATGCTCAGGCGTCTGCTTCGAGGTCACGCGCTGCGCCTTCGACGCCGAATCCTTTTGGTGATGCTTTCAAGGGGCCGGAGATGTGGACGAAGCTTACGGCGGATCCTTCGACTAGAGGTTTTCTGCAACAGCCTGATTTCGTGAACATGATGCAGGAAATCCAGAAGAACCCTAGCAATCTCAATTTGTTCTTGAAGGATCAGAGAGTGATGCAATCTCTTGGAGTTCTATTGAATGTTAAGTTCAGGCCTCCTGCAGGAGATGAAGCGGAGGTTCCTGAGTCCGATATGGGTCAGACTCCTAGGAAAGAGCCGGAGCTTGAGAAGAAACGAGAACCGGAGCCTGAACCAGAGCCGGAGTTTACGGAAGAGAAGGAGAAGAAAGAGAGGAAGCAGAAAGCCAAAAAGGAGAAAGAGCTGGGGACTGCTGCGTACAAGAAGAGGGACTTCGAAACTGCCATTCAGCATTATTCTACAGCCATGGAGATTGATGATGAAGACATCTCATATATCACCAATCGTGCTGCTGTTTATCTGGAAACGGGAAAGGTATAGTTTTCATATATACTTCCCCCAAATTTGTCGATATGCTAGAGTAATTTTCATGAGCTACAATAGTTTAAATGTCAATGTGTTTGATTATTCAGTACAATGAGTGCATCAAGGATTGTGACAAGGCAGTGGAAAGAGGTAGAGAGCTTAGATCAGATTACAAGATGGTAGCTAGAGCTTTGACTAGGAAAGGGACTGCTTTGACCAAGTTGGCGAAATGCTCAAAAGACTATGAACCTGCAATTGAAGCTTTCCAGAAAGCTCTTACAGAGCACCGTAACCCGGAAACATTGAACAAACTGAACGAGGCAGAAAGAGCTAAGAAAGAGTGGGAGCAGAAGGAGTATTTTGACCCTAAGATCGGGGATGAGGAGCGTGAAAAAGGTTCTACTTTTGCAATTAATCTTATTTGTGTGAGAAAAAAAGCATTTAGAACCACGAAAACAAGAACGAATTCGCATTTTTACTGCTGCTGATACCGTGTTTTTAATACAGGTAATGAGTTCTTCAAGGATCAGAAGTATCCTGATGCTATAAAACATTACACTGAAGCAATCAAAAGGAACCCAAAAGACCCAAAAGTAAGGCCACTTCGTCATTCATATGTTCTGGAGGTTTTCTACAATGATATCCTGTTTTGACTGTTTGAATAACTATCTGTTTTTTTTTTTTTTTTGGCACCCCATGTTAGGCGTATAGCAACAGAGCTGCGTGCTACACTAAGCTTGGTGCGATGCCTGAAGGACTGAAGGATGCGGAAAAGTGTATTGAGCTCGATCCAACCTTCTCTAAAGGATACAGCAGAAAAGCTGCAGTCGAATTCTTCATGAAGGAGTATGACAACGCGATGGAAACATATCAACAGGGTCTCAAGCATGATCCTAATAATCAGGAACTTCTTGACGGTGTTAGAAGGTATATATATATACACTCACATGCACACAGAGATTATTAACTCTTTGTCTACTGCCATGAATTTGCCTAACATGGTTCATATCTATTATGCAGATGTGTACAACAAATCAACAAGGCTAATCGTGGGGACCTTACTCCTGAGGAATTGAAAGAGAGACAGGTTAGACTCTGACGATTCTCATGTATATTTCCCACTTTCTAAAGTAAAAGAAAATCTGGTTGTGAACTTTGGATTTTCTCCATACTTTTTTTTTGTGTAGGCAAAGGGAATGCAAGATCCAGAAATCCAAAACATCCTCACAGATCCTGTGATGAGACAGGTAAAGAAACAGACTTCATCTTTCAACTTGTAAATTGAAAAATTTGAATCAATTTTCCTACTACCGATGTTACAACCTGTTGTGAGTTTTAGACAGATCTGACTATTGACCCAAAAAAAAGACAGATCTGACTATGTTTGAGAAATCAGATTTGTATGTTAGTTTGCCTCTTAAACAATCTGAAAACCTTTCTTCTCCAAACAGGTACTGAGCGATCTTCAGGAGAACCCGAGCGCAGCACAGAAACACATGCAAAACCCGATGATTATGAACAAGATTCAAAAGCTTATTAGCGCTGGGATCGTCCAGATGAAATAAACTCAGATGAGGGGAAACATTAAAAAAAAATCCGTTTTTGCAGATTCATTTTTTTGTTCTCTATCCAACTTGCAACAATCATAAATTTGTGACCGATTCTCATGTTTGTTGACGTTTTATGTGGTCCGTACAAATTGGAAATTGCAATTTCAAGCTATTCTGATAGAACTTGTACTGAGATCCTTCATTTTTATGACAATGAACATGTCTTGATTAAATTTGCGTTGTTGCTTCACATTTCTTTATAATCCAAGAATACCATTCAGAACAGAGGACAGTTATACACAATTTTATCTAAGCGTTATCTTCATGATCCATGGAAGCAAGCTGGTTCTGAACGTGTTGAGGAATATAATCGAACTTAGCAAGCTGCAAAGGGCAATACACGATTATTGCATCGGTCAGATTTAGCAAAGACCGTCTGATTTTTTGCTCTTTTGATTCTGAAATCATGCCAAAAGTTACCTGGAGACTTTTGTGTATATCGATTTTGAAGAGCTTGTCCATAAAAGAGTAATGGCTAACTTGTCCCTTGTCATTGACAAAATTGAAATCATTGTATTGCTTTAACACTTAAAATTGCTACCGCACATACGTAACTTGCCATTCGGGTCCAAAGAACTTGAAGAAAGGTAAGAAACGGAGTCTAGTGGCTTCATCGTCCCATTCAACCCTTTCAAACCATTCTTCCTCTTTGTATTTGATGACAAATTCTTCCACCCTGAAGACACTTTCAGAATGCAGTGGAAGCTTTCTCAGCTCTGGACACTCTGTTACGTGGATTGTCTTCAGACATGGAAAAGGCAGAGGTTCCCAGTAGATGTTCTTCAACATCGCTAGATTGTGTAGGCGTAGACTCTCTAGTTTCTGGAAAGGAATGATAACACTCATAGCTTTCTCCTGGCTTATTATTGCTTCTACTAGTCCTGAGTCAAGAACCTCGAGACTAGTGATGTTAGGAGCCAACAACAGCCACGTCAAATCCTTCAGACCATTGCAGCTACTTATATGCACACTAGAGAGGTTTGGGAAACCTTGAATTGTGGGACTTCTGTTTAATGATGAAGCTGCCCTCTCTATCTTTATCTCCCACATTCCACACTTCCTTATGATGACTTTACGGAGACTATCGGTACCTGGAAAAACCAATACTCTGGATGATTCTTCCTGAAGCCCTCTAAGTAGTACAATTTGAAGACATTTCACCAACCTGGGAGCATATAGCAACTTCTCCACAACCAAACTTGACTTGATACTTATGTTTAGAACTTCTAAATGTTCCAAGAGCTGCAACTCCTCCACTAAGCTCATGTCTAGCGACATTTTAGACTGTAATAATTGCAATTTCCTCAAACTCGACAAATTTGATATCCCTGAAACACTCTCAAGTCTCTTCATGTAGTTCAATCTCAAATGTAGGAGCTTTTTCAACTCTTGTAAACCGACAGGTAGCCGCTTCATGTAAGTCCATGACAAGTCAAGATAGCGCAAGGAGACCAACTCGGATATTTGTTCTGGCAACTTCCGGAGACTTGAATTCCCTGATAGATCCAGAACAACTAGCATTGGGATACACCGGAAGAATTCACCCGAGATATGTATCAATGAATCGTTTTTCTGAAGGAACAGAGTTGTAAGTTCGGGGCACTCGGGGATGCCAGATATATTTTCAATCTCATTTTCCATAAGAGACATCCTTCTCACGGCTCTCCGATCCTTGATGTTTGGTATTTCACATAACCCGACACCGGCTTGCACAATACATCTTTCTTTATGATTCCCAAGATCAGATGCTATCCATAGAGCCATCTCACGAACCACATCGTGCATTGTCACTTGTTCTGTATTGATTGCTTCCTCCAACAACAAACATGCACGGACAAGGATACCAATGATCTCATAGCCTTGCCTTAATGCTCTTCCTCTACTTTCATTCTCATCTATGAATCCCTCACATATCCAGTAGTCTATCAACCTCTCTTTTTCCATACGATAATCTTCAGGAAACAGAGAGCAATATAGGAAACATGATTTCACCTGCTCCGTGTTTAAGTTATCATAGCTATACTTAAGAATTGGAAGAATTTGGTCTTCCATGCCAGAAAATTCTGCAGCATATGAACTCAAATCGCCGATTGCATTACGCCATTCTTGTACCGTCCTTTTGCAAGCCATGGTCTCGCCAATGACATTAAGTGCCAATGGTAGACCACGGCATTTCCCAGCGAGTTTTCTTGCGAGATAAGGAATGTCAGGATGGCCTTTCAATGTGTTTTCTCCAACTTTCATCTGGAACAAATCCCAGGCCTCGTCGGGTTCTAGACAACGGACTTCCATCGGGTCATCAACCCCCATACGCCCACACACATCTCTAGAGCGAGTGGTAAATGCTACTTTGCATCCATTTTGTCTGCTCGGATGCGGGACTCCGAGTGCTTTTAAATTCACTTTCTCCCATATATCGTCTAGCAACAAGACAAATTTTCGTCTCCTGAGGACATTGTATATATCAAGGGCTCTCTGGTTTTCATTCTTTTGGTCCCACTCCTCACCCCCAAGGCCTAGTTTTTTGGCGATGTCTCCTTGAATCCTATGGATCTCTGGACTTTTAGACACCACAACCCATATCACAACCTCAAATCCGCAACATGTTTCAGAAAACTTGTTGTTGATTTGTGTGAGAAGGGTGGTTTTTCCTACTCCACCCATGCCATACATACCCACAATCTCGACTTGGTCTTCCATGAGATGACTCCATACCCTTTCGAGCATTGTTCCCTGACCAACAATTGTGGGTTGAATAGGCATCTCATCCACCTTAGCTACCGGATTTGTCTCGGTCACCATAGCAAATTCTCCTTGAGAACTGAGACTCTCAACCTCCCTCAACATCAGAACAACCCTTTTCCCATAAAGATAGCTCATCTTCACATTTTTAGAGCAGAGCCCACAAAGACACAGCCTTTGAAGCTCAAAGGTACTAGTGCTAAGCACATCGTTGAATTTGTTCTCGATGGTCAGGACATTCGTAAGCCATACCTGGACTTGAGAAAGCCTTTCACGACGCCCTGTAAACTCTTCTCTGTCTACCCTTCTTTGCACATCATCTCGCTTTGCCTTGAGCACTTCTATGTCTTTCCGCAGAGCCGCTAGATTCTCGGAAAGGCTGTGAACATAACTCACGTTGATGCATAAACATTGAGAGACTTGATTCACCACTTGATCACAAGACATCGAGATTGAGAAACAACCTCCCATTGCCGCAAAGAGAGGAATAAAAAAGATTCAGAGAGAAAAAAAAAAAATCAGAAGCTGATTCGAGTGAGTGACAATTATTAAAGTGGATCAATAGATAAGACATAGCCTAAAGTTTCAACAACCACACATAGATAGTAGACAAATAATGCAAACATGTTACTGTATGGCTTGTGAATTGTTTCATTTGACCAGAACTATCATTTTAAATTTAAAAATCCGAGAGGGATTAAACAATCAAACAAAAGAAAATACATGATTGAGATGCACATGCACGAACTTCCCTGGAAACTCCATCTATGTCCCATTTTATATCAACCTGAAAAATGTACAAAAGCCTCTCATTAAACCAAAGATTAAACATCTCATTCACATGGATACACAAAAACATAACAGCCTCATCTTTCGAAAAGCTTCATTGGCGTCGGCATCCCTCTGAATCCTTCTTTTGATTCAAGGCGATGCTTCCGGCGAAGGCGGAGGCGGCGGTGATGCCGAACCAGAGGGATCGTGTTGTGAAATTTTTACTTCCGGTATATAAGCCATGTTCTTAAATTAACCGGTCTGAACCGAACTTTGTGTAATTACACGAGTGTATTGAACCAACCGTTTTCTTTACTTCTTCTATTGCTTATTATAACGTTTTCTTTTCCCTCCGCCGTTTAGTATATAATGTTCATTTCTTTCTTTTTGACAAGTTTAATGTTCACTTCGTTATATTTTTGATATAAAAATGTAGTTGAACCTTTTGGTTTTACTAATTTACTACAGAACCGGTACACAGCACTAAACCAGAAACAGCTAAAACATAACAAACTGATGAAGTTCAAACCAGAAACTGATTAATACAGAAGGCAGAAGCAGAGGAAAACAAATTAAAACCTTCACATTTATTTTATCCTACGAGTGAAAAATCATCCAAATAATCACCTACTTATTAGGTAAACAAACTAATCAAGTTATTATTTTATATATACAATGTTCTAGAGACTAAAAAAAAAAGAGGAAATGTGAAAAGAAAGGAAAGATAAGGCTATGACCCATTTTTACTCATCGATTATACAAAACCAACTTGCATGATGGTAAGAAACGGAGTCTTGTGGCTTCGTCCTCCCATTCAACCTTTGCTTTCCATTCTTCATCTCCATATTGTATGACCAGTTCTTCACCCGCACTGCAACTTTGAGAATCCAATGGAAGCTTTCTCAGCTTTTGACAATTGTTTTGTACGTTGATCTGATTCAGGCGTGGAAAAGGCAAGGGACTCCAATATATGCTCTTCAGTTCTGGTAAATCCCACAAGTGTAGATATTCTAGTTCCCTAAAAGGAGCAATATATATGATCAACCCTTGAAGCTTTCTCTTGGCTTATTATCTCTTCTACTTGGCTTGAGCTCCAAACATTGAGATGAGTGAGGTTAGGAGCAAACAACAGCCACGTCAAATCCTTGAGACCATCGCAACCAGTTATCAAAACTTTTGATAGCTTGGAAAAACATGGACTTCTCAGATTTGTGTTTCTTTCTATCATTATCTCTCTCATTCCACATCCCCCTATGAAAACTTCACGGAGATCTTCTATCGATGGCAGAGTCAGAATTCTGACTGATTCTTCGTAGAGGTACTTTATAGATACCTTTTGAAGACATCTCACCAACCTCTGAGAGCATAAGAGTTGTGTCAGTGCCGAACTTGATGTGATCTCTATGGTTAGAACTTCTAAATGTTCCAAGCGTTTCAGCTCCTCCAGTAAGCTCATAGTTAGCCACATTGTGAAGTTTAGTAGTCTCAATGTCTTCAAACTCGACAAATGTGATATCCCTGAAACATTCTCAAGGCACAACATAGACTCTAGATTCAGATGCATCAGGTTTTTCAGCTTTTGTAAACCAACTGGCAGTCTCCCTATGTTTGAATCTGACAAGTCGAGATATCGCAAGGAAACCAACTCTGATATTTGCTCCGGCAAACCATTCAGATTGACATTCCATGAGAGATCCAAAACGACTAATCTTGGCATAGACCGGAAGAATTCCCCTGAGATATTCACCAGATGGCGGTTATCCTGAAGGAACAAAGTTGTGAGTTTAGGACACTCGGGACTGCCATGTATCTCTTTGATCCTGTTATTCACCAATGACATCCTTCTCACAACTTTCCAATCCTTGACCTTTGGTATTTCGTTTAACCCGACACCGGTTCGTACAATATATTTTCCTTTATGCTTCCCAAGATCAGATGCTATCCACAGAGCCATCTCACGAACCACATCATGCATTTTCACATATGACTTATTGTTGTACTTTCCTCCTTCTACCAATAAAGAGGCACGCACAAGTGTACCGAGTATCGCACAGCTCCTTCTTTACTCTCATATCCATCAATGAATCCCTCGCATATCCAATAATCTATCAACCTCTCTTGTTCTATTAGAGTATCTTCAGAAAACAGAGAGCAATATCGGAAACAAGATTTGACATTGTCACCTTCAAGATTATCGTAGCTGTACTTCAAAATCGGAAGAATCTTCTCCTTCACATCACTAAAATCCGCAGCATACGTTTTCAAAACATCAACCGCATGATACCATTCTTGTGTCGTCTTCTTGCATGACATTGTCTCTCCAATGACGTTTAGCGCTAGCGGCAAGCCACGGCATGCTCCAGCAACTTTTCTTGCGATTTTGGGAATGTCCGGATGTCTTTCTAGTGTGTTCTGTCCAACTTTCTTCTTGAACAAATCCCACGCATCATTTGTACCTAAACATCGTACTTCCATTGGATCATGAACACCCATGCTCGTACATACGCCTAGACAGCGAGTGGTGAATGCTATTTTGCATCCGTTTTCACTTGTTGGATTCGGGACTCCAATCTCGGTTAAATCTACTTTCCTCCATATGTCATCCAAAAGCAACACAAATCTCTTCTTGCTTAGAAAATTGAGTATGTCGACTGCCTTTTGGTTTTCTTTTTTCTTCCTCCACTCCACACTTTTTCCTATTTTTTCGCCAATCTCATCTTGTATCTTGTGGATTTGTAGATCACCAGAAACCACAACCCAAATGACAATTTCAACGCCATCATTTGTGTGAGAAGAGTTGTTTTTCCTACTCCACCCATACCGTAGAGACCCATGATCTTGGTTCCATCATCCATGAGGTGGTTCCACGCCTTTTCGAGAATTGTTTCCTGACCAACGATCGTCGGTTGTAAAGGCCTCTCCTCCCACACAGCTCTCGTAGCTGGATGAGCCACCTCTTCGAAAAACCCTTTATCTTTTAAGTCTTTAACCACATTCAACATCAAGAAGACCCTTTTTCCGTAGCGATAACTCAATCTAAAGTTTTTCGAGCCAGCACCATAAAAACACAATCTTTGAAGTTCAATAGTTCTAGTACTATCTAGTTCCTTGAATTGCGATTCGATAGTCTCGAATCTCTTAAGCCATACCTTGATTTGATGAAGCCTTTGTAGACCTCCTTCTTCCGATGTCTGCACCTTACGTAGCAGATCAGCTCGCACTGCCTTGAGATCTTCCATGGCTGTCTCCAGAGCCGTGAGATTCTCCTTGAGATTTTGAATATAGTTGAGTTTACTGCAAAAGCAGCTGACGAGGCGGTTCAACACTTGATCGCATGATATTTGGAGAGAGACACAACCACCCATCTTTGCACTTGACACACACAAAAAAACAGATTCACAAATGCAACGAGGAAGTCTATAAATCTTGATTTTGGACATATAGTAAACGAGATGTGAAAAAAGTAGGTAGAAGAAGAAAAAAATAAAATTAACTCTCCACCATGGAATTTGCTGGAAATTGTTTGAATGAGTCAAAGTCTTGTTTTTGTATCGTCATTATGCATGGTAGCATCATATTTATTTATGTAATATAGCAAGAGTCCAAGAATATGACAGTTGTAGACGCAACTACACTGGCTATGTCACTTTCATTTCTACTAAACAAGTAATGGGAAAATATCCAACGAAAAAAAATCTTCATTTTTGATTTTACGCCTAATCTTTTTTTTCGTAAAAGTTCCCAAAAAAAAAAAAAAATCATATCGTAACAGATAAGTGGACATTGTTTAACAAAGCGTTAATGAAAGCAGAACAATGTGACAGTAGAGACAGAGATTTAGAAAACTGTTTGGGGTCTAGATGCAGGAAGATTGGAAACGGAGTTTCGTGGCTGTCCTCCCATTCAATACTTTTGGCCCAATGTCTCTCTATGCATTGGATAACAAATCCTTCAACCTTGGCAAGAATCCAATGGAAGCTTTCTCAGGTTTGAACACCCTCCTACCCTGATTCCTCTCAAACATGGAAATGGGAGACAACACCTCACAGACCAAAACCAGAAGCTAAGCAATTATTAAAAAAGGAAGGAAAGAGAAGATAAGATATTTGAATAATGCTGTCTCCAGACAAGCAATGAGCAATGAGTCCACATGCTGCTACTGTATGCATCATAGAAATCAAAATATCTAACCCTTATTCTTCTGAAATGGTTCCCACTTAACGACCCACACATATATAGTACTTAGCACAGAAGAAACTTTCATAAATATAAGAACCTTTGGAACAAAGCAGATCTTCTCCATGAAAAAGATCAAATTTTGCACCAAAAAAAAAAAAATGTAAAGCATTTTATCTGCAGTACTAGGATTCAAGATCAGAACCATTTTACCCTGATTCAAAGTCAGAATCATGTCAACAGTCTATTGTGTGAAACCGGCTTGTTTCTCAAACTGTTACTCTCATGAGTACGTGGGCATGAGCTAACACAAGCAAACAAGAAACATACTTAGTGTGGAAAAACAAAAATAAGGAACTTCGTTAGTTATGTTAAGTTCCATAGACATACCTTTTCACAACAAGGTAAGAATCGGTCTTCAGTGGCTTTATCTTCCCATCGAACCCTTTTAATCCATTTACCATCTCTGTAAACTATAACAAGTTCTTCACCACCAACGCAACTTTAAGAATTGAGTGGAAGCTCAGTTTTGGACAGTTTTCTACTTCAATCTTCTTTAAACAATCTATCTTCCATTTCCTCCCAGAAATTTACCGGAACAGGCGGTTGTGTTTTGATTTCGATTATGGTTGTGTTTGAAGAAGTACCTCTGTCTTTGAAATGCTAAACCGGAGTTGCCCAGTTTCAAGTCGTATCTGCAAGAATAACCCCCTCGATGCACCTTGGAAAATGTAGTTATCTTGACCTCAGGCACTAGGTTGAGTTACCCAAAGGAAACATTTACACTGTTCTACAAGAAATGGATTCACTTGAAAAGAGCGCTTCAAAAATTCTTCAAAGAGACAATTTATCATACTTAATCTCCCGAGCTTCCATATCAAGAAAGTATATCCATCACAACTCTAGACCGACGAATTAACCGGAACCCGAATCCATCAGGTAAAGAAAGAAAAACCCAATATGATGTCCTTCACTCGTATCTGTCTCATGGCCTTTGAGATCCTTCAAATTATGACCGTTGTGTACATTTCTCTGCTTTGTTTCATTTTATGTCATTGGCCCGTGATCTTATTTAAACCGGTCTAAACCGGACATTGTATATTTCCTGAGTCAGTGTAGTCAACCGAAATTCGCTCTCTCAATTGCTTATATGTTCTGTTCTTTTCACCGCTACATTACTTGTTTCTTATCACGCATAACTTATATAATATGAGTGATTTGATTTTCACACGATTTATGTAGTTAAAAAGTAACAAGAAAGATGCAGAATATGCATCTATCAAATCAAAATCTGAAAGTTGCATCAGATCTAAATGTCGATTTCGCCTTACCATCTATATAATAGACCTAATACCGTAACAAGAACCAACTCCAAGTCAGAAACTATCATAACAAGAACCTGAACTACAATCTCAGAGCATAAGCTGTCTCAAATTGTTCCCGATGAGCTTAAAAATTCTCTGTTATTCATTTACAAGTTACAACATACCATCCCGAAAGAGAGACACAATAGCAACAGCACGTGATCGATTAGCTTCAAGCCTTCAACACCATGTGAAGGATACCAAAAAAGCTTAAGAGCAACGCAAAATCATATAATCATTTCGAAATCTTTTACTTTCCATTCTAGATACCAACACAACAATCCAGGTCATGGATCGTGCCAGGCAAAGGGTATGAACAAGAAGATAATATCCCGTTCGGAGATGAGCTATTATGCTTATTTAAGTGCAGATTATATGATGCAGAACACGAAATCAAGTCATGAACGAACCAAAAGCTATAAGAATTCGGTTTTTAGATATCGAAATCAGACACATTTCAAGATCAAAAGAGCCAAAAGTACAACACATTGGAATCAATTAGATTCCTCGATCCAATCCAACGAATTACAAAGGCAGAAAGAGTGAAACTTTTTGTAAAACAACGAGATTAAACATTCTTAGAATAAAAAAAAGTAGGAATCACCACACAACATTTCCATTAGAAAGGAAACAAACAGGAAGAACAATAAAGTTAGTACACTATCCCAGAGCAGTTCCCAATTGCAAACAAACCCTAGGATTCGCTCGAATCAACAGACAAGTAAAACAAATCTTAAAATTCGAATCCAAATTTCAAAAAATTCAAATTTCAAACAAAAGGGCTATAAGATTAGATCTCACTTAGCGACCATCCTGGCTATGAAATCCTCATACCGGATCTTCCCGTCGGATCCAACATCCACCTCCTTGATCCACTCATCGAACTCGTTAGGCTCCAGCTTCTCGCCGATACTGGTGAGAATATGCCTCAGATCCGCCACGGCCACGAACCCCGTACCTTCCTTGTCGAGCACCTTGAAGGCGTCTCGGAGCTGGCGATCGAAAGGTTCCGTCTTCAAGTGTTTCGCCATTAGATCTAGAAATCGGTTGAAATCAAACGGAGACGAGAGGTTTTCGGATGCGGTAATGGATTTCAGCTGGGCTTGGGTCGGGTTTCCGCCGAGGGATCGCATGAGGATCCCGAGCTCAGCAGGCGCGATTTTCCCATCGCCATCGGTGTCGAAGAGCATGAAAGCCTCCTTCATCGACGAGACCTGGTCGTCGCTCAGACCATCCTTGCCCATTTCTCGATTCTTCCGGGTTTTCGGGTCAGATTTCGGGTCGGGATTTCTCTCTCTTGGAAACAAGCTCTTTGCTTTTTCTGTACAACGAAATTGAGATCGGAGTGTGGTGTTTGCAAACTTTAACGAGAGAGGCGATGATACGGCATCGTTTTAATATAGATCTAAGGCCCAACCAAGCCTGGCCCATTTCATTTATGTAATATCTCTTCAAATTTTGGAAGGTGAAGAAAATCATAAATACACCCTACGAATCATAAATCTAACCACTTATATCAGTTCCCGCTTAATCCTTCATTTCATAGTTGCTTCTCCTTCTAGGAGTTTTCGGTTATTAAAGTTTTGTTATGTTATCCGTTGTACTTTCGCTTTATGGTTTGTCTTAAGTTTCTGAAAATATTTTTATGTTCTACCGGTTGTTAATTCTGGTGATATATCTTTCTTCCGCTGGTTTTTGTCTCTGCAACCTCTCCATCAGCCTTGTGTAAGTCTAAGTTTCAAATATAAATAAAATCTTATAGATAACAAAAAAAAATATAAAAAAATATCAGTTCCCGCTACAATTGTTTTCGTAATCATAGTGATTATCTTCAATGTTAATGAGTGAAATCAGATGGGTAATGAATAAACCCGTACATTCGATAATGTGGTTCACTTCGTCATCTTCATTCTTCTTTTACATAGAACGAAAATATATGAAAGCTGAATTTTTTTGGGATCGAAGAAATTTGATTTTACGATTTATTATTTTGTTGGTTTGTCTTTTATCAAATAAATCATCTAAGATAAATGTTTAAGTGTGATGGAAATCAATTGCTTAAAATGCTTGATTCCACCATACAACAAATGATTAGGTTTGAGAAAGTGGGGTAAAAAGGAGTAAACATGACCTAATTTTTCTTTAAACCATAGCCTATAGAGTCGTTTACAAAGTGACATAGGAATTATAAAAAGTTTTTATTTGTCCCACATAGTTGGATTTATGGGGCACAAAGACAATAGGTTAAACGCATTGGTCACCATCATTGTATATAGCATATGATATCATCATGTGATTTAAAAGGCACCTTCCACTTGGATTATATATTCACATGTTTGAGTTCTATACTTTATCTTTCTTTAGTGTGCTTTGAAATGTGATTCACTTGTTTGAATTTTATGCATTATCCTTGACAATCTCCATTACTTCTAGTTGGAAAAAGTATCCAACAGCCCTTATCAACGATCAATGAGACATTATCTATTATATCCAACCGAGAGAAGATTATTTAAAGTCTATTTAGCGATCATTCAAGTGCACATATATAACTTAATCATTTAGAGAACAATTTATGTTCATGTGAAATTTCACAGTAAATATGGACAAGGACTGATTTACGCGTTACAATACCGATACATGTATCATCAAATATCATATATCACATTAATTGCACGACCTGGACTATATATATATATATATATATATATATATATATGTTTTAAGACGTGTTTATATGTAATGTTTAAAATTCTAGCAACTATCGGTTGATTCTAGTCTTTAACCGAAGAAAATGTTTGAATCAGCAAAATAAAAATCGGTTTTGTTTGGCCAAGAAATGTAATATAATGGTTTGTACAAAGTGTTTTCGTTGTGTCACCCCTAAGATTCAAATCTGATAGAATGCATGTTATTGGAAAGAAAAAAAGATCTTGTTTTGTTTTGATTATAAATTTATGACTTGGGTGGTATGAATGAAAAGTCCTAGTTAAGCTAAATCCAAATCGCCGTATATTAAAAACAACCACATGCCAATTTCGTTAAACTAACTAATCTCAAGTGATTTGGTTTTAGTTATGTAATTTTACAATACCAAGTCAATTTAATTGAGCCTAGTTAGCATTTATTGTACCAGCCAAATGATAAAAAAAAAACTTAGTTACTTTAACAGAAGCAGTAGATAAATCGTTTTGGACTAAATATAGGCTTAGTTAGTTTAAATCTCGTTGTAATCCAAATCTAAAGCTTACGCACGTCTGATTCGCCTGGAATAGTGTCAACGTCGACGACCTAGAAACACAACCTTATCTTTAGATTACAAAACATAATCGTCTTTTAAAAAAAAATATTTATCAACCCCACATATTACACAGTTTCTAAATCTTACCGCAAATTTAGGATAATAGTACTCTGTATACATTATCTCAGTTAGCTGCTATTCATAAGAGATGCCATTACCTATGCTAATTTTCTGATTTTATAGTTACATAATTCAAATATAAGGATAAATAAACAGTTAAATATGGATGTATTTGATTAAATTAAATAGTATTGGGGCTAAATCTGAAACAGAACTAAAATACATGGTCCATATCGAAATGTCTACCCAATAAAATTACGAAACGAGACTTTCCTCGTTGTCAAAGTGTTCTATAAAAGCAACCTTAATACACTAAAACCCAAACAACAAGAAGAACCCAAGAAACGAGAGAAAGAAGGAGAAGACGAAGCGAAAACGAAGAAGACGAAGAAAATGAAATTGGTTTGGTCTCCGGAGACTGCATCGAAGGCTTACTTAGACACCGTTAAATCGGTAAGTTTTTGTTTTCCGGTAAATATTCCGGTGAATCGTGCCAAAAGATTCGATTTTTTTTTCGAATTCTCGAACACTCAGATCTTAATTTCGATTAAATATTCGTGATTCGTTCATGTAGTGATCTCTTTCATTCCTTTTTGGGGGGTTTTCTCTTTCAGTGCGAGAATCTTGAGACGCCTGACGCGGCGGAGCTAATAGCGGCGATGGCGGCTGGATGGAACGCGAAGCTGATCGTGGAAACTTGGTCAGACGGAGACGCAATAGCCTCAAGTATTGGCTTAAACGTCGCGAGCCAACACGCAAACGCGAAACACATGTGTATTGTACAAAACTCGAGATCAGAATCGGCTTATCTCCAAGCCATTCAAGAATCTTCATCTCCCTCGAACTTACCAGAGACGATCGTCGCTGAAGAACCCGAAAACGCGATGAAGAAGATACAAGGAATCGATTTCTTGGTCGTGGATTGGCGGAACAAGGAATTTGCAGCGGCTGCGTTAAGGAACGCTGCGTTTGGAAGCAGAGGAGCGGTTGTGGTTTGTAGAAACGGGTATTCGAGAAGTTCTTCGGGTTTTAGCTGGAGACGGGCTTTAGGAGACCGGAAAGTTGTTAGAACGGTGACTCTACCGGTCACCGGAGGTATTGAGATTGCTCATGTCGCGGCTCGGAACTCAGGGAAGAGTGAGAACAGGAAGAGAAGATGGATCACACATATTGATCAGAGATCAGGAGAAGAACATGTATTTAGTATTTAGAAAGTTGGAGACAGAGACAATTGTGAGAAATGTTTATTTGGATTCTTGAATTTCACTTTGTACATAAGATTCCATAGATGCTATATTTGTCTCATACTTTGTCTTAAATCTCAGCTACAACTGATTCTATGAAAAAAGCCTACTTCGTTTATCATCACTTTCACTTAGTCCTCTTTGTCTTCTAAATTAACTTCTACGATTGAAGATTGAAACGATTTAGCACAATTAAAGGAAACAATGCTGCAAATGGTTGATTAGTTTCAATTGTCATGGCTTTTCTTGGCCACATTCTTGTCTGAAAGAACCATTTTGGCTTGTAAGGTGAAAGGGCATTACTTGGTTTCTTACATCTTTCACAAATTTCTTATTTTGTTAGATAGGCATCATGTGATGAAGTAAAACTAAAGGAAGAAAGAACAGAAATAATAAAAGAAGAGTGGATTATTCCACTGGTGCGTTTCATGTGATGAGCTTCAACCTTATCAAAAGATTATCCATTGGGTCAAAAAAGCATTTATTAAGAACCGACCATTGAAGATAATCATCGACTCATATAGGCAGAATGATCGATCACTAAATGTCATCACGTTGGGCTCGAGAACAGTTCTTTGGGATTGCTTGAGCCCATCACATTAGAGAACTTACCACGAGAGGAAAAACTAAACCACTTGTTTCCGGTTTAATATTTCAAGGCTCCGAATATTTATTTCCGGTTAAGAAAAAAAAAGCAGCGGTTCTGTTAACCTTGGACCTTAACAGCCTATCAACACAAACCCAACTACTTCAAAAATTGAAAGAGGCTTTTCGTGAATTTTTTTTTTTTTTTTTGGTGTTATTCAAAAAAGCCACTCTAATAGTACAACAGCGAAAGAAAAAAAAAAGGTTTGATGACTGAAAATGTACGTTGAGGAAAATACAGCATGGGAGAAAAAACAGATGACGCTTGGTGTTTGTCGTGAACCGAAGTTCCCTGCGGTGTTGGGCTGTCCGGATCCTGAGCGGTCTGACTAGTTTAATGCGATCAGTAATATTACTCAATTTTAATAAATAAATGCGGAAAATTAAATGAGAAAAGAGGCAAGGAGAGGCGTCACGTGCACATGATCCAACCGGGTGAATAAAGTCAGCCAACTTTCAGAGCCCAAAAGCCAAAACCAAAAACCCTATCACAAATTTATTATAAATTTTGGACGATCTTACCCTCTCCTTGTCCCATTTATTACCATCACATGCCCCTTGTTTTTCTCTTCTTTTTGTGTGTGTGTTTGTTAGCTGGCTTTTCCCCCCTCATTAAACTTCTAGAGAGAATTAAACTTTTTTACGGTAAATCATGTAATGGATAATCCGATTTTGTAAGGAAAACGAACGCGCTAATCTCATTATATTTACAATAGTCGATTCTAAATATTGGCAGTACAATTACTTATTAAGTTCAACTGGGCATAGTAAGAAGGAAAACAAGCGTATACAATTTATATCTTTTTCTTTTCTCTATTATACAATAGAATGCTGAAAACTACATTAATCAAAATGGTTTTTCCCTTGCTTTCTCAGTTGCCATGCTTATTTATTATTTCATCCGTTTCACAAAAAATATCATTTTAAAGTTTTATTTTTGTTTTACAAAGAGTGTTGTTTTATGTTTTTAATGCATAATTTTGAACAAAATTTACCCTTATTGTTTTAATATATTAATTAGAAAAAAAAATGTTTAGTATATTAATAAGGTGTAATATTGAAATTTTAATAAATTTTTTAATATATGTGAAATGTGTTAAAATGACACTCTTTGTAAAAAAAAGATATTTTCAAAACCACAATCACATGAAATAAAGAAGGAGAATTAAAGTTGGGAGGTGAAAGAGAAAAAAGACCCGATGAATAAGGCACACCAATCTAACAAGTCCTAGGCCAAGAGATGTTTTTGTTTGGTAATGTGGGTCAACCAATCTCATAAATGAGTTAGCTGGATTTGCATTTGATGCTCTTCGACTCTCACTCAGTATTTAATGTGACAATTCCCCTACTCTATATTTATTACTAAGCAACAAATAATAAATACAAACTTTCATATCTCGTTTTAAGCAATTTGATGTCTATGTTTTCTTTCGTATTCGCGAGATCTAATGAATTACTATTGAACCAAATATCTTAAATTCTTTAATTATGAAAACAAACTTCCAAGGATCACAATGGTAGAAGTAATGAAACATGGTACACCTGCGCAGTAGAAATTGGCATAAGCGGTAAATTCAGTACAATATGAAAATGTTTAATGGTGAGATTTAACGGTAAATATTCAAATAACGATTGAATTTATCAATCGAAGCAATCAAACCAAGTATTTCTTAAATGGAATCATATATACAAAAGTCATGAAAATAACATTGTATACGCTATTTCTCATTTTTATCTTGTTACTGTCACGAACATTTACTCTCTGAATCAAACAATAATGTAATGTCTTTTTGATCCGTACCAAGCGGAACTCTAAATCTAATATAATTAAAAAAAAATCTAACATAATCACATTTCAAATATAATTATACGCATGTTATATCATATATATTTTTTTTAAAAAGGAATCCCCTTTATAGGTTATCATTACCAAAATTGATGCTAAAGATAGGATTCACAATATTTTTATTATTGATATAATTTTTGTAGTTTCCACTATAAGCTGTTTTTTTTTTGTAGTTTCCACTATAAGCTATGTATGTTGGATTTGAATGGAAGCAGAATTAGAATACAAAACCAAAACTTGCAAACACCAAATCTATATGCAACCCAATATGCATTTATTGGAAGCAATTTTTTTGGTACACTTTATATGAAAAGGGAAAAAGATTGAAAAAGGTGCATATAACTCTCTTCTTCTGACGGTGATTGTCGTTACACCAATAAATATATGCCTACGTGTATGTATAGCTTTGTTTGTATTTTGTATAATTCCAAGTATATTGTCACCAAAGACATGGAAATCACGTCAAAGTACTCGGTGAGTAAATTCATGATGTGGATCTTATTTTGAATTCTTTTAATCCTTGCGTGTCGAATATATGGTATAAGCAGGATAAAAAGAGTTATTTTCTTGCGTCAATAAACAATTAATTACTTTGTAATACATAGTTCATTATATTTTTGTTCTTAAAAAGAGTAATTTATAAATGAAATATATAGAAAACTAGCAAACCAGAGAGTTTTTGCTAAAAGCTACTTACTTCTTCAACAACAATTATTTGTTTCTTCTGCTACTTGTGCTGATGTAAATAGCTTTTAACAAGAAATGATCACAAGCTGTCCAGATGATTTATCGATAGTAAGAGAAAACGAAAAGAGAGAAACTTATTAACATATCCAAGGAAACTATAATCATTGCACTTCATATATACACACACACATAAGTCTAAATATTTGAGTTACAAAATTTAAAAGCGTTGGCAAACAAAAAAAAAACATAAAAAGTAACACTAGTAGAATCAAAGCTAAGAAACAAGCACAGAACTAACAATGAACATTTATTTGTACAAAACGAAACCGGCGGATCGATGTGTGATCTAATGAATAATAGTGTTGAATAATAGGGATTTTTTTTTTGTTTTTGTGGAACAATAATTATGGGATTCAAATGTAAATACAAATAATAATATATCTTTAGAGCGACGACGACAAAATATGTCTAAACATAGACTTCATTTTGGTTTGACATATTTGTACAAATTAGCACTTAATTCTATTTTTTTTAAAATTTAGTAATTTTTTTTATCCTTTAACGTATAAATGATGAAATACTCTTCTATCTGTCTACCGGTGTACCATCTACATGCGTACACGCCGATGCCTACTTCAAATTCAAGTGCCACTTATCTTAACATAACTCGGGCTAATCGACTCCCCGCCTATCCCGACATGGTCCTTTCGAACCAGTCTTTACCAACCTGGTGAAAGCAATCAAGCAAGACTTACCTCATGGGAGCCTCTTTCCTTCTATTCTGAAATCTAGAAAGAGAACTCCCAGAATGATTTTTGTTCCACCGTACTGTACATGGACTAAATTGTCATGAATAAATAAAAATGCTAAAAACTAAAATCAATAATATAAGTACTAAAAAACTATCAAAAATTCATAAAGTATTATTGTTTGCAAAAGACTTAATTGGCTGTATGATTACTTATTATAAATTTTGTTAGCATGTTAGCATTTTTTTAAAGTATTGTAGAAAATAGCATTTTTTAAACACTCGTGTACCGTCCATTATCGTATATTGCTATATCGTGTAGCGTCTATTATCATACACGTACGATACATTTGGGTTAAACATAATCAAAAATATTATTTTCTACAACACTTAAAAAAAAATGCTAATATGTTAACAAAAGTAAGAATAAATGACCGCGGGTGCAAAAACCTTTTCGCAAAACACCCAATTGGTTTTAGCTTAAGATGGAAGCAAATTTTAAATTTGACCAAGCTTACCGGCACAAAACCAAAAGAAAAATAATCATCATTCTACGATTATTATAGTACCTCTTTTTTTTTTTTTTTTTTACAAATTGACTTAATAATAATTTATATTATCATGTTATAGTGTCTGTATATAAAAGTGAGATATTAAAGCAGACAAAAAAAAAAGAGCAAAGGAAAAAAAAAAATGGCTCCGTCGTCTTCATCTTCTCCTTCCAAATCTCCTGTTCCATCTCTTCACCAATCCCTTCACTTCACTCCTGTAAGTCAAAACTCAAATCCCTCTTCTTCGTTTACCGGGAAAAACGCAGGAAAAAAGAAACACAGACCTCAAATTTGGTTTGTTTTGTCTTGCTCTGTGACAAAAAAGTGGGTTTTATTCAAATAAAATCGCGGAATTGATATTGTTTAGCAAGAATCTTCTTGTTCCTGCGTCTTTTCTACTGAATCCCATCACTATTTCCCGAGAAAATGATGGAAAAATTGGAAGAGGCAGTTCTATCACATTTTCGTCTAAAGTTTCATCCTTTGATTTCAATGATTCCATTAGAATCTCATATCGTGTCAGTTGAAAAAATTCTTCAAATCCAAATATTCTTTTTATCATCTTGGCATGATTTTCACTGAGTAAATGAAAGAAAAATCATTTTTTTGGTTTTTTTTTCCTTCTCTGTTCTTTCAGATTCCAGAATGCGAAGAAGACGACCTCTACGAAGAAAGATACAAAAACAGAGCAACCCCAAGCAGCGACGGTGGTTCTTCCGCTACCCCAAGCCACCACCACCACCGCCGCAACAACAACAGCCACCAACATCCTCTAACGCCTCTCCACCACAACGGAAACGGAAAACCCCAAAACAAAAAACGACACGACGACGACGAGGACGACGGAGGCGCCGTCTCATGCAACAAATGTCGGCCTCACCACTCTCACCGCGACAAATTCTCAGTCGTGCCTCTCGAAAGCCACAACAACCCTTCCTTCATCTCTAGCCCCAATCTCATAATCAAATCGATCTTTCAATCCCTCACACGGAGAAGCCCTAAACCCTCTTCGACGGCAGCGCTTCCACCGCGCTCTTCCTCCTCCTCCGCCGCCGACGCTTCCAGAGAAGAGCAGTGGCGGTTAGCCGTGGCGGAGCTTTCCCATAAACTGATTCAAGCCACGAAGAAGAAAGAAGACGCGGTGATAGAAGCTTCTAGGGTGAAATCCTCCATGGCAGAGCTCGAGAAGAAACTCAATAAGCTCGAGATTTACTGTCACAATCTCAAATCGGGGCTCGACGAGTGCAGCAACAAGAAACAGAGTGTTCCGATCCGAAAAGACGGAATCAACGACAGGATCATCCAGCAATTCCTCGTGTCCGTGTCGGAATCTCGATCTTCGATCAGGGCTTTGAGCAGATCTCTCGCGTCGCAGCTACGAACCGTCGGTGGGAAAGTCTACGAGCGACTCTCCCTCCTCCTTCAACCTTTCGATGTCAAGATCAATTCTTTCGCCAAAAACCCTAAAAGCCTCATCTTTTACCTCGAAGCGATTCTGAGCAGAGCCTTCTTCGAGGATTTCGAAGCTTCCGGGTTTCAGAAAAACGGGTCGACCCGGATTTTGAACCCGATTGATCGTTGCGAATCCAATTACGCTTCGTTCAACGTCTTGATGGAGCTCACGTGGGACGAGGTGTTGAGCAGAGGAACGAAGCATTTCTCCGAGGAGTTTAGCCGATTCTGTGACCGAAAAATGAGCGACGTCGTTTCGATGCTTTGCTGGAACCGAGCCTGGCCTGAACCCCTTTTACAGGTAAGCGTTAAACCGACCGGTATATACAGATTCATTTGGTTTACTGAAAACCAATTGAACCTTTTTTTTTGCAGGCGTTTTTTGGAGCCTCGAAGAGTGTTTGGTTGGTTCATCTCTTGGCTAACTCGGTGAACCCGGGTTTGCAGATCTTTCGAGTCGAGAAAGACGACCGGTTTGATCCGATTTACATGGAGGAAACTGGTGGAGACCGGTGTAAGAGTCTGGTTCGAGCTATGGTTCAACCCGGGTTTTACGTCTATGGGAGTGTGGTTAAGTGCAAGGTGGTTTGCAAGCATGGTGGCAACGACGAGGAAGAAGTAGAAGACCGAACGGTCAAGGAATGTAATAAAAACGACAAGAGTTTAATAAGCATTTGTAGCCCACTAGGGGGTTAATTACGTTGATTAATGAGTTAAAAAATTGGTGGGTTTTTGTTTTGTTTTGTGAGCTTGTAATTAGAAAAATGAATGGACTTTTGAAAGTGAATACTATTTTAAATCTGGTTTTTAGTGATTTTTACTAGAAATGTATAAGAATTGGTTTGTGAAGATTTTTTCTTTTGGTTTGTTGTCAAAGTGATTCGAGAAAAACTCTAATAAAGTAAAATATTGGCCTTTTCTCGTTAGCTTCATTTTCTTGAAGTTGATTACGTGTAGTTTATTGTGACATCTAATGGTTGTCGTTACTCGTTACACAGATCATACACACATATGTATATGTATACATTTACCAATCATAAAGATTATGATTGGTAAAATGGTGTGGTTAGTGTGATTGGTTTAAAGTAGCGTGGTACCAACATTTATCTTTAAAATGTTGAATGATACATTGATATAGAAAAGAGTTAAATAGTATCAATTATTTTTGAAATTATAGCATTTAAAGTTACCGAAATAATAGGTTTCAGATTTGAATTTATCACTTATGCAATTATACATTTTATATTTACAGAATTTAGCACGTAATCTGAATTAAATTAGTTAATTATAAGTAACTTTTAGAGAAGTAATTTAGAGGACCACAAACATTAAAACGTTGCGGTCTCGTCAAAGCAAGCAACGGCGACTGTGGCTGTGGGGGTATATTGGTCATTTGACAAGAAATCGAACGTTTAGTTTCAAAAGACCCGGTCTACATAGAAAGTTCGATTTACCGATTCAAGCCGCCGGTTCGCGTCAACACGGTCTAAACTCTATCCTCACCAGCCACGGCGGCTTTCGAGAGAGAGAGAATTTAGTTAGATAGTAAATTTAATTTAATTACGGTGTTTCGGGGAGAAAAAAAAAAAAAAAAGAGCTTCTCTTCATCGGTCTTCGTCTCGTCATTTGTCGTTCTCTCTATATATTGATTAGTTCGCGATCTTGAATCTCTCTCTCTCTCTCTTTGTCTCTGGACGAACTTTTGTTCGATTCGTCGATCGGAGATTTTGACAGGAGATTTAATCAGTCAGAAAGTTGGCAGATCGCAGCTATGTCGTACTCCGATTCCGATTCGTCGTCTCAGGGTGGCGAGTACAGGAATTTCCGGCAGATTACACGTGAACGTGAGTTCTCTCTCTCTATCTCGGTTTTTATCTGTTTTGACTCTCGTTGATTTGGATTGACTTGTCGATTTCTCTGGATTCACGTGATCTATTTCTGCTTCCGGGTTCTGCGGAGTAGCCGTTTTAGTCGTTTTGTTTCATTTTGATTCTGGGTTCTACGGTCATGAGAACGATTAAGTGTAGGTTTCTGTGGGTTTTTTTAATTGGTTTGCCCGAGGAGAATATGTGAGTTTTAATGGCTAAGACCTGTCGCGGATTTGAATTAGGACGGTTTTCTGATGAAGTATTGGTAAATCTGTTGCTTGTTATACTGGTTTGTGCTCAAATGTTAGAATTGAGATTTATGATGAGGTTTAGGGATCGGTATTAGCTAGCGAGTGACTTATCGCAGGGCTTCCTGTTTCTGATTCTATTGTAGCAAATTGTGGATCTACTTAGAATCGACGTGCATGGTTGTTTGAGGTGGAAAGTCATTAGAACTAACTTTTTTGATACATTTTAGTATTTTACCCAATGATGCCTATCGGACACTTAGAAAAGGAAACTGTTACATGTCTGTGATGATGACGATGAAAGGATTGGTTATATGAAGGCAGACATGGTAGTTTTCTTAATGTTTGAGAAAAAGCTTTGAGAAGAAGGTCGTGGATTTTGATTGTAGTCACATTGTAGAGTTATAGGCAGTGTATCTGATCTTTTACATTTCGTTGTTTCTCAGGACTCTTGTACGAGATGCTTAGATCTGCGAAGACAGGGAGCTCAAAATCCACCTGGAAGGTATGTTTACGTGTACTTCACTGTGGGATGTCCAGATAATGTCATTGGCTTTTAGGTTGATACCTATTTTTCTGCTAAGTTTTTTTTTTTTTTCCTTTTCGCATTTTAGGTTCTAATCATGGACAAACTTACTGTCAAGATAATGTCGTACGCCTGCAAAATGGCTGATATCACACAAGAAGGAGTTTCATGTGAGAATGAAGTATTTTTGTAAGAATTCTAGTTCGATATGATGCTTTATTTAGGAATAACTTAATTGGCGTAAGCTATCATTTCTCTGTAGTGGTTGAAGACATATTTAGACGAAGACAACCTCTACCGTCAATGGATGCAATATACTTCATCCAGCCAACTAAAGAGAAGTAATTTATCTTTGATGCTCCTTTGTTGCGTTCCAAAATGTGACATTTGTTATTTCCTCTTGTATTAATGTTTGATTCTGTTTCATCAGTGTCATCATGTTCTTGTCAGACATGTCTGGGAAATCACCATTGTACAAGAAGTAAGGAAATGATCCCTCTTAGTTATCGGATCTATCTTAAAGACAATTTCTTTAAAACACTGATTTTCTTCTTTATTCCTCTGCATCTGTGAAGGGCATTTGTTTTCTTCAGTTCACCGGTTTCCAAGGAGCTGGTTGGTCACATAAAAAAAGATTCAAGTGTATTACCTCGGATTGGAGCATTGAGAGAGGTGTATATTGCAAAAAAATCATACTTTCTAGTGTATTCAACTGTTGCTATTCAATTTAATTACTATAGTATATGTGTTAAAGAGCTGTGATAGCATCCATATCGATAACTTATTATGTGATGTTCATTTTGCAGATGAATTTGGAGTTTTTTGCCATTGATAGCCAGGTATGATCATTCCAAATCTCTGGTGTTCGTGCTGACTAGCCGTGTTTATACTGTTCTCCATCATATGGTCTGAAATGCAGTGCGACATGTGGTATCATGTTGTTAGTGTATGTTTCATGATGTGAAAGAGGGTCGCAAAAGACATTTATTAACGACAACTTATACAGGGTTTCATCACCGATCATGAGAGAGCTTTAGGGGATCTTTTCGGTGATGACGAAACTTCTCGAAAAGGCGATGCGTGTTTGAATGTGATGGCTTCTCGAATTGCCACAGTCTTTGCTTCACTACGGGTACCAATCATTATTCTCTCGAGTAATGACTATCATCTGGGGATGACTCTTCTGAATCATTTTGGACTTTACAGGAATTTCCAGCAGTACGATACCGAGCTGCAAAGTCACTTGATGCATCGACAATGACAACTTTGCGTGATTTAATTCCCACAAAGCTTGCAGCTGGAATCTGGAATTGTCTGGCAAAACATAAACAGTCAATTGAAAATTTCCCACAGAGTGAAACGTGCGAGCTGCTCATCCTCGACAGATCCATAGACCAGGTTTAAAACTGTTTTTCACATTTAATGGGTCTTTCATTTGTTATTTTATTAATCAAGACTCCAGCCATCTACTTATGGAGCTCATGTTTCCTCCTCTACATGTGTTATATGATTAGCAGCATGTGCTTGTTTTGAATGTCTAGATTGCCCCCGTTATACATGAGTGGACTTATGATGCTATGTGCCATGATTTACTGAACATGGAAGGGAACAAATATGTACATGTGGTAAGGTCAACTATTTGCTGTATAAGATATTGTGATTTTGTGGTGGCTCTCTTCCTGGAACTCCATGTGATATTCTTTTAGTCTTTAGATTCCAAGCAAGTCAGGTGGACAACCAGAGAAGAAAGATGTGCTCTTGGAGGAACATGATCCTCTTTGGCTAGAGCTTCGACATGCACATATAGCAGATGTGAGTCTGATGCCTAGGTATATTTCTCTCTCGCAATGGAAAAAAATGTGAATCCTCTTGACCTGTGTTTTTCATCAGGCTAGTGAAAGATTGCATGACAAGATGACCAATTTCGTATCGAAAAACAAAGCTGCTCAGCTTCAGCATGGTAAGAGGTGGGTATCACTTTTATTTTTGCAGTAAATGTAACCAGAGAGCATATATTACACTTCCCCTGAACTGGTGGAACCAGATTCTACCGTATATCCTCTTGTTTTTCAGTTTGATCATACTCTGACATTACTCTGGATTGATCTATGTAGAATACATTATTTGTTTGGAGAAGTACTTTCAATTGTTCTCTGCTTTTAATTAATTTTCTTCGTCTCTTATTTTTAGAGATGGAGGTGAGCTTTCTACGAGGGATTTGCAGAAGATGGTTCAAGCATTGCCACAATACAGTGAACAAATTGACAAGCTCTCTCTCCATGTAGAGGTAGTTCCATATTTATGTGCAACGCTCCCTTGTCTTTTCTTGTTGCGTCCACCTCTACTTCAAACTTTATATGCCTCTAGTTTGTATCCTTAATAGAACGTTCAACTTTAGGCGGTGCCACACACAATTACTCTATTTATATGCATCATCTAATTAAAATTTCACCGATTTAGTGTCTGAAGAGCTGTCTGCTGATGTCCAGATTTATCGCTTCTTTTGCTTTTTTTTCTTTCTCTGAGTGTGGAATTCATGTAACTCTTTCTTATCGTTGCAGATTGCTAGAAAAATCAACGACCTTATCAAAGAGCAGGGACTTCGGGAGCTTGGACAACTTGAACAAGACCTTGTTTTTGGTGATGCTGGGATGAAGGATGTGATTAAATATTTGAGTACTCAAGAGGTTTGCATCTAGTTAATAGTGTTGACTTACTGTAATATTTCATGAGACATTGAGCTGTCGAGCTTTATGTATTTTCAAACTTCTATACAGGAGGCAAGTCGTGAAGGTAAGTTACGACTGCTGATGATCCTCGCAACAATTTACCCTGAAAAGTTTGAAGGTGAAAAAGGTCAAAATCTAATGAAGGTACTTGGGGTTTTAATGCTTCTGGATCTTTGTTTGGTTCTCATCCACCCCATCTAAGGCTTTATTGCTTTTGATTCTAGCTGGCAAAACTCTCATCTGATGACATGAGCGCTGTAAATAATATGAGATTACTTGGTTCAGCCGTCGATGCTAAAAAGAATGCCCCGGGAGGTTTCACTTTGAAGTTTGATCTACACAAGGTAACATCTTCTCTCTGACTGCTCCATCTATATATTGAAATATGCGAATCTTCGTAACATTGTTTGTTAATGACTGCAGAAGAAACGAGCTGTCAGGAAAGAGCGCCAAGAGGAAGCAGCATGGCAGTTATCTCGTTTTTACCCCATGATTGAGGTTCACTCAAACTTTGTATAGGCCACTACTTTAGATTTTTAGCATAATACAGGTTTCATGTGTTGACTGTTTTTTCATATCTGAATTTTGCCAGGAGCTCATCGAGAAACTTAGCAAAGGAGAATTGCCAAAAGAGGATTTCCCATGTATGAACGACCCAAGCCCGAGTTTCCATGGATCAACGTCACTTTCATCATCAGCAAGTAGTAGTCAAGGTCAAGCTGCTCAGTCAATGCGATCAAGACGCACACCAACATGGGCTAAACCGCGAGGTTCAGATGATGGATATTCAAGGTAAACTGTTCTTAAACAATCTGAGGATCGATCCAATAGGAATAAAACCTAAACATAAGTTGGGTTGTTCATCGATCCTCTTAACTTCTTTGTGTTAGCATAGTGAGTGAAACCTGAAGGCAAGCTAAAATCATGCGTCTCACTGTTGATCTGCGGAACCCACTTCTTTCCCACCTTGTCTTAAATTATTTTTCATTCTTGCAGTGATTCGGTGCTGAGACATGCGTCTAGCGATTTCAAGAAGATGGGACAACGAATATTTGTGTTTATCGTTGGTGGAGCAACAAGATCAGAGGTAAGAGGCACAGGAAAAAAAAAAAAGGCTTTTACAGCTGGAATTAAAATCGAACCATAGAATCAGGATATATATGATGATATCTTCTTACTGGACTATTTGATTTTCAGTTAAAAGTATGCCACAAACTAACCACGAAACTCAAAAGAGAAGTAATCCTCGGCTCCACAAGCCTCGACGATCCTCCACAGTTCATAACGGTAAGCCACGCACATATTTCACATTCCGAGATTTGGCAAACTATGAATCACCCTCTCAATTAAAGTAAATCTTCTCTCTTCTTGTGTGCCACAGAAACTGAAGCTTTTGACTGCAAATGAGTTATCTATAGACGATCTCCAAATATGAGAGCGCAGATCTCAAATCAAATCCTTGTCTTTGTTCTCTGATCTCCCAATCTAATTTGTAACCAAGTAAAAGACATGAAAAAAGGATAAAAATCATCAGATTACGAGATCATGACTGTAAGTTTACTCTTATTGTTTGTCGTCTAAAGATGTAAAGCAACTCATAAAGTTGACTTCTAATCTTTGGCTATTGTCTTGTTAAATTCGATTGTGTAAATTACCGAAATCGTTCTTTGCTTTTTCAGAATCTTTTTTACGTCATTCAATTCGACTTTTTTTTTTCAATCATAACAATCAGTAAACTTTAAAAATGAGCAAAACAGTCTTAACAACAACAACAAAAGAACACCAAGACGTTTAAAGTTTACTTAAATACTGTTTATAGCTACGGATCAATAGAATCTCTGGTGAGCTGCTCTTCAGCTTTCCTCTTCTTCTTTGTTACTGACACCAAACTCTTGACATAAGAGATATAACTGTCCACATTGAATTTCCGTTTGCAACCAGCGTAGTTCATGTATCGTATCTTCCCAAAAACTGGCCTCTCTTTCCATCCCTGAAACTCATCAAAAGCACAAACCGATTCAATCACACGCACAATATTCTCCAACGTCCAAACTACTCTATTATCACTTGTAGTCAAGTGAGAAAAGGGAAAAACGAAAGAACCTGATCATGAACGCCGCAAATAGACCACATACACCCAACATATCCACTCGGGTCACGACCATCGATCTCATACTACATCAGCATATCAAAAACTAAGCAACAAAAAGAAAATCCATGGAAGATGATACATTAAGGAAAGGGTAGTAAGTAAACCTTGTTATTTAGATAGATGCATATTGAGAGAGCCTCTTCAGGTCCTTTCGTCCATTCTAGAATCTTCTTTGCCCAATACATTCTGCAAGTAATGAAATGTCAGTTTTTACCGTTGCTGCCATTATAGCTGGTTTTTTTAAAGTACAGCCAAAACCGAGATAGGTGATTTTACTTGCCTCATGAAACCGTGCATTTTCCCCTGATAAACCATCTCTAACTGTGAAGCATTCCATAGCTGCCAATTCAACAAGCCGAAAAGTAAAGCTTAAAATGCAAATGGAAATCAAAGCAACAGAAAAATTTGGGTGATGATAGGTGACGAGAGATTAGTGGCTTACATGATCTGCTGTCTGTCCTTTCTCTAACTGCTCCAACCTACAATTTTAATACCCTCTTTAAAGCGCATAGAAGACTGGATAAATTTATTTCCAAAAGAATTAGGCACTAAACGGCTGAAACATTACGAGTAAATGTGTTCTCTTTTATCTGAAGCATGATCCAGTAATGACTTGCGCGCCCATTCCCAAGCTCCCATCAAAGAATCATAGTGAGGTTGATAGTAGCAAAAATTGTCGGAGAGTTCTCTTCGCACAATCAATTCTTCCAAGAACGTGTCAACTGCCTTCAGTGAACAAACAACGCAAATACAAAACTAAGAGTGTGAACAAGAGGTAAGAGACAGAGTCTACCAAAACATACATTCAAAAAGTATGATTTGACTTGAAAACCTGAGGGTAAGTACTCCGGACTTTACGCGCCTCTAAGGCACATCGCTGAGCGGATATCTGCCCGAAATGTAGATAAGGAGACAGACCGGAGAGTGCTTTCGGCTTTACAGGATTATTCCGGTCTGTTGAATAATTCTTCAACCTTTTCGTCAAAAACCCATCTTTACTCCCCATCAATACTTCCATGCCCGCTTCTTCTCCCGGCACACACCATTCAATTTCAGGAACTTCTGCACCCTCCCTATCCACATATTATAATTTGGAAAAAGAGGTGAAACTCAAACCCCATAGAAGGATAAGGAATTGGGATTAATACACTGTTATTAAACAGATTTAACAGCACCTAACCTTACAACTTTATCGATGAGGCTATCCCAATCAACCAGTTTATTTTCCATCATCCCGGTCCACTTCTTCTTCGGCGGTTCAAGCTTAGGAAACTCAATGAGGTAATCAGGTACTAGTTTGTTGATCTTACCCCGGATTGTTCTAGCGCTGTACTCCAATTTACCCGACGCAGCCCACATTGGAACTACATTGTGTGCATCAACTTCGTGTATTGCTAATGAATCACAAGTTCTCTTGAGAACCTCATCTTTACAGCTCCTGATTTCCCGTAAAGGCGAAAAATCAGTGACCAGATGTGAAGCTCCACATTCTGTGATGAAATTAGGGATTGTTTCCTTTGCATCTCCCTGCATTGTTACATCATAAAGTTCATCTTTCCCTCAATAATAATCAACCAACCTTGCGATAAGAAGAGACCACAAATTTACAGCTAAATTTCCATAACCTAAGGTTATACAAAGTAAGAAATTTGATCAGCATTTTGTACAATTCGTCCCAAACCACGAAAACCCTAAATCGATTCATCTACCATTTCATAACAAGAGCGAAAAATCCCTAATTTCCCTCTCTGAAATTTCTACGACAGCGCAAGTTTTTATGAAATGGGTTTCGTGTCAAATCGAGCTATGGACTCGCCTGTAACAGAAAAAACGAAATTTGAAGAGATTCGATTTGACGGTGAAGCTGGCGCAAACCCTTTAGCATAAACCCTAATTGCCTCGCTTTTGCGCCCAGAAACTGATCGAACAAATTGAACACGACCGCCACCGGCGCGTTGGTTCTGTTTGCCAGATCAACGGCGTGGACCAACGCCCAGTTATCTCTCAACCGTTGATCTCTGAACATCCAGTAAACAACGGGACCCACCGATTGATCGGACGGTCGCCAAGAGCCTTCCTTGAGGACCCGGATCCGACCCGTTTGAACCGAGATTGCCGACGCCATACGTAGGAGGAGGCGGGGATCGAGGGATTTTTCGGGTTTCACTAATGTGCGCCGTTTATGCGAAGATATCGCAGCGGAGGATAACTTGCGCAGGGGACGTCTTCGAAAAATGGAGGGAAGGCAATACACTGTTTGAGTTTGTGGTTTGAATTCATCTACGTGGGTGATCTATACTCTTTGCACGTGTCAATTTGTGATTGCCCAAGTTACTTGGTCTATTCACGACGCACGAGATTCTTAGCATGGTCCATACCTTCGGTAATATTTTGATAACTTTATAATAAATTTGGAAAACGACACTTTAATTTACATAACATTTATTAATTACTTTATCTATATGAAATTTATAGAACAAACAAATATTAGAGAACAATTTATCATCCAAATTGAATTATAACCTCAGGGATAAACCGAGAGAGATAGAGAACTAGTTAAAACAACTTAAAACATAAACACTGACTTTTGCCATGGCTACAATTTTTTTTTTTTTTGGAATTCAAACTGTGATGGCTAACTGAAATGGTTGATCCAAAATAGCATACTAAAGTTGTTGATCCAAGAGGCTGTCGAATATACTAAGATAGTACATGGAAGTGGTAGTACAAGAGACAACTCGGAAAAATTAGAACATTTGGAACCAATTATGCAGAACTCTTAATCTGAACATTAGTACTTTGACAAGAAATCTGCACACATCTTCCTTCCTACTACAGACAAGAATCACAAATTTTCTTTAGCTTTTGTCGAGACCATTCATTATCTTTTGCATTTTCTAGTTTATCTTGGGTCAATATGTTTGATAATTTCTCTATAAGCATGTAGTTCTCATATAACACAAACTTATCAGCTCTAGTATTAGTTCAGAATAATAAACAGTTGATTAATAGTTAAATTAGTTTTGAATAAACAATTTTGGTTAAACTGTTTCAGAATAATTACAAGTTGTCTTAGTTGAACTAGTTCATAGCAATAATAACCATACTTCTTATCTTCTCCACTTACTGTTCATAGTCTCTGCATACTATGTTTCCATATACTTTCACACAGTCATCTTTTCGCTGTCATTAGATTCTCTACAAACAGAAGATCTATTCAAAAGCTTTAAGCACTCTCGGAAGATTATTATTGTTGGGTGGTGAATGATGTGAATTGCAGGGATTTCTCTCCTCGAGAACGTGGGAGGAATTAAGGCCGCGTGAGGAAACAAAGCCGTGGTCCAAGCTGGTGTGGTTCAAAGGATGTGTCCCAAAGTATGCTTTCAACATGTGGATTTCTCATCTCAACAGACTTCCAACAAGAGTCAGATTAGTTTCATGGGGAATGGACATCTCTACGGATTGCTGTTTGATACACTCAGGTTTAACCCTAAAAGTAGTTAGGGCAAGAGCACATCAATCGAAATAGTATTCTAGAGATCGAATCCACAAGTACCAAATGTAACGCTACGAGAATGCATGATGGAAGTAAATCTAAGACGAATGCAATGATTTGTGGTTTTATGAATAAACTAAAACTAAGAATGCAAATAAAACGCTAAGTCTTTGAGTAATTCGCAGGAAATCAAGAATCACAAATCATAGAATTAAACATGGAAATCATTAAGCATGTTCTAGAACTCAAATCACTGTTTTATAATCAACATACTATCGTAGTATTAATTACTATGCCTAATAACCTAATATTCTAAGCTGTCGTTTGAATTCAGGAAATTAACTAAACATGTATTAAGATCGAGTTTGATATGTTCACAAAACGCCTTAACATCAGCTTTCGTTGGTTACGGACGTTTTGCTCATCTATGTTTTTTCAGGCTTTTAAACAAACACTTTTGATACGTTAAACAACCTAAGATCAGAAACTAGGTAGCTAATCAAGATTCAGCACTAAGAACAACAATATATGAAGAACTAGAAGATAGATTTCTATTTTAACCAATATGATTCTACGATTCATGAAATTCCCTTGAAACCCTAAAACCTAACTAAAAGATTACTCAGACATAGAATCAGAGAAACCACAAAGAGATGAAGAAAAAATCATAATCTAATAGAAAATAATAAATAAGGGTTCATAAATCTTCTCAAAAACATGTAGTCAGAGATTCGTCTCCCAAAGAAAAAGATGTAAACGTCTGTATAAAATAAAGCGTAGCCTTCAAAGAGGCTGAAAAATAAGTATATATATGTTATGGGTCGAATTAAGTTGAATTATGATGATTCTGGGGCAAAACAGGAAGTTTAGAAACTGCCTTTTTTTGTCTGGGAAGTGCATCGATCGATGCACGGTATGCATCGGTTGATTCTGAAATCTCTGTCATGTTGCGATGCACTCCTTGCATCGATCGATGCAAGCCTCCATGTTATGCGCATGCTTCTTCTGCGAGGCAGATTGACATGTCTTCAGTAAATCGGGTATAACAATTGATCGCACCGTTGTATTTTCTTCAAACCACTTGTAAATGAAAGCTAATTCACATATATATCTTGTGTCAAAATTGAAGCTCGATCCATTGGTGGGAAGACCTTCAACGAATGCCAAACTTCATACGCTTATGCATGATTCTGCATTCTCAGTTTCACCTTTTGCAACCAAATGTCTTGTTTTCCTCCATATCAACCTAAAACGTATAAAGATTCGATAAAAGACTAAAAGACTCTAAAACACACTTTGACTCAATAAAAGACTCAAAACCAACACAAAAACATATGTTAGAAAGCGGTAAAAACCGAGTACATCACTGTTTATGTTCTTCATGGGAGGAAACAAGAGATCACATGTTGCACACTTGTGATTATAGCTCTGAGATTTGGAGGATGGTGTTGTCTAGGCTCGGGCCTTCTCAGCATATGTTTAGATCATGGTCTGAACTATTGTCTTGGACCAGATTGCGATCAACAATGGCTCTTTCTACTCTTAGGAAGTTGGCGTTGCATGCTACGATATACCACATCTGGAAACAGCGAAACAATGTTCTACACAACCAGCATGTGATCCCAACTCACAGAACCTTCAAGTGTATTGACCGCGAGATACGAAACATCATTTCGGGAAGACGACGGAGGCGACGTTGGAAGAATTTGATGTGGCTTTGGACCAGATGATTTCGTGTAATTTTTCTCTAATCATCAGTGTAATGCTCTCCCTGTTTTTTTATTTTCTTTTTGCCGAGGAAGCATAGTTTTAGGTTTACATTTTTGTAACTCCTTATATTTCATTTCTAAATGATTTTAACGTTCATAGCCAAAAAAAAAGAAGCTTTAAGCACTAGCGTGGTGTTAGATTGCAACACAATATCAAGGCTTGGTTGTTGTTGTTTTTACAAGAACTTTAAAAAATTAGTCAAGATTTCGATAGTAAATCCTACGATTACAAAAGAGAAAGAAAAAAACATATTATTCATATATTGACAAAATAGTCAATATATTTAATCACTACACTCATACGCATACAACCATCATGTAAACTATGTAGCGAGACTAGTGGTTAATTGGTTATATAAACTTTTATTTATGCGATTGTAGTACTCGTAGTTATGAAACCAATTGGATAACAACCGGTTTTAATATAGTAGTTTTCCTTTAATGTAGTTGATTTTAATCCTATAAAACAAATCTTCTTAATACAATCAATCACATCATTTTCTTTTTGTAAAGTGCATACATGTTCTTTACGTTCCTTCGATATTTGAATCAATCATTTTTATATGTCATTGTGGTCCAAAATGTCCTACCATATCATTATACAGTGAAACTTCTATAAATTAATAACGTTAGAGATTTTAAAATTTTATTATCGGTAATAATTAATCGATAAATTAATAAATTATTAATTAATCGATAAATTTATAAATTATTAATTTATCGATAAATTAATAATTATTAATTTATAGAGATAAAAAAGTTTAGTGTATAATCTTTTAAATTTTATGTATACTCGACTATTCGGATGAAAATGATACATGCTTAGAAGTTCAGAGTTTAGAAGAAATTGTAGCTACTATCCTTACTGAAGATGATGAAGTTGAAGATGATGTTATGGAACCTTTGAAAGTGGTTACACGCAAAGAAGCAATTATGGCCTTTAGAAGTTTTTACAATTTTTGGATGCATGTCGAAAGGACAACACCAGGAGTTATGGATGCAATAAAGAAAATTAGAGATGAGCTCCAACGAGATTCTAATTTTAAGAATAAACAAACAACAATATATTCATATTTTACTAAATTGTCTTAGGTATGTATGCATAAGATTTATAATTATTAATTTATCATATTATTAAGACCATATATTTACATAGGGATTTCAAAAAATTTATTATATTATTATCTTATCGAATTGTGTTAAATTTTACACTGTCCCGACTCGAAACCGGAGAAATTTATTAATTTATAATAATTATTAATTTATCGAATATTAATTTATAGAGGTTTTACTGTATTTTCTAATTATTTATTTTGAATTGCTAGAAGATAAACGTGCAAGTCTTTTAGCAAAATCAAAATTATATGATGGTGCTAATTAATGATGAAATAAAGAAGAAGAATGTATTGACCTATATAGTCTTGGTTCATCATTTCCTTTAAATAAAAGAAACCTAGACCAAATTATTCCTTCACATGCTCGATCGTGCTTATCTAGGGTTACTCATGAAGATCTCTCCAATGCATAATTGAAAACATACCTTCTGTTTTATCATTATATTCCCTAATAATTAAATTCGTTAATTATTATGAATAGCTTACGACCAAAAGTCTCATTAATTTAGCAAATACTCTTTCTGTTCTTATATAAGTGATGTTTAAAGTTTTTGCACACAGACTAAATATTCATTTTTTGTTTTTATACAAAAAACATTATTTATTATCCATTTAAACACAATTCAACCAATAAAAAAATAATATGCAAAATACAAATGGTCAAAAACAATCAAAAATTATTTAATTTTGTATTGAAAACTGAAAACATCGCTTATTTGAAAGCAAAAAAACCCTTAAAACATAATTTATTTAAGAACGGAGGGAGTAATATATATAGCGGTGTGAACAATTTGTATTTGATAAAATTACAGAAAAGAAACATTTATAAACAATATACCCCATCCGTTTTATTATAAATGATGTGTTTTAAAAAAAATTGTTCTCATATATGTTTTCAATTTTCAATGCAAAATTAATTAATTTTTTTATTGTTTTTGACTATTTATATTCTATTGTTTGTTTTATCATTTGTTGAATTGTGTTTAAATGGATAATAAATGATGTTTTAGTTTAAAAAAAAACAAAATTAAATAATTCCTTAATTTACGTGTAAAAACTTAAACATCATTTATAAAAAAAAAAGAGGAGGGAGTAATATGTAAAACCAAGATCAAATGCGCTCACAATATATCTCCGAGACTTGACAATTTTAAGTCTCAATAGCACATTTAATTACTAGGAAAATATTAAAGTGACATGTATATACTCCATTGAATCAAAATAACTCGACACTAAAACACCTTATTAGTTCGACATTTACCTATCTCTTGTTGAACAAAACTCATGGATCACACATGCGTTCAACACGCAAACTTGTGTTTACTCGACTAAACTTGTAGTTGCTAACAGAGAACGAAATACAAACGCTGTTTTGTACAATAATTATTTCGGCTATCGTACCCTATAAGCTATAGCATAAGTGACCGAAACGTATGATACTGACGTGATAAAAAACTGAGTTGGATATATTGAAGAGATATAAAAGTTACAGGTTATAGTTAAAACGTGAAGCTAAGGAGATAAAGAGAACATTCATTCATATACCTAGCTGCAAAATCTAGTCAACAGTAAAAAATGTGTTAGCTGAAATTGTAACGTCTCGACCATCACCGTCTGTGGGCTGCTCTTTTTTGGCCCGTGGGCTCCACTCTCATATGAGGGGCAGTGCACTATTCTGAAAGACTTAAAAATCTTGTTTATTATCCCTGCAAATCACCGCATGATATTTTTTCGTGTTTTGTTCTCACTTACACGGTACCGTAAATGGCTTCCTCCGCTAGGTCATCCATCATTAAATTACTTCAGCTCAAGCACGCTTAACTCTGAAATTTTCTCTGAATAAGTACCTAAAAAAATAAATACATTTTGGTGACATATATATTCAAATCAATTTTATAAACCTCTCTACATACACCACCATATAAATGAGATATTACAAAAATAATTATACAAAATACCGTTTCAAACTTTCAATGAAGAAGTAATCCAATGAATATGGAAAGTGGAAACCAGTAAACATACATACCCTATCTTATTTTATATTTTTTTGTAAATGTCCATATCTTATTTTCGAATTGGTTTAGTAGTTTTATTTGACCTTTTAGCAGCTCAGATATACCAAGTTGAGGATATTCTGGCCTTTTAATTCGTCGTCTATTTTTATTCGTAACTAACGCATTAGGGTGGGTTAATTATTTTTTCTGACCTAATGACAGCAACTCCGTAAGTCGTATATATGTCGACCACTGCACAGAATCATTGTCTTATATACCTTATATTTATTTTATTAACTTTATAGGGAGACAAAAGCTGATACCTAAGGAATTAATTGGCAGATTATAAGTATTTGTTTGACTTTGTCGTATTATATACTTTCTCATCTACCTTGACAAAAACCAACTATAGTTAGCTAGTGTGTCCTAACCCAGACACTAACAAAATTGTAACTATAAAAACGTAATGATAAAAATTCAGATTTCATAAGATTTCCGTTTTTCAATAAAACCATGTAGTATTTTTTGGTCAGAACAACAAATCATTTAATTAAGCTAATTAAATATTTTCAAAGATCGGTGACACTGTTTATTATTTTACAATAGTAATTTCTATGGCTATGCTGATCATAGTATACCAAAAATGAAACATATACCAGTCATTTTACAAACAAACAAAAACTATTATGTATTCATGTTTCAAGATATCACAAACAGTACGAAAACTATTATGTATTCATGTTTCAAGATATCACAAAAAAAAAAAAAAAAAAAAGAGACAAACTCAAAGAAATATAAAAGAAACGGTGCGTTTTGCTCTGGAGGCGAATTTGGAGGCGATTAGGTTTTTCGAAGGATTTCTCGTCATTCTGTCAACGTCGCTCCGGCTGCGATGGCAACGTCGGAGGGGGCTCCAGGAGATCCCGCGCCTCCAGCTTCTTCAAAACCGATTGCATCATTCACTTCGGTGGTCCAAAATAAACAAGTCCTACAAAAATGCGAATTGGATATCTCTACATCCGAGGGGCTTCAGTCAGTCGAGGTTCCATACAAGGTTTTCGAGAACGCGTCCCCTCTCTGGGAGGATTTTGTGATTGGCAGATTTCTTTCGGCGGCTCCCCATGTCGCCAAAGTTCACGTCATCGTTAACAAAATTTGGTCGCAAGGTGACCAAAAAATTGACATTCATGTGGTGAATTCCACAACAATAAAGTTCAAAATACATAATCCTCAGATTCGTGCAAGGATTCTTCGACGGGGAATGTGGAACATTGCTGAAGTTCCAATGGTAGTTACGAAGTGGTCGCCATTCACGGAAGAAGAGTCTCCTGAAGTGAAGTCGGTACCTATGGGGGTGCATCTCAAAAAAGTTCCTATGAATATGTTCTCATGGAAGGGTTTAAGTTACATTACAAGTGCTGTAGGAGTTCCAAAGCGCTTGCACCCAGAAACAACAGCCTGTTCGAGCTTCGAGATAGCAAAGATATTTGTCCACGCATACTTATCAAAGGAACTTCCGAAACAAATGAACTTTTCAAGACATGGTAAGGTGTCATTGGTTGAGTTTCACTATCCATGGCTACATCCAAAATGTTTCACATGTGACAAATGGGGACACTTAGCATCAGTCTGTGTAATCAGCAAAAAGAAGGTTGATGTAAGCAAAGAGGTTACGACCTCAATAACTGCATGGACACAAAAGGATGTGCATTTGGTTGTGGTATCGGAGGCACAAGTTGTCACTGACCAGGTGAGTACAAACACAATCATCCAACATAACATCACAAGAAAAGAGGAACATATAACAGTAATGGAAGCAGAGAAAGAGGAAATAGTCCAGAGTGGTGATTCAGAGGAGTGGACTAAGGTCTCTCCAACAAAAGTGGGACGAAGCCCAAACAAAGCAAAAGACATAGCAGGAGAAAATCTGCAGATTGCCTCTACTCCAAAATTTGCCGTGCTAAGTGATTCAGGGGAAGAAGGGGAAGAAGGAGAGATTATGGAGGAAGCGGAAACTGTAATAGTGGAGGAGGTAACAAAACCATTAAAAAACAAAAAGAAAATCAGACGAAGAAACCACGGCATGAGGAAGCAGAGGGAGGATCGGTGAGAAACTCTCTTCCTCGAAACTCAAAGAGCATACACAAATATTTGGCGAAGACTTCTACAGTAGTGACTAAGGATATCTACGGTAAAAAAAGGGTCTCGCAAAAACTTGTAAATGTCGAGTTTCTTTTGGAATGTACGCGGTTTTAATAAATCTATTAAACATTCCGCAGTTCGAAACTGGATACATGAGGCAAAAATGCATTTTGGTTGTTTGTTGGAGACGAGAGTTAAAGAAACAAAAGCTGTGAAGATTGTCAATTCGGTATTCAAGGATTGGTCTTTTATGGCAAACTACGAATTTAATCATTTGGGTCACATCTAGGTAATCTGGAGGTCAACGGTGTGTCTAACTCCGATATTCAAAAGTGATCAAATGATAACTTGTTCGGTTATGATGGAAGGATCAAAGGAAGAGTTTTTCTGCAGCTTCATCTATGCTTTAAATACAAAGGTGGGAAGAAAAAGTTTATGGGAGGATATTAAGAATCAACAGAATTCTCCAATGTTTAACAATAAACCTTGGATGATCATGGAGGATTTCAATGAAACTTTGGAAGAAGATGAACATTCAAATTATGAGGTCTCGCCTAGTACATCACCGGGAATGAGAGATTTTCACCTAGGAGGACACGATCCTCTGTTTACCTGGTGTAACAAGCAAGAGGAAGGAGTCATATGCAAAAAACTGGATAGAGTTCTTATGAATGATGTGTGGTTCCATCACTACTTCCAAGCTTACTGTGTTTTTGAATCAGGGGGTATTCGGACCATCTTCGCTGCCGGATTCAACTTGATGTGATGGAGCCGAAAAAGAAGAGATTTTTTAAATTTATGAATTCAGTCGGGAAGATGCCTGAATTTCTCCCATTGGTAGATGATTACTGGTCTACTACAGAGACTCTTTTCCACTCTACTTCAGCTGCTTTTTGATTCTCTAAAAAGCTGAAAGCTCTAAAACCGATAATCCGTAAGCTGAGCAAGGAGAAACTTGGCAATCTGCCAAAGAGAGCGAAACAAGCATATCAGGGTCTGTAGTGAAAAGCAAAATGACACGTTGTTACATCCAACCCCAAAGAAGATAAAAGCAGAGGCGGAAGCATTTCAGAAATGGCAACATGTAGCGACTTTGGTGGAGGAATTTTACAAGCAAAAATCAAAAATTCATTGGCTATAGGTGGGGGACCTGAATAACAAGACTTACCATAATGCTGTGAAAATCAGAGAAGTGCGAAACTCTATCCGTGAGATTCAGTGTGTGAATGGGACCATGGTGAACTCACAAGAGGAAATCAAACAAGAGGCAGAGCGTTTCTTTTCTGATTTTCTTACGCACAAGCCTGAAGATTTTGAAGAAAAGACAGTAAATGAACTGGGTCGGTTGCTGGACTTCAGATGCCAAGTAGGAGACAGTGAGCAACTGGAAAAAATAGTTACATAAGAAGAAATTCATAAGGTTCTTTTCTCGATGCCAGTTAATAAGTCACCAGGACCTAATGGGTACACAAGCGAATTCTTTCGCTCTGCCTGGCCTGTGATTGGAAAAGACTTCACGATCGCCATACAGTCATTCTTCATTAAAGGTTTTTTACCAAAGGGGATCAACTCAACCATCTTGGCACTCATTCCAAAGAAGACGACTGCAAATGAGATGAAAGACTTCATGTCGATATCTTGCTACAATGTCATGTATAAGGTAATCTCGAAGATAATAGCTAATCGATTGAAAGGATTCATGCCTCAGCTAATTGCACCGAATCAAACAACTTTTGTCAAGAACCGAATGCTGATGGAAAACCTTCTCCTCGCCACAGAATTAGTTAAGGACTACCACAAAGATTCGGTCTCAGCGCGTTGTGCTCTGAAGATTGATATTTCAAAAGCATTTGACTCGGTTCAGTGGCCATTTATTCTCAATATACTCGCTGCAATGAACTTCCCACAGCGTTTTATTCACTAGATTCGACTAAGTATCACCACTGCATCATTCTCGGTCCAGGTGAATGGAGAGCTAGCTGGACATTTCAGGAGTGAGAGAGGCTTAAGACTGTTCACTATCGCCATACCTTTTCGTTATCTGTATGAATGTTTTGTCCAAGATGATTGATGAAGCTGCAGGAAGAAGAGAAATTGGGTTCCATCCAAAATGTCAGCACATCAACTTAACTCATCTGTGTTTCGCGGATGATATCATGGTATTCACCAATGGGAAACAACGATCCATAGACGGGATTCTACAGGTTTTTGATCAGTTTGCTCGATTTTCAGGTCTCAAAATAAGTCTGGAAAAATCAACCATTTACATGGCAGGAGTATCTTCTTCAGCTCGTGAAGGTATTCTTGCTAATTTCCCTTTTGCTGCTGGTCAATTACCAGTACCATATTTGGGATTACCTCTTTTGACTAAGGGTATGAAAACTGGTGATTACATGCCTTTAGTCGCAAAAATCAGAACAAATATCAGTTCTTGGACAGTCAGATTTCTTTCGTATGCCGGCGGACTTCAGCTGATCCGTTCTGTGCTGATGAGCATCACCAATTTCTGGCTCACTGCATTCAGACTTCCAAGTGCTTGTACTCGGGAAATTGAAAAAATGTGCTCAGCCTTCTTGTGGTCTGGACCAGAAATGAACACAAATAAAGCCAAAATTGCATGGAGTGTAGTCACGATGAAGAAAACATAGGGAGGTCTGGGACTGAGGCCATTAAAGGAGACAAATCAGGTTTGTGGACTGAAATTAATCTGGAGAATATTATATGCTCTTGGATCTCTTCGGGCGAAGTGGATACATATGTACTTGATTCGTAAGGAATGCTTCTGGTCCGTTAAAGAACATTCGACTCTTGGATCTTGGATGTGGCGAAAGATACTCAAGCTGAGACCCATCTCAAAAGCTTTCAATCAAGTGGAAATACGCAGTTGAATGGGAGTTTATTTCTGGCACGATCACTGGTCTTCTCACGGCAGACTAATCGATATTTTAGGAGCCCGCGGCTGTATTGATTTGGGAATAAATATCAACGCAACAATGGACCAGGTCTTCCGCAATCACAGACGTAGAAGGCATCACGTTGTCCTGCTAAACAAAGTGGAAGATGAGATAGAGAATACACGCTCAATCACAACATCATACTCTCGAGAAGCTGACGTCGTCAAATGGAAGTGCAAGGTCGACACATTTAAACCAAGATTCAGATCCAAAGAAACTTGGTCTCTAATTCGAGAGAACCAGCCACGATGCCAATGGGAAGAGATAGTTTGGTTCAAACATGCTACTTCAAAATACTCTTATTTTCATTGGGTTGTTATGCACAACATAATCTCTACAGGTGACCGCATGTTAAAATGGAACACAACGACAGACCCGTCTTGCGTATTATGCCAACATCCCCTAGAAACAAAACATCACTTGTTCTTCACCTGTGCATACTCTTCTCAAATCTGGGAAGCTCTCTCAAAGGGTCTCCTCATGGATGACTACACCACAAACTGGGACGAGCTGATGAGAATCATCAAGGACTCATCACGTGATCTGATTTCGCTATTCGTACTTCGCTATACTTTGCAAACAACAATCTATGGATTATGGAGGGAGAGGAATGGAAGAAAGCACGAAGAAGGCCCTTCTCCACCGATGAGGCTAGTAAAGATCATTGCCAAAACAGTCTGAAATAGACTAAGCAAAATTCGGCTTCAAGGAGATGAAGCATACAAGGGTAGCTCCATGTTTTGGTTTGCTATTAGAGATTAATGTATAGTCATTGGAACCATATTTTTTCAAAACACTGATGTACTTGATGTAACACAGGTTTTTATTGAATAAATTTGACATTCAATTCAAAAAAAAAAAAAAAAAAAAAGATAACAACAATATCACACAAAAGTGGAATTTTTGGTATGTACTTTGGTGTTTGAAATAAATTAACATGTTGTACTCAACGGAATAACCTAAGTATCTAGCTATAAAGGTTCTTCTTTGAACTTGGTAACGAAAAAAAGTCATCCACTAATAATTTCTTTAATTTTTAATTCGAATTAGTTGTTAAGAAACAGTTAGTTCTCGAACCAATTTCAAATTAATCGCGAGATAGTAAATAGAGAAGCAAATAAGCAATCATTTGGGATAGTTTTTAAGTTTAGACGTTAAGATCATTAGCATTGACAATCAAGTTTCTGTTTTTTTTTTTTTTTTTTTTCATGAGGAAAAAGAAGAACAATAGATTCATAGATTTCTATGCTCTGATACTATGAAAAATTATACAGAGGAGACAAAGAGAATGAAGAAAGATATCTGAATGAATATTGATGAAGATCGATACATGGTTTTATACATACAGAAGGAATATCTAATTTCCTAAAAATCTTGTGCTTTACCCCTAATTACGCCAAATATACCGCAGAGAATATCCTACACCGTTCTCGTTATTGCCTGGAGGCTGCCAGCGGAAACCTTCTATGGGCTGGGTAGTGTTTCCGACCTCGTTTTCAGGTCGCGTTTCGATTTGGGGATTGTCCCGAGCCTCGACTTCGTTGGCGATCCCATAGCGATTTTGATTGGCGAGCAGGTTTGGGGTCCGATCTATTCCTGGAAAGGTCGCAATTGTGGGGGTTCCGGCTGACAACTCATGAGCGGTAATTTTGCATTCCCTGTTGAACTGAAATAACTACGACGAATGGGCTTGCGGAATGAAGACGGCTCTAAGTTCTCGCAAGAAATTTGGGTTCCTCGATGGAACGATACCACGACCAGAAGAAGGGTCTCCAGACCTTGGAGATTGGTGGACGATCCAGGCACTCCTCGTGTCTTGGATAAAAATGACGATCGATCCAGCACTACGATCGAACATCTCTCATGGAGTCGTGGCAAAATATCTATGGGATCATGTGAAGAAACAGTTTTCTGTGACGAATGGGCCAAGGATTCAGCAGATAAAAGCCGAGCTTGCTTGTTGCAAGCAAAGAGGACTCACAATTGAGATGTATTACGGAAAATTGATGAAAATCTGGGACAATATGGCAAGTTATCGTCCGCTACGTCTTTGCAAGTGTGGAAAGTGCGAATGCAACCTTGAATTAATTCAGGAGAAAGATCGTGAAGATGACAAAGTACATCAATTCCTTTTCGGACTTGATGATACTATGTTTCGTACAGTGAGATCAAGTTTTGTCTCTCGACAACTGGTTCAACCCTTGGAGGAAGTGTATAACATTGTGCGCTAGGAAGAAGATCTGATTCGATATGGGACAAAAATGCAACAAGAGCATCTAGATGTCGCTGATTTTGCTGCACAAACACGATCTCATTTCAATCAAACACAAGTGAGAAACGTTGACAAAATGGTGGTGTGCAAACATTGTTGGTCATACATCAAAACGTTGCTATGTTGTGATCGAATACCCGAAGTGGTGGGGTGATAGGCCGAAAAGCAGAATGTCACAAGGGAGAGGATGTGGTGCTTCTGCAATTATGCAAGGTGGGCGTGGGCGTGGTCTGAACTATGCAAATGCAGTACATGTGCCAAACATTGTTTAGAACCAAGAGCATGCAAACTATGTGATAACTGACAAGGATCGAGATGCTGTTAGCGGGTTGAATGATACTCAGTGGCACACGCTAGTCAATCTTCTCAATATAGGAAAGAGTGCGAGTGCGAGTGCGAGTGCGTCAGCCGAAACTCTCTCAGGTAAGTCCTCCTTTCCTTCATGGATAATGGACACAAGGGCTACTCATCACTTAACGGAAAAACTTGAATTTCTGTCTGTTGTAAGACAAATGGCTCTGGTATTGGTAATATTGGCAGATGGTCGTGAACGGGTTTCTAACATTGAGGGAACAGTGCGTTTGGGTTCAGATTTGATATTGAAATCCGTCTTTTACGTTGAAGAATTGCAATCTGATCTGATTTCAGTAGGACATTTGATGGATGAGAAACACTGTGTGGTACAGTTAGCTGATCACTTCCTTATTGTTCAGGACCGCACTTCGAGGATGGTGATTGGAGCGGGTAATCGAGGAACGGGAACTTTCTATTTTCGTAGCTTGGAACAGGCAGCATCAGTCACAACACACGATGAAAAGTCTTATGCGTTGGTGGCACAATAGGATGGGTCATCCACCTGCTAAAGTAGTTTGTTCTCTCCCGGATGTTGTTTCCTTTTCTTCTGAGTTTTGAATAAAGTGTGTGATACATGTCTCCGAGCCAAACAAACAAGAGCTTGTTTTCCGATTAGTGAGAATAAAACATCAAGTATTTTCGAGTTAATTCATTGCGATCTTTGGGGGCCGTATCGAACTCCTTCTTATTCTGGTGCAAGATATTTTCTAACGATCGTTGATGATTATTCAAGAAGCGTGTGGTTATATCTCTTGAATGATAAAACGGAAACAACTTTTCATTTCAAAAATTTTGTGGCGATGACGGAACGACAATTTCAGAAAAAGATAAAAAACGGTGAGGAACGACAATGGTACGTAGTTCTTGTGTTTGACCAATTTCTTCCTTGAAAATGGAATTACACATGAAACTTCATGTGTTGGAACACCACAACAAAACGGAAAGGCCGAAAAAAACATCGACATATATTAAATGTTGCAAGAGCGTTGAGATTTCAAGCCAATCTTCCAATCGAGTTTTGGGGAGAGTGCAATTTGACTGCTGGGCACTTGATTAATAGAACACCAAGCTCAATTTTGGGAGGAGTTACACCGTATGAGATGCTATATGAGAAACCACCATCGTATGATCAGTTGAGGGTTTTTGGAGCTTTGTGTTATGCACATAACCAAAGTTGCAAGGGAGATAAATTTGCACCAAGAAGTCATAAATGTATATTCGTTGGCTATCCTCACGGGAAGAAAGGATGGAGACTATTTGATCTTAAAGTTAATGTTTTTTTGTGTCTCGAGACGTTTGGTTCTACAAAACCGAATTTCCGTTTGCAGAAAAATCAGTCTCCGTCACGTTGCAAGAAGAAGAAGAATCTGGGTGGGCTCCAATTACGACCAGTCCATTGGTTTATGAAGAGGTTCTTTCTCATGTTGTTGGGCCAACAACCAAAACAGGCCCAACATCAAATCTGGGCCCAACAGCTGAATTAATTTCTTCATCTCAAGTAGGTTCATCTTCTGGGCTGAATAATTGTGATGGAATAGGCCCAAATTCAGAACCAAATGAAGAGGAAACACGAGTCCCTCTTCTTCCTCCGTCTCCGACGCCACAAACAGCAACCGTGGAAACTTCTTCCGTGGCTCCAGAACCTGCATCTTCACCGGAATTACTTGGTCGTGCTTGCAGGAAGAAGGTCGCCCCCGTCACACTCAAGAATTTTGTGACAAACACGGTTTTGAGCAAACCAATTGATGATGAAAATACTGTGTATCCAATCACAAATTATGTTGATTGCAAGCGGTTTTCTGCTATTCATCAAGCTTATTTAGCAGCGATAACAACTGCAGATGAGCCAAAGACGTTCTCTCAAGCTATGACAGATGAACGATGGCGGACAGCCATGGGAGATGAAATCGTAGCTCTTTATCTAAACAAGATATGGACAATCGAGGATTTGCCTAAAGGGAAGAAAGCAATAGGTTGCAAGTGGGTCTACAAACTTAAATTCAGGTCCGATGGAACGCTTGAACGGTATAAAGCACGATTGGTAGCCATGGGCAATCGTCAAGTTAAAGGAGTTGATTACGATGAAACTTTTGCACCTGTTGCAAAGATGGGAACGGTACATCTATTTTTACGTGTCGCTGCAGGCAAAGGATGGCATGTGCACCAAATGGATGTGCACAATTAATGCTTTCTTACATGGAGATCTCGAAGAGGATGTGTATATGCAATTGTCTCCTGGTTTTCATGCTTCTGATAAATCGAAAGTGTGTCGTCTATGGAAATCGCTCTATGGATTGAAACAAGCACCGAGATGCTGGTTTGCGAAGCTGAATTATGCCTTGACATCTTACGGTTTTAAACAAGACAAGTCTGACTACTCTCTGTTCACCTTTGCGAAAAACGGTATTCAGCTCAACCTTTTAATCTATGTTGATGACATGATCATATCAGGGAGTTCACTTGCAGCTCTCAAATAATTCAAACAATATTTGTTTGCCTGTTTCAACATGAAAGATCTTGGTGATTTGAAATATTTTTTGGGGATTGAAGTATCTCGGAATTCAACAGGATTTTATATAAGTCAGCGTAAGTACGCATTAGATATTGTTGCTGAAGCAAGTTTACTGGGAGCCAAACCAGCATCCTTTCCACTTGAGCAGGATCACAAATTGTCTCTTTCTACATCAGAATCACAAATTTTCTCTTTCTACATCGACTAAGTTCACTGATCCGGTACAATATCGAAGAATGGTTGGAAGACTGATTTATCTAGCTGTAACTCGGCCGGATTTAGCGTATTGCGTCCATGTTCTAGCTCAATTTATGCAGGAACCGCGAGATGATCATTGGCAAGCTGCATTGAGGACAGTTCGTTACCTTAAAGGAACACCTGGACAAGGGATTTTGTAACAATCCACCTCTGATTTTCAGATAACAAGTTGGTGTGACTCTGATTGGGCAAGTTGTCCGGTCACACGTCGCTCTGTCACTGGCTATTTTGTTCAACTAGGAGGGTTTCCCATCTCATGGAAAACAAAGAAACAGCCCACAGTCAGTTGCTCATCGGCCGAAGCAGAATATCGTGCAATGGCTTATCTTTCAAAAGAACTTATATGGTTGAAAAGAAGTCTTGGTACTCTCGGTGTGTCTCATGACATACCTATGCGTCTTCACTGCGACAGCAAATCAGTTATTCACATTGGTACAAATCCAGTATTCCACGAGAGGACCAAACATATAGAAGTCGACTGCCATTTCGTTCGAGATGAATGTCTTGCTGGAACCAATGTTCTTATTCACGTCCACACTCAGAATCAGCTTGCATATATATTCACCAAACCTTTAGGTCGACAAGCTTTTGATGATTTCAGGGACAAGTTAGGCATTCACAATCTGCATGCTCCAACTTGAGGGAGGGTATTGGTGATACGACTTTGTTGTATTGGAGATACGACTTTGTTGGAATAAGTTTAGACTTTAAGACCATTAGCATAATTCTCTGCTGTATATTTGGCGTAATTAGAGGTAAAGCACAAAACTTTTGGGAAATTAGATACTCCTTTGTATGTATAAAACCATATATCGATCTTCATCAATATTCATTCAGAAATCTTTCTTCATTCTATTTGTTTCCTCTTTATATTTTGTCAGTTTTTTAGCATAAGTTGTTTGCTCTATCATTATTAGTTTTATTGCAATATCTATGAACAAAACACCCATATCTTTGTAAAGATTGCTTGCTTTAATAATTACAAATCAAAATGATGTTTTAATATCCGAAATGTGGTTGTTATCATATATTCGTTATGGCGTCTCGGGAAGTATTAACCAAAAAAAAGGATTTTAAAAAAATTTGATTGATGAATTTTTGTAAAGAGAAAAATTCGGAAATTTCTAGATTTACATTTTCACTGGATGTAAATATTCAGCGTGGTTAATTACTAACCACTACAGTCAAGCCCAATGCCTTAATTCATGATGGGATTTGTGAAAATATTTCCACCATTTCAGATTCTCTCAAAAAGTATAAATCGAGAGAGCTAATTAGTTGTAAATCCATTCATTAATCGTAAATGAGATACATGAGAAGCTTAAATGCAAAAAAAAAAAAAAAAAAAACAAGTAAAGTAAACCATTAACTAAATCAAACGATAACCACAATCAGTACAACCAAGAGTAAACCGACATTGAACCATACTCTTCTTTTTTTTTTGGGTGCAATATTGAACCATAGTCTAATACACCAGAATGCATGTTAGCTTGAATAACGTACTACAAAAACTATGGCTAAAATAAAATATTTTGAGAAAACATTAGCAAAGGTAATCCACAACATGCAAAATGTGGTCTCCAAATAAAAAATTTCGTCATCGAAGTTTTATAGTAGCAAATTCTTCTCGTTGGCCGCTCTCGCGGTCAGTTTCTTGAAGAATTATAGATGACGTCACTCGGGGAGGAATTATTGCGTCATAAACTACGGAGATCTACCGTCACGATTCCGGTCAAACAAGAGACAGTTCGACCGCACGTGCCAGAAGACACGAAGAAATAATAATTCAGAATTCTGTCAGCGCAACGACGTAGTTTCATCCCAAAGGTTTTTCTTTACTGAGTGGAGACATTATCTGCTGCTTCTCCGACAACGTGTACTCTCGGACACTACAGTAACACGTGTCCCAATTTGACAGGAGCATCTATGGCAGTGGATTATCGAAATCAAGCTGCCACCGCACACGAACGCAATGATCTCCGAGCCACTGATCTTGCCACTCGTAGGTTCATTAGTTGCGCAATCAGCTGCTCAAATTTCTTTTCTTTTTTTATGTATGTTAGAAATCTCATGTCTACCATGAAGATAAGATATGATGAACATATATATTTATTGGTAATTAGTTTTAAGTTAGAAATTTGAAAAACTTGTTTGACCAAAAAAAAAAAAAATTGTTATGATATTAGAGCTCAAATTTAATTTTGGTCTATAAATGATAGAAATAAAATTTATTGTTGGTTGTATAGTGGAATTCGATTTAAAATAAAACGGAAGAGTAATTATTTCAAAAATGTACTAAAATTTTCACATTGTTAAGTATGTAACATAATCCAATCCAATCATTTTTTTTTTTTGTTAAAACAGCCCAATCATTGTTAATTGGTATTGACTTGAAAATCCCAAAAACTTAATACCATAAAACTTACTTTAAATTTTGATTTCGTCTTGCGGCATCTTTTGTTTCAAAGTTTAACCATCAAATTAATTGAAGATAAAAAAAAAGTTTTAACCATCAAATTAAAGGCTCTTGAGGATAAATATAATCACTCAATATATATATACATGGAAGTCCTTATGCAAGCAATATAAACCCTTTCTAGATACTTATAAACGAAAAAGCTATTTTATTCCATTGTTTTAGGTTTTACGCAAAGCATACGTTATACGGTTATACTATACTTTTAAAACAAATATACCTAATACCATATTCTAAGAAGAATGTGCACTTTAAATATACCTAATACCATATTCCAAGAAGAATGTGCACTAAAGTATTTGTTTCTTGAAGATTATCATATATACGCACTAAGATATTTGTAATGTATGAGATAATGAGAAGATGCATGGGAACCCAAACAAAAATAAAGTGTTTGGATTTCTCTTTATATATATATATATATTTTAACATGGGATAATCTTAGGTTTATGGAAGGTCCAGACTAATCTTCGTTGAATTTCTTTATATTGTGGACTAAAGTATTTGTTTCTTAAACAACATTGAAGTTTCTATATATATATATATATTATAGTATTTTTTTAAAGATTGAAGTTTCTATGTTGATTACTGTGTATTAAATAATATATTTTCCTCTTCCAAATTATTTAACTTATTTCTTTGTTTTCTTTACTCATTTTAGCTTCCTTTTTAAACCTGTTAAAGCAAAAAGAAAAACGAATACAAATACACACACATTCATATAACTCGAGAGGGATTTGGTGAGAAGTCAGCATTGCCGACAGGAGAATCTGCCTCACCACCAAAATGGTGAAAATACCAACCAATAATTACAATAACTTTTCTTTTAGGTTGTAACTATATGAGTACATAATTACAATAACTCTTTTTATTTCACCACATAATTACAAAATAACGTTCATATATATATATATATATCCATTTTTAATATATTATATATATAATTATTCAATTATAGGCAAAATTTCTAATTTAAAAAAAAAAATTTGATTAAAAAAGAAACTAATTTTGGACAAAACCATAGCTGAAATTCGAGTTATTGCATATATCTTCCAATTTTCTTTTAAATGTCGATGTACATGTAGAAAAAAGTGAGAGCCAATATTTTTGTAATCTAAGTTTTTTTTTTTTGTTAGTTGTCTAATATTTAAGTATTGATCTTCTTGAGATGAATTGTTAGAGGAGGTGGTTGAGGTGAATCTAATGCCTGCTAGAAAGTTCAAAGTTTTACAAGGAGAAAAAACAATAAAGTGTATTTAAAACAAAAAAGTAGTATACTTTGCTATTTGTGGGGTATAAATATAATTATTGATTTCTACTTTTTGGGTTCCCCCCTTGTTAATGTTCGGCATAGTTAAAATTACCACCCCAATAAAAATGGTTCCTTGTTAAACAATTTAAGTTAAAACCAAATTTCCCTTCAATCAACAGCCTATAGATTCAACTTTTAAATTGATTAGTTAATAAGCATTAGTATGAAAATTACTTATGAAATATAACAGTATTTTTGAATGTAGTACATATATCCCATACATATGTAGTATGTATGCATGTGTGTGTGTGTGTGTGTGTGTGTGTGAGTGAGTGTATAAAAAAAGAGGTACTTGACTTATCTATTTGTCTATAGCTTAAATGGAAAAATAGCATCTAAATAATTGTATTTCTCTTTACTATTTCTAAATCATTGTTTGTTTTCTTCATTGAATTCCCTGGTTTTACTTAATTTGTGTAATTTCACTTTAGCTGTCCGGTCAGTCCATTTATGAAATCTTGCCACTAGATTTCAAATTATGGTACTATTGATAAAGTTATGATTTACAAGAATATAAATCATGGGTTACAGAATTCCTTTTTTAAAAATACCCCACAAAGTACAAAACCATTGGCTCGTAAAAATAAAGAGGAAAGATTTCAAACTTCTTAACTATTCATAGCTGTAGAAATCATGGGTAATTAAATCACACAAGTGCTACACAGAGATTAACAAGACTTGTAATAAGTAGCTTCATCCATAAACATCAAATAGGGTTTGGAATCTCAACAAAGATTTTTTAGGATTTAAGGGTGTAGGGTTTTAAAACTGTTCTTCAACATCTGTAATTTGACAATTTCACTTTTCACAGCTTCAAAATGAACTTGTATACAATAACAAAAATTATGATTTCGATGCAATAACCTCCCATTGAACTTGCTTTCATGGTGGGGATCCATCCACATTTTTTGTTCTACTGAAAGTTAGAAAATAGACTGATAGTTACTTAGATATATATCATAATCATAATCATGGTTGAAATGAAATCGAAACCATTTAATCAGGTTTTGTTCTCTAATCTAGATGACAAAGTATTCATCTTTAGTCTGTCATTGCCATCAACAAACGTTATCATGAAGAAAGAACATTAAACTTTCAAAAGTTAAGTCATTTTTTTCGAAAAGTAAAGAAATGTTTTGAAGTCATGATTAAAAATATGAATTTCGATGAAAAAGCGAGAGGGATCATTACACTTTGTACCAACAGAAGAAGAAGCCAAAGCTGTCATTAATTATACTAGTATCTAATTTCGTGTTATGACAAGAAGCTGAAAGATAAAATATGTTTCACGAATGTTTTCATCGAGCATAAAAGTTTGCTCGTACCAATCTATGCCATACGAGGAATGATGGAACTGGCAAGTAAGATCACAAGACTAGAACTTTAAAAAAAAATCGAATCACCGAAAATTATGGTTTATATAGGCTAAAGAAATACAAATACTCAAATCACATCTCGATGATAAGTCATCTCTTTCTCACCTTCTAAAGGAACCAGGTACAAATTGAATATTAATGATAGTAAAGGGGTAATAATAATGAAAGAAAAAGAATTCAAACAATCCTACAAAATGCCAAATTCTAATGAAAAAACTAAGCTGAAATAAAATTGATCAAAAAAGAAGATTCAAATTTGGACTTGTCACACCGAGGATGTATCGACAAGAACATCGTTTAGCAAATTGTCATCACCGTTAGCCATGGCGAGCAGCTCTGCATCCCTATCTTCTTCATTTGAGAAATCTCTCCTTTCGAATTTCGAATTTGCTGATATAAAGATCAGCTTCTGTGCTCGATCTATGGCTGCATGTGACCGCCCATGCGAGTTCACCCATTTCAAAAGAGAAGAATTGCATTTGAACCCACAAGTAGTCGCATGGAGGAAAATGAGCCTTACTGCGACTTTTCCAAGTGACCTGTATTCGCTAAGGTACGTCTCCCAAACAAGTCTACTGCTTTGCGGATTCGCTATCCTCATCTTTCCAGAAACCGGGTCACGCTCTTTCATTTGGACCGCCCGTGCATACATAGGATCAAGCCCTTCGGTTCTCCATTTCATAAGTTCCATCAACGCAATGTGTGCCTCGTCTCTAGATACAAGCCTTGTTATCAACTTATCTACATCTTTCTCTTCTTCGGGCGACAAACATTTGAATGGAGGAAGATACTTTCCGCTACTATCTCTTATCAAGTAAAGAGGGTCTAGTATGAAAGCCGCTGCCCAAGCCGGGTGATAACTCTTCTTGAATCTTCTCTCAACGAGTTTCTCAACATGCCCTTCGCCTACATTAAACTTAGAATCCCAATCTTTAATCTTAGCTCTTAGCTCATCCCACAACGGGAGGCATTGCCCTACAAGCAGCTTCTCCTCCTCTATTCTACGAGCCACCTCCTTGACAAGCTTGATCAAAGCGTGAACCGCCTCTACCTCGTTCCAAAAACCTTCGTCCCCAACCATCTCTCTAACTTCCCTAGCCATATGATCCTCCATTAAAACAGCCTTACAAGCATCATCATGCATTACCAACTGAATTGCTCTAGCGGAACTCAACACATCCTCAACAAGATTAAACAAGGGCTCGACGGAACAAACCTTGCTACTACTACTACAACTTCTACGTTCATCGTAGTAATAACAATGTAAAGGCAACCGAAGCATTATCGATTCGCCGTGTTCTTGCAGCTGATACTTACAGTGTGCGTTTCGTATCTGCGCCGTGTTGTTGATGAACTTGGCGAGTCTCAGACAGTTTTGAGATACGGCTTTGAACAGAGGCAGCTCTTTTACGAAATCTTTTATTAAACTGTTGAGCCCTTGAAACTGACAAGACAGATTCACCATCCATTGATGCTGGCTCTCAAGATTCTTCAGTGCTTTGGTCTTGAACTTATCAGAGACTATCCCAACACATCTCTGAGGTGAATTTCCGCAAATGCCCTTCACCGTCTCCAACAAAAGCTCCTCTGCGTAGTTCGACGGCACAGCTCCGTTCACCAGAACCGCTCTTCTGTACAGACTCGTCCCGTTGGGTAGATTCACAATCAAATTCACAAGATTCTCTCCGGATTCTCCTGATTTCCAGCCGTCCGATGCGATTTGGAGGAACATCGCGTCTCGGATTCTTGATTCAGACTCTGCTCTCGCTTCCTCGTACTTCACGTCCAATCTTGTGGTGGCGAAATCTCTCTTGGAGATGATTGGTAAACCCACCTGAGTAAGAAAAGCTCGAAACTTTGGATGCTCCAGACCCGATAGAGAAACAGAGCCGCAAGATTCGAAGACCCAATCGGAGAGAGAATCTAGAGCTGATTGTATCTGCGATCTGGTAAGAGATTGCGTATGCGACGTTTTGGGGCTCTTGAGCTTCTTCACACTGTCTTCAAGCATAGCTAACGGACCCAAGTCGTCTTTTCCGCCGGAGAGCATCAAATGCGGCCCGACAACTCCCGGCGGCGTAGAGTAGTGCAATTCTCCGCCGCAGAATCTCGAAGGATCGACGACGGTTATAGGCGTCACGTGGTAAGAGCCTCCGATGGGTTGAGGAGGAGGAGGATTGAGCCGAGAAGGAACCGCGGTGGTGACGGCGCCGGAGGAGTTTCGTTTCCGGTGATGATGAGGAGGGTGAGCGAGAGGGGAGGAGGATGAAGAGGAAGGAGAAGGGTTGATGGTGGAAATGGGAGTGACGGAGTTGAAATTGGGACACGTGCCGCGCTTGAGATGCTCGGAGGCAGTGCGAGAAGGGTTAGAGGCGGAGAAAACGGCGTCGCATAAGGAGCAGCGGAGTTTCACGGCTTTGGGGAGACCAGTGTCGGTGTTGCGTACGAGGATAGGTTCGAGATGAGACCAATACCACGCGCCTTTACCTTTCACTGCTTTAGTCCTCACCGTCATTAACCCATCGTATCTCTTGTTCAAAGCTTTCGCCGTTAGCTCGTCCGTCGTTAACCCATCGATCGCCGTCGCTGGAGGAGGAGGAGGAGGCGGCGGCGTTTGCTGTTGCTGCTGCTGTTGAGCCGTGGGAGCGTTCGTCGTCGCCATTGCAAAGTGAAAATATCCTAAATTCGATGAATGGAAGAAGAAAGATCGGAAATTTCGAGGTGTGTTTGAGAGAAAAGTTTCTGGATATTTTTTTTTTGTTTTCTTCTTTCTTTCTTTCTTTCTAAAAGGGTTTAAGCGGGAGTTGGTTTTTGTTGTAAGGCTGCCTCGTAAAAAACGTGTGACATTTTTTTAGCCGGGAAAATCCGCCGGAAGACGGCGATCTTCAGCGTCCCGGCGATTATTCCAAACCATTTTCCGGCGAAACAAGAGAAGTTCACTTTTATAATATATCTGCTTCACTGATCGCTCTTTTTCTTGAATAAGAGATTTTCGAAGAAAGAGACAGCGGAGAAGAAAAGGAGAGAGAGAGAGAGAAGAAGGTGAAGGTCACGCGCGTGGAGAAAAAGAGTGTAAACGGACGTTTTGAAAGGAACAAGGTGAAAGCAGAGTCCCACGTCGTACGAGAACCCAAACGTTACATTGTTGGCTCATACACTCTCTCACTTCCCCATCATTGGAGCGTTTTGCTCACGCGCTTCTAATGTGGTTTTGGGACATTGTTTTTTTTGTTTTCACCTTTTTATTTTTTCTTTCGAAAATCCCTTTTCTTGTCTCCTACTTTTATTTTTTCTTTTGTATTGGAACTATTTGGGACCTTAATTTAATGCATTTTAGATTTCGTAATCTTATTCATGTTTTTCTTCTTCTGCAGCAGTATCAGCCATAAAATCTAATTTGGTAAAAAATCCAATTTGGAGGTCTTACAAATTTTGAAGGATCTAATCGGTAAAAAACAAACAAAAATTGGATTGTGTCGAGAAGGTCAATATATCTCTAAGTTAAAAGAAAGTATATAAACATTTTTACTATTTCTAATATATATGTAATTTTTTGCATAAACATACTTATATTTTAGTGCAAAAGCTATAATATATTATATATACATGAAACTATAAAGGGTTTGTTGACAAAAGAAAGTACTAAATGATTAATTCGGTTTAAAGTATCCTCGTTTTGTATTTATTTATAAATTACATGAACTATCTATCAAGACACTTAAACATTTTGTATATCGTTACAAATTAAAACTGGTGAGTGGGATTTCCATTTGTGTCTTCTTGTCTACGTGGGATGCGTTCAGAATTTGGACATATAAAAGGGTAAAGTGGGAATTTCTAGATAGACAGTGAAAGACATTAAAGGGAGAGAGTGTGTTGTGTTGACTCAAAAAAGACTTTTCTTCGTAGATAATTTTTGAAAGTTGAAAGAATGAAACTAGTAATTTTGTAATTTGAGTGTAACTTCTTTTAGAGCTTCCATTTTTTTACAGACAATTGTTATTCATACTTGTTACCATTTTCTATAACATTTGTTTTTTGTTAAAACTCTAAAATATTTGGTTGCTTAATTTTCTTTTTCAATGATTTTGTATGAATGTTCATTATCATGAGACATGAGTGTATTATGAGTGTCGCTAGCAGTTTAAACTTTGAAGTCATGAGTAACAACACCCTTCGTACTCTTCGCAACATTCACATTTTGTTTTTGGTGCAAAATTAAGAATATAAAACACAGAAATGCCATGAGGTTCAGTAGCATTCATTAAAATCCACTTAAACAATTTTACAATAAAAGTTTACCTAATTGGAATAACTCGACAGTAGTATATATTAGTTGGATACCAAACAATTTCTAACACTCCAACAAAATACATACATCTATAACGGAATCAGAAATCATAAAATTAAGATTTTACTTTTAAATATGCCATTACTCTATGAGCACAACCTACAAATCACACATGTTCCACTAGAGCTAGGCAATCAGTCCGAACAGAATGGAACCAAATTTTGGTTTTGTCATCTAAACTGATTGGCACCTTCTTCTTTTTTTTTTAATCTGGTTTTCAGTTCGGTTCAGCAACTCCAACTCAATCGGTTCTTCAATTTTTTTTACAAATTTTTTCACCTTTCCCTAACCAGTTTTTTTTCTTAAAAAGTTAAAATAACCGAAAAACCAAACTTTCAAAATAACCAAAATGTACCAAATTTAACCGAATGTACCAAATTTTCTTTTGATTTACCGATTTTAGGCGAAAAACTCAAACCAAAAAAACGAACTAAGTGGTTTCAAAACCAAACCGAACCAAAAATCCAAACTAACTTAATGCCCATGCCTATGGTCCATCACACATAATCGTGTTCCTTCTAACAAACTTGTATTCGCTATTGGAAACCAAATAATAAACATTACTTTCGCTAACCCTAAAAGCAACTATTTCTTATGTGTTTATACTCTCATACACACAAACACATCTCCCTAGATTTACTTTTAATAAGATTTTCATGAATTTGTTCTAATCCCAAGCTTATGTAAAGTTTCTTGAATTGAACTTGTAAATCTCTCTTAATATTTTCTCGATCGCCACGTCAACTACAAAACGTTTGATTTTTCGTATGTTTTATTCAACTTTTGTTTGTTCCAACAGCTTATATACTTTCATTTTTTACATGTTTTCCTCATGTTAATTTGTACATCTTCTTAGCTTAGATCGAAGATCATTTGGCCATGGAAGAACTATAGGTCTAAAACCTTTTGTCAAAAAAGAAGAAGAAGAACTATAGGTCAATGTAAGTAAGTAAATTACGAAATATCAAACCACACTCATGATGGTATACGTTTAATTATTATTATTTTTTACATTAATCTACTGATATACGTACGTGCTATTTGTAAAGGATGGTATAAACATATACGAATACAAAAAAACATATACCAATACAAATAACAATTCACGTATCGCTTATGACAATCTAAAATAATACAAATAACAATTCATAAACGAACTGACTACAACATTGAGATAACACGTTTTAGCCCCCCCAAAAAAAAAACATTGAGATAACGATGCGAACAAAATAGAACGTCACATGCCTCGCAAAAACTTTATCACAAAGATAATCAGTTACATAAATTTTGACTTTAACCTCCTCTTATCACACAAATTATTCAAAAATCTGGGTGGCTGAGACTGAAGTTCATTTAACAGTATCTGGTTTATGATGCAGTGAGCTAGCTTACCCCAGCTCCCAGTCTCATATTGTCTCCAAAATAATCGATCATATTTCGTAAAATTGATATTTATAAAGCATAATTTAATTAAAACCAACATGAGTTGGCCTAATGGTTAAGTCTTTGGGTTACCGAAAACGTAGGAATTTTGGGGTCACGGGTTTGATTTATGTTGGGAAGAGTCTGCTTTCCAAATGAGAGTTAAATTACATGGTCTCGTTCTGGGGATGTACGGGTCTACGGACCCTGAATCTTTTAATCATAAAAAAAAAATTAATTAAAAAAAAACATTGTAAAATGCAAAATTAAAATGAAGATAAGTAAAACAATAATTAAAGTAACAAGTGGAGGTTAGTAGGCGTCAAGTTTTAATTGGTCAATATCTAATGTCAATAAAACCACATGTTACAACTGTCTCCCACCTTCTGATGTATGCATGCTTATATCGATATGAATGATCCATGGATTCTTAGTTCTAAATATACATATCCCACCGATATTTAAGGCAGAAAATTCAATTTTGTTAGCAGAGAATTTAGATCAGCCCAATCTTAAAAGATTGACAGTACTATCTGTAAGAATGATCCTGTCGATCTGTTACATACCAACCACCCAAAATCCATGCATTATATCATATATATATATATATATATATATATGAATAAACTTATCATGTTGTGAAATCCTTTATCAAAACACATTTTAGCCTAATTAATATAATGTTGATTTTGTGAATTAGAGATCTACTTTCTTACATGGTATGTTTTCTTACATAGAACGAGATTTCTTAATTCGCTAAATGATTAATTTCGCTGAAATGCATATTTTAACTTTTAACTAATCAAGTAACTGTTTTACCAAAAACAAAATAAGTAACCATTGACAGAAAACAGTTATACAAGAAATTTGAATCTTCATTTTCCAATAAGTGACAAGTTCTTGAAATAAAGACCTAATCATTCTTTTAAATAAGTATACGGATATTAATTATTACCGTGACAACGTAATTTGCTTGATTTACAAGCTTGTACGATAATTTAATTTCTCAACCACTCCACTATATAAATATACCGCCACCTTTTATACTGATAAGAGTGATAGCGATAGTAATTATTCAATTAGTGAACTTGGATAGTAATTTTACTATTTCTACATTCTTAACTTTTAAAATTCATATTATTTGATAGATATAAAGTAAGAAGATTAACTATTTTAACAAAAAAGAAGAAAATTAACTACATCGAAAATATGAAGCTTGTTTCTGATACTAGAAAACAGCTGGCTTTTATCAATCACATGATTGAAAGGTTTCTGCTTTTTTGCCCCCATATTACATTATTTGTAGAGTAAATTAGGAAATAAGGTAGTTTTAAGTTTATAATTGGTCAAATGTGTTTTGTTGGGCTTTTAGAGAGTTGGGTAGTTTTTGAATAGTTACAATTTCATATTATCCATTTTGTCCTTAGAATAAAAAGAGAGAATCGTGTGAGAGACTGGGAAGAAAATATTTGATTATTTAATTATTTTCTCTTTCTTCATTTTTCAATTTTTTTTTCTCCCTCGAATCTTTTATTCATATATCTCATGTTTTAAAAATGAATTATATAATGATATGTAGATTAAAAAAACGTAGATTTGTTTTCTACATATTTTGAAATTTGAATTTTTAAAAACCGACATTTTAAAAATATATGGTGTACACATTTTATGTGTACACCACCAATTTAGGTATACACATTTAAGTGTGTACATCTTTAGTTGAACACATTCCCTGATAGACTGATATTCAATAATTCTTGGGTGTACACCTAAGGGTATACATCTATAGTGTGTACACCTAAGGATGAACACCTTTAAATGTACACATATAGGGTGTACACCTAAGGGTGAACACCATTAAGTATATACATATACGGTGTACAACTAAGGGTGAACACTTTTACATGTGTACACCGAAGAATTATTGAATACATATATTGGCAGTGTACACGTATAGGGTGTACACCTAAAGATGAACACCTTTGAATGTGTACACCAAAAAATTATTGAATACCTATACTGGTATTCAGGGAGAGAGAATTATTGAATACCTATACATTTAACTTCATAATGTAGTATAATTCAATTAAGTGTATACATATATTTTGAAAATATACAAACAACACATATACACAATTTATCTTAAAAATATAAATTGACAATTAAATATAAATATAAATTTACAACATTGTTCATATGAAACATGAAGCGAAAACAAGGGAAATCTAAGATCTCTCTTTATTTCCAAGAAAATCCAAGCATTATAAGGGAAACAAGAAAATTATTCAATTGTTGTGTTTTTTCTTTTCTTTTCTGGATTGTAAATTCTTAAATTGGTTCGTTTCAAACAACAAACAATAAGTGAAAACAATATCAATATATGTACGGTGATACACGGTGTACGTACGGTGATATACGGTGTACGTACAACGATAAATCAAAATTTGAAAATGTAAAGTATGATAATCATATAAAACATTTAACTTCATAATTTAGTATACTTTAATTATTTTATTTTTCTTAGTATTGGTTTAGACTTTGATTGAATTTAATTAAGTATATACATTTATTTTGAAAATATACAAACAACACATATACACACAAGTAAAAGGCTTAGACAAGCTACGACGGAAGGAAGATTTGTTCAAAACAAGGTAGATCCCTTCTTGGTAGCTTATTCAAGGAAGCTTTGTTCAAAACCGGTAAACCACTAGCAGCAAATTCTGCAGACAGCAGTTAGAAAGTAGATCCACATATGGTGAGAATACAAATACATCTAAATAGTTTCAGATGCTGATTGATTTAAGACTGGTTAAAGTGATGAAAGCAAAATGTTCTCGAACAAAAGCATCCATCCATGTTTTGCTATAAAGAAAATGTGGCACAAATAAATCCAAAAAGATGAGATTTAGAGTATGAGACTTACGCAGGGAAGAAGAGGTGAAAGTACCATGAAAAGATCGAATGGCCAAAGTCCTTCCATGTATCTGCCTTCATCCACAAGTTCAAAACATGGAGGAAGATTAGCAAATTCATTAACAATCCAATCATGCCTCAGAGAGAAACCGTCATAGAACGAACATAGTCTCATCATTTAACTTATCTGGATCCGTTCCAATTTCAGATTCTACAACAAATTTGCACTAAACCCGAAATCAACATCAACCTTCGTTTCCCACTCATATCACTAAAGTTTAAAAGGCATTGGGAGCAATACAGAGGAAGGAAACATGTTGGGTTTTTCAAGCCCATGTCCAACTCTGCATTAGTATGATATTGTCCGCTTTGGGCCCAAGTAGCAAAGCCCGCACATATTTGTTTTTGGGCTCCTTCCCAAAAGGCCTCATACTAATCAGAGTTGGACATTACTTATATACTAGACAATATTTGTCTAAACTTCCGATGTAAGACTTAGATTGATATCCCAACAATCCTCCCCTCAAACCAAGGATCACACAAACCATTAGCCTCCAACCTCCAGCAAAACCCGACACCCATCTTGTACCGCCGTACGCACCAACGGAACTCTTCACCTAACCCTTTGCGCACCGTTAGGAAGACTTTCGACACAAGTCACCAGCTGCTCTTAATCGCTAGGTCACCTTGAGGGATTCCCTCCCACAACGAACATCCAACCCAACCCACTTCTCCCGGTCCACCTTTTTCTGAACCCCGAGCTCTGATACCAATTGTTGGGCTTTTCAAGCCCATGTCCAACTCCACATTAGTATGATATTGTCCGCTTTGGGCCAAAGTGGCAAAGTCTGCACGTATTTGTTTTTGGGCTCCTTCCCAAAAGGCCTCATACTAATCAGAGTTGGACATTACGTATATACTAGACAATATTTGTCTAAACTTCTGATGTAGGACTTGGATTGATATCCCAACAAAACACTATCAGCTACGGCTGATGCGGAAATCAGGAAATTGAAAGTAAGAGGGCAACGTGGAGTGTTTACCTGAAGAGAAATCTTCTTGATGGAGGCTGTATATAGGAGAATCTGGGAATGGTGGAGATAGAGACCATTAATGGGAGGAGAAGAAGAAGATACCGTATGAAGAAGCATGTCCGAACCACCGTCGGTGGAGGCGAAATCTTGAGACGCGGACGCGGTGGAGGAGATGGTGCCGCCGCGACGGAGGTTATATCGGTCTGAATAGCCTCAGTGAAGTTGGAGGAGGTGACAGGAAAACAAAGAGATGGGTAAGAGAAGGAATCTGTGTATATCTCTCCGGCCTGGCGCTTCACTACGCGAATCTGATAGTCAGATGGAGAAGATGATAAAATAATGGGTTGAGTCTGGTACACTACATGTAATATATAGCTTCTTCGATATACATCATAAACTTTTCGCCTCTTTTCTATACACCCCAAATAAATTTATTATTTACTAAACATCACGACATTTGCATTCTTTTAGAATTATAACATATCGACTAGAAATTGTGATTGAATTTAATAAACTGGTAATCGCGTTTTAAAAAACCACGATTAAGATGATCCGACCCATTTAACCCCTAACCCGACTCCCTAACCCGACTTAATGAAATAAACATATCGATTTTGGGACAAAATCTAAAGACATTTTTCTCTCTTTCTCTCAATATCATCGCCTCCTCCCACTGTGTCCCATCTTTGCTTCTTCCATAGCTTTTTCTATCTGGTAAGATCCTCTCTCTCTCTCTCTCTCTCTCTCCCTCTCTCTCCCTCTCTCTCATTAAGTCGGGTTAGGGGTTGAACGGGTTGGATTATCTTAATCGTGGTTTTTTAAAACGCGATTACTGGTTTATTAAATACAATCGCAATTTATAGTCGGTATGTTGTAATTATAAGAGAATGCAAAGTTCATGATGTTTAGTAAATAATAAATTTGTTTGGGGTATGTAGAAAAGAGGCGAAAAGTTTATGGTGTATATCGAAGAAGTTGTATACTACATGTAGTGTACCAGAGTCAACCCTAAAATAATAGCTTTTTAATAAAAAAAAAACCATAATGGCATAGATTGTAAAAATTAAAGTTTGTGTAGGGGTATTATGTCTTTTAACATCAGAAACTACCCATTTAGCAAATGAGGTACAAAACACACCCATTTAGCAAATTAGAAATTTGAAACTACCCATTTACCCAATTTCCTCTTATTTTTAAGAAAATTCTTAAAATATATACTACAATGAAAAATAAATTATACGTCTCTCAGGCCAAAAAAACTATTATACGGATCTCGTCCCCTATTGTCTCTCTCTTAAACCCAAACTATTAAGATTTATTTGGACCGGCCTCCATAGGCCCACGGGCTTACAAATCCTACCGGTATATTAAACCGGCATGCAACAGTTCGATTATAACTCCGAACCGGAACGTCGGCTAAAACAAGCAGGACCGGAACTCTCGTGCCTTGTAGTTCTAGGCTAAGCTGCATGGAATCGGAAAAAGGTACGCGGAAGCGAGTTTAAAACAAAAAAAAAGGTAGTGGGTACGTGTTGGAAGCGTGTATATATATATATATATTATCATGAAACACCAAACATAAAATTATATTAACAAAAAAAATATTAAAGAACAAAAATCCAATACATATTTTAAATATTGTAACTCAATTGAAAATAAAAATAATGCTCAAAGTCATAGGTTGATAGATAATTAGGTATCTTTTATTAGGTTTATGCAAAAGTTAATAAAATAAACATATATAATTAATTAAATTTCATGGTGAAACGTATTGTGTATTAGACTATTAGTGTCTATTAGACAAATTGGGTTAAATGTAGTTGGGCCAACAAACAAACTAATGGCCCAAAACAAATCACGTCTTCATCTTCTTCACCTTCTTCACTTTAAAGAACAAGCTAACGCTTCCGATCTACAATACAGTCCGATTTCAACCCAGAAGCGTGCGTTTCCGCAGCGATTCCAAACAACCCTTTTTGGGAATCGCGATTCTGTTGCGATTCCGACCGATTCCGAACGATTCCGCAGTCCGCACCCGCTTCCGATTCCGGAGCGAGAATCGCAGCTCCACACACGCTTCCGTGCTTCTTAGGTTCTAGGCTTTTACTTTCGCTGTTTCGCACCAATTCTTTGTTCCGATCAGAATCTCGTAACCGAAGGCCAAACTGAACTATCGAAACCACAAATTTGTTGTCCTAACTTTCTCTCTGTTCGTCATCGAACTTTTTTGGGGGGGGGGGGGGGGGGNGGGGGATAGAGAAGAACAAAAAGCAGCGGAATAGATCCGAGGAAATTGTCAAAGCCAGAAGGAGGAAGATGGGAGATATTTGGACATGGCTCATCTCCTTCTTCTTCCTCATTGCTCTTGTCGGAATCATCGTCTATCAGGTTCTAATTCGATCCGATTCTCAATTTTAGAGAAAATAAACCTAAAGTTCTTTAGTTTTCTATCGAATTTGCCAGTTTTACGCATAATTCCATCTAGATTAAGGATAGAAAAAAGAAAAGTTGGAGGCTTTGTGTTTCTGGATAGTCTCTGATCAACATTAAATCAGGGTTTTATGTTCTTGCCACATGACTGAAAAAGTTCAATTTTTGGGAATGCTATCATAATTAGTGTATTGACTCCTCGAAACACTTTCTTATGTTCATAATTAGGTTTTGTGTCGATTGTTCATATCTGGTGTGAAAATTTACCGCCAAAGCACATATTATTCCTTTATAAGTGAGCTCCATTTACAATCTTTTAGTGTTTCTGAGCTTAGACTATGATTAGAGGAGTCACTGAGATTGATAAGCTTGGTTGATAACCCAAATTGTGTCAAAAGAGAGGGCATGTCTAGGAAACTAATTTATTTCTTTTTGGAATCAAAATCTTTCATTTGCAGCTTGTTTGCTTAGCGGATCTCGAGTTTGATTACATCAACCCTTACGACTCTGCATCGAGGATAAATTCCGTGGTTTTACCGGAATTCATTGTTCATGGAGTTCTATGTGTATTCTTCCTCTTTACAGGACACTGGTTCATGTCACTCCTATGTCTCCCTTATCTCTACTACAACTTCCAACTGTAAGTCTCTTTTCAACAACTAATCTCAATCGTTGCTCCAAGCAAATGGTGATGTCTTGATTACCATTCGGTTTTTTTATTGTTCAGTTACTCGAAACGACAACACTTAGTAGATGTCACCGAGATCTTCAATTTGCTTAACTGGGAAAAGAAGAAACGGCTGTTCAAACTTGCTTACATAATCCTTAACCTCTTCCTCACCATCTTCTGGTAAAAAAAAAAGAAAAGATTTTTAGAATCTCTCTTTACTAACCTTCTTCATTATTAGATCACAAGACCAGCTAAAACACTTTCTGTCTGCAACTTTTTTTGTAGGATGATTTATTCGGCGCTGGATGATTACGAGGACTGATTGACAAGACGCAGTCCATCTTCTTCGGTCTTTCATCTGATTGACACTTCGCTTAAAGATTCAGTCCCGTGCTCGTGGTCGCGGACATGAAAAAAGATGAAAGAACAAAGCGGTTGGGTTTGTTTCCGGTTTGGTGTTTGTAAGATTACTGGCAGAAAGATTTGTGTATTTTTTTTCTTTTTTAGAAACATTTTCAGATCCTGATTTTTAACCGTTTTTATGTGTGATCATTATATTATATGTAAAAGCAAATCAAGCTCGTAAACTATTGATCACATAAACAATTAACAGAACAATTTCAATGTTAGAAAACGTGCAAGGCCCTTGGGAAACTTCAGAAGCTAGGACCTTCGGTTTCAGTTTTGCAATTAAGGTTTAATGTAACAAAATCGGTCCAAATCCTGTATTTGAGTCTGTGACCCATATCGTCGTCAAGTGATACGATCTTAGAAGTGTATATGGGCCTCGTTGGCCCATTTTTTTTATTCTTATTTTTAATCCCATTACAAGGGTTATATGTAAGAGGAAAACTGGTTTGTCGAGGTATCAATTAATTAATCAAACAATTCACAAACTCTACTCATCTCTCTCTCGTCTTCTATCTTCTCACCTCCATTTCTACTGATTTCTCATCTTTTTCTTTATTTCTCTTCTCACCCATCTTTATCTTCTTCTTGATAGATCCAGGGTCTATCATCAAGCAAGAGGAATCTCTTTTCAAGGTGATTTCTGTCTCTCTCTCTCTTTCTCTCACAAACTTCTTCATCTTCTAAAAAAAAAGCTTGCTTCATCGATATTCCTCGTCACGTGGCATCGAATGTCTGTGGTCGATCTCAAAGTAACGAGATTGAGAGATCCAATTGCTAACTTGACCTAGATTTATTTGGGATATAATCGTGAAGCATTAGATTTGGGAATCGAAATCTGTTGTGGTGTTTAGGTAGCGCAAACCCAGTTATGGAAATCTTTGCATCTAGTAAAAAAAAAAACCCTAATTTTGGTGTCCCTGAATTGAAATTAGTGTTAAGCTTTTCTTTTGCTCAAATGATCATTTTTTTGTTCAAGAAGGCTAATGATGTTCTGAGTTTTATTTAACCAGTGTCTAGAAATGTTCTTGAGTATCTTTGGATGAAAATTGAACATAGATTAGTCTTTTTTTTCTTTTACAGGTTTTCATTCTTTCCGAGAAATTAACTGATAAAAACTCAATGGTTAATGCCATCAAAGGAGTGTTCATCTCCTGGTACTGTTCTTTCGTTTCCCAAGCAAATCTTGTAAAAATTTGGTGAACATTGATTAATTCAGTTTTCTTCTCTGTATTTTGCGTGCAGCGATATTCCAATGGCACAGTTCATCGTCAACATGAACAATTCGATGCCTTCGTCTCAGAAATTCATAATTCATGTACTTGATAGTACTCACTTGTTTGTGCAGCCACATGTTGAGCAGATGATTCGCAGCGCCATTGCTGAGTTTAGAGACCAGAACTCTTACGAGAAGCCTACTTAGATCACATGCTTCTTTTCAGATGAATAAAAACTTCATTAATAAGATCGAGAGGGATGTGCAAGATTAGATTACATTGTCAAATTATTCTCTCGTCACCGGTTTAGAAATCAGTCTGTTTTCTCTGGTAATGTTGATTAGTGAGAGACTCAAATTGTGATGTTGGTGTTGTGGGAAACTCAGCGAATCTGAGACTGTTTCTATGTATTGGTCTTTGAATCAATCGGTTTCATCAAACCAAATTGGATTGTTTTTCCGGTTATGTAGATTAGTTTGAGAATTGAGACTCAATTAGTCATTATCTTGTTGGTGTTACCTGATCTGGATTTATAACATTTGATGATTTGCACTTCAATTGATATAATCACATCTGCACCGTCAAATGCCAAAATGATCCGACGGCTATGAAACTCTATTATTAGAGAGAGGTTCAGGAAACAGAACTCGGAAGTTCGAAGTCCTCCCGTTGTCTCATTCATTAACCAAGTAATAAAATCACAAAACCTGATTTAACCATTGCACATGTAAACCAATCGGTTGAATTAAACCAATATAGTTGATAAACCCATCTGGCCATCCATCTTCTTCAACAAAATACCCCAATCTGTAATTATTTTCCCCTTCTAGGCTAATAGAAAAAAACACAAATTCAGTGTTCGGCTCTAACACGCTCGACGAGCATGGCGGTCTCACTTAATACAACCCTTCACCAGCCTTCTCTGAGTCCGAGGTAATATTCGATTCTCTAAAGCTTACATACTTATGTCTCTGATTTTATATATAAACACTTGCATCTGATTTTTTGCAGCTGTAGCATCAAGCTTTATTCTGGGTTGAAGCCTCAGTCTGCAAGTTCGTTCCTTTTCTTCTTAATCTTTACGAAAGTTTTTTCTTTTAATCGAATTGGCCCGTGCCCAGCTAGGGAGCTGATTATTTCATGTCACTGTTGTCGGAATTTGTTCAGGCTTTTTGACAAATGGGTATCAGAATTTGAATAAGGAGTTCTATGGCAGAATTCACAAGAGTTTGCAATCCGGGTAATGTGAAATTCTTCTTTTGCAGAATCGATTTTTAGACTTGGCTTTTGCTTGGAGGCTTCTCTTGTCCATTTTTGCTTTAATTTAGGTTTTTTTTTTTTGCGGTCCCTATTTGGGGATTTTCATAATGTATGCTTGATTAGTGATGGAAGTTCCTGTTTTGAATTTTGACCGGTGAATTACTTAAAGTTGGTTCACAGATATTAGTACTCGTGAGCATGGTCATTGCCTTTGAATGTGATAGATTCATTAGCTTTGTCTTTCGTGGTAAACTCTGTGTTCTGCAGGACTGGGAAAGCGAATAGGTCACGGGTAAAGATGATGCCAATAGGAACGCCGAGAGTGCCCTACAGAAACCGAGAAGAAGGCACTTGGCAATGGGTTGATATATGGAACGCCCTTGTACGTATATTCAACTTGTGTATACGTTTCTTTATGGCCAGTGAGAAAAAGAATATAATATGCAATTTTGATTCTTTGTTGCAGTATCGAGAGCGTGTAATCTTCATTGGACAAAACATTGATGAAGAGTTTAGCAACCAGATATTAGCAACCATGTTGTACCTTGATACTCTCGATGACTCAAGGAGGATTTATATGTACTTAAATGGTCCAGGCGGTGATGTGAGTTTCTCTTCCATTCTTTACGTTTTTTGTTCTTTGCTTATACTTCTCTCAATTTTGAAGCTAAAGATAGAAATTCTTTTTTTTTGTAGCTTACTCCAAGTCTAGCTATCTATGATACAATGAAGAGCTTGAAAAGTCCAGTTGGGACACATTGCGTTGGGCTTGCCTATAACCTTGCAGGTTTTCTTCTTGCTGCCGGAGAAAAGGTAGTCTCTTTTCACATATTTTTGAATCATCTATGCATCTTGGAAACGAAATTAAACATGTATGCTAGACTCCGAGGAAACATGAAGTTGAACTATTTGTTTCTGTGAAAGGGTCAACGGTTTGCGATGCCATTGTCAAGAATCGCCCTCCAGTCACCAGCCGGTGCAGCCCGTGGTCAGGTAATAAGCCGCCTCTCGAGTTACGGACTTGTAAAATCTTTATGCAATTCATTATTTACGTGGTGAAACTACAAACTTCCCTCAGGCTGATGATATCCAAAATGAAGCAAAAGAGCTTTCAAGGATACGAGATTACCTCTTCAACGAACTAGCAAAGAATACCGGGCAGCCTGCGGAAAGGGTTAGTTATCTTTTCATATAATTAACAAATCAAACAGTTTCTATTTACTATTTTTGATAAACAGTAAATTCTGAGTGCATATGATTGTTGATGATACAGATCTTCAAAGACTTGAGCCGGGTGAAAAGGTTCAACGCAGAAGAAGCTATTGAGTACGGCCTTATCGATAAGATTGTTAGACCACCGCGCATCAAAGACGACGCTCCTCGCCAAGACGAAACTGCAGGTCTCGGTTAGACTTTTTCTTTTCACAGCAGCATTTGTAATGTCAAAGTTTTTACAATCTTGAGTTTCTTGTTCTTGTGTGATTGGTACCGAATAAAACCACTCTTGTTGTTATTTCATGCCACCGATTTTTTCTGGGCTCTACAAATATTTTTTAGTGTCTGTGTAAAGATGTAAAGGGAATGACTATTCCTGAAAAAAAGTCAACGAATAAGCCACTGCTCTACAGAAGCTGAAGCTGCTGGCTTTCTTGTCTTGTTGGTTCTGTGGTATACGAAAGCACCTTACCAGAGCGAAATGTACAAACCGAAGAAAATTGGCCGGTTAAATGTTTGTTTGGTTAACTAGAATGAGCATGAACCGGCGATATGATTTATTACGGCAAATCTAAATTTATTAAGAGGAGAACGGACTGCTTCAGTCCGAAACTGAGTTACATACAAAACAGGAGAAAACAGCAAATCTCGTGATCTAGTAAGGTATATGGTAATTAAAATATTGTGTGCTCGGTTCGGTTTAATGCATACCGGACTCGTACCACTTCTTAGATAAGTCCTAAGTAATCTAGAAAAAACTCCCAAAAATCAGAACCGAGGCATAGATTCTCAAATAAGTGTATCGACGGTTTTGGCGAAGAAGCAGATAGAAGACGAGTTTCGAATCGTTGAACTTCCTTCTTCGTTGTTGTTCTTCGGAAAAAATTCTGTCACCCTTTTTGCGAGATCAACTAGTCTAAAGTCTCGATGTCCCAGGAAGCTGAGGTATTTCTTTTTATGGTTCAAAATTCTGAATCAGAATTCACAAATGATTTGATGAATTTTTGTTTGTTTTGCTGATGAAATTAGCTCAATGTGCAGATATTGGTGGTGGAAAACGATGAATCAAGTCACTTCAAACTCGAAGACGCGAGTACAGTTGTTGTCTAGGGTTTTCAGATTTGTAACTTGAAACAAACATGATGTGTGTCACTCAGAGATTGGTTCGGGGTCGTTTCTTGAGTCCAGGTACTCTTACAACTGATTTTCTCTCTTGTGACTTCTTGTCTCGCTGCGAACGACACTTTTCTGGTCTCAGCAGCGATAGGAATCTCTCTTACAAAGAGAGATTGAGAAGTGAGATTGTCGATATCAAGAAGGATGACGCGGTTGATCTCTTCCAATCCATGATTCGGTCTCGTCCTCTTCCTAATATCATAGATTTCAATAGATTGTTTAGTTTAGTTGCCAAAACCAAACAACATCATCTCGTGTTAGCTCTCTGCAAGGAGATGGAATTGAATGGGGTTGCGTATGACCTCTACGCTCTCAATATTATGATCAATTGTTTCTGCCGGCGCCGGAAACTCGGTTTTGCTTTCTCTGTTCTGGGAAAGATTTTGAAACTTGGGTATGAGCCCGACACAATCACATTTTCAACTTTGATAAACGGATTCTGTCTCCAAGGTAGAGTCTCTGAAGCTGTAGCGCTAGGTGATCGCATGGTCGAAACGGAACATATGCTAGATCTCATAACGCTTAACACTCTTGTCAATGGACTTTGTCTCAAAGGTAAATTGTCTGAAGCGGTTATTTTAATCGATCGAATGGTTGAAAATGGATGTCAACCTGATGCAGTTACCTACGGACCGATTTTAAACAGATTATGCAAGTCCGGGAACATTGCCTTGGCCTTGGATTTGTTAAAAAAGATGGAAGGAAGAAAGATCAAACTCGATGCAGCCAAATACAATATCGTCATTGATAGTCTTTGCAAAGATGGGAGCTTCGACAATGCACTCAACCTTTTCAATGAAATGGCAATGAAAGGGATCAAGGCAGATGTTATTACTTACAGCTCTCTCATAGGAGGTTTTTGTAAAGCCGGTAGATGGGATGATGGTGCACAGTTGCTGAGGGATATGATCACAAGGAAAATCACCCCCGACGTCTTCACATTCAATACATTGATTGATAGTTTTGTGAAAGAGGGGAAGCTTCGAGAGACTAAAGAATTGTACAATGAGATGATCACAAGAGGTATATCTCCTACTACCATTACTTATAATTCTTTGATATATGGGTTGTGCATGGAAAACCGCCTAGATGAGGCCAACCAAATGGTGGATTTGATGGTTAGCAAGGGATGCGATCCTGATACTGTGACTTATAACACCCTTATAAATGGATATTGTAAGGCTAAGCAGGTTGACGATGGTCTTAAATTCTTCCGCAAAATGTCTCTGAGAGGAGTGGTTGCGGATACAGTCGCTTATAACACTCTCATCCAAGGATTTTGCCAATCAGGAAAACTTAATGCTGCCAAAGAACTCTTCCAGGATATGGTTTCTCACAGTGTGCCACCCAGTGTTGTTACTTACTGTATTTTGTTGGATGGTTTGTGTGACAATGGAGAACTAAAAAAAGCATTGGAAATATTTGAAAAAATGCAGAAGAGTAATCTGGATCTTGATATTGCTATCTATAGTACCATCATTCACGGGATGTGCAATGCTAGTAAGGTGGAAGAAGCATGGAAGTTATTCTGTTGCCTCCCTCTCAAAGGAGTGAAGCCTAATGTCAAAACATACACCATAATGATTGGAGGACTATGTAAGAAATGCTTATTGTCTGAAGCGGACCTGTTGTTTAGAAAAATGGGAGAGGATGGGATTGCGCCAGATGATTGTACGTACAACACACTAATCCGAGCACATCTCCGAGGTAGCAGCTTAACCACTGCAGTTGAACTCATCGAAGAAATGAAGAGGTGTGGGTTCGCTGCAGATGCTTCCACCATAAAGATGGTTATGGATATGTTATCGAGTGGTAGATTGGACAAAAACTTTCTAGATATGCTTTCTTGAATGTGTGATATCATCTGCAAGAGATAAAGTTGAAACCAATGTCTTCTCCTTTTTTATATGCCTTTCTTTCTTCCTGTTTCCCGTAGTAAGTGTATCGCATGCGTCTGTGCGTGCAATCTTCATTGGCCGAAACATCCATGGAGTATAAGTGAACTGGTGTAGAATGAGACACAAAATATAAAATTAAGTCCAATTATAAGTGAACTGGTGTGGAATGTGAAATAGAGAGACACCGATGCATCATTTTCCAATTAAGTCCACGAATGACCCACCAGAAAGCTGTATTGGCTGTCCTTTTTCTTGGTGGAAAATTTTGATGGAAAGTTCCAATATTCAAAATACTAATAATGAAAAAAACGAAATTCTCAGTATGTTGAAACTTTAGGCTATAATAGACGACTAGCTCTCTGAAATAGCTCTAAAATCTTCCACCGCCTGAATCTTCTTCGATTTTTTTTTTATGGCCGGTGTTGGGCGATTCCCTTTTCGCCGGCACTGTGCCTTTGTAATTTATATATTCCATAAATAAACACCTTGCTACGTTCTCCTCTTTCTTTCCATCAATCCATCGTTACTTCCCAAAAATCAGCTGATATGGTGGACTGAGAGTTGGCGTTAATGGAAGCTGCGAATTTTATTGGTGCAAAGGCAAGTTGGATTTGGATGTCTTTTTGTTTGCCGCAACTTGTCGACTTTGAAATAGAAATCGTGAGGATTTCTCTATCACATATGGTGGTTCTATTTCACGGTGGTCTGGATCCAGATCGAGAAGCTTCTGCGTGCTTTAGCCATGGAGTCTTTATGCCGGGAAATTTGTAAATTGCAATAAACCCTGAAACAAGAAACGCCTATATAATAGAAGTGCTTTGTAATGAACCCGAAAATCAGAATATATCAATATATAAACAAGAAAAAGCGGAATCCGTATTCATAAGCTATCATCCACGCGTCTAGCTTCATGAAAATTGCAATAAACAAGAAATGCCTATATAAACATAGAGAAAACCAAAAAAATAATTCAATAAAACAATTGAAGATTGGTGTACCGTAAAAAGATACTAATGGTGCATAAGAGCTTCCCCCATACTCTGGTTAGTGTCAAAGCTAAGCCATTCCAAAAGCAAAACCTTTGGATGATAACGTCCCAAACGCTTGATTAAACTATTTGCTTAGAGTTGCTCTTATTTCAAACCAACAACAATCATCACAATGTATAGCTTTACGCACAATTCTCATAAACAAACACTATATTAGTTTAGAGACGTAATTACTAACAAGCATGATTTAGCACAATAATACAGAAATTATCAATTCCAGTCACACACAATCACATTTGCCTATTATTTTAATTTAAAAGAAGAAAACGACGAATTCATCAATGAAAGCAACAACGCACACTCTTTGTTTAAAGAAGGAAACAAGCCAAATCCATATTATTCCAAAGGAATCATGAATTTCCATACGAGTATTTTTCAATCGTGATTAAACCCCAACTCGTGGGAAACTAAACATGGGAAAAAGGAAGATAAAAGATAATAACTTAACGATTGTCAATTCGAACACGACGACGACAGTGGAAATAACCCAGACAGAGTAACGACTGAGATCCGGATTAAGTGTTTCTGGAAGAAATCTGAACACAAATCAGAAGAAATAACCCAAACTGAATCTTAAAAGGCCTAACATGAGCCATTTTTGGACTTTAATGATCACAATTTTGTCTACCATTGTTTACCCAAATAAACAATTTCAGACTTTCAGTTTTTCCGAAAACAGAAATTAACATGGGTTATTTTGCCTTAAACAATAATGGTTTAACTTAGTTTGCCTTGTTCAATCGTCTTAATTATTTTAGGACATGACAAACAAAAATTGGTACGATCTAAAAGAAGTGGATCCTACAAAAATTTCATTTTTCACCTTTTTACTCTAAATGTATTACCAATCAGAGCCTAAAATGATGATATATTCCCTCTAAAAAACCAACTAATTGGAAAAACTGACCACCAAAAGGAAAAAAAGGAAAAAATATGTACTATCAACTAAATAAACACATAGATGAACATAATTTATTTTTTTTGTTATAAAAAAAGCTAAAAATGAACATTACATAGATTTTAAACTGATATAAACAATTCCAATAATTACGAGACCAAGAAAAATGAAATAATATTACACAATTAAAAAAAATAAAAAAAATGTTTACCACCCCGCGTAGCGCATATGTAATTTAAAATAAGATAAGACTTTCTGACAATATATATATATATATATTAGATATATTATAAAGAAACCTATTTTTGGAGTTCCAAGCTGAATTAATAATATAACTTACAAAAGGACAAATTATCTGATATAAATTTAATCAAATTAAAAGAAATACAACTACAATTAAAAATCCGTTTTGACAACAAGCACTGTTAAAAAGTTTGGGAGTTTCTCTCTCGGATGAGAAAGCTCCCTTATAGTTTTTGTTTTGTTCTTCCAATCTAATTCGGATTCAGATTCCGACGTTTGTTGGGATTGTCTTTCGTTTGATCTTTGATCTTAGTTCGGATAGTTTGATTTTGTTTGTTTCTTTTGTTGCTCTTCCTTTGGCATGCTTGATTAATATTTTTAATTTTTAATTTTTAATTTTCGGAATAAAATTAGATTTTTAAACAATTTATATGTTTAATTAATCTAGGATATTTTGGTAATTTTAGATGTCAAAAATATTAGTTTTCAAACTTTTTTAAACACAAATTAGTTGTCATATTATATAATTTTTTAAGAATATTAAACCAAATCTCCCTTTTTTAATCGTATCACGATCGTGGGCTCCGAAACACTTCTGTATGATAACCCATTTTACTGGGCTTTTAATAAAAAACGACAAAAAAAATGAAAAGAATAAATAAGCTCTAGGGTTCTTCACGCTGAAGCAAAGTAAAACTTTATCTACGAACTTTCAGACAACCACACGAACTCTGATCTTGTCTACGAAGGTACAACAAAGATCGAATACTTTATCTTGGTTTTACAATTATTTAGTTTTCAGACAAACGGAGCTTCTGTTTTTTCGTTTACCTTAATTTCCACAGTAGAGGAAGATAAAAGGGTTTGAGATTATGCAGCTTTTCTATAATTTACAATTTTGATTTTTAATTCTGAATCAGGCCTCAGCCGTTGGATCATGGTGGTTACTTGAGCAGCGAAAGAGTCTCCGGTGGGTTGTTGCCGGAGTTACTTGCCGGTGACATTGCTCTCTCATCCTCTGTTACCAGAAACCTCTTCTTCCCCATCTGTAAGAAATTTTCTTACATTTCCTTTACTAAATATTAACAAGAAATTAATCGGTACTGTAAAAAGCATTTTTTGTTGTGGCAAATATTACAAAACTATGGATATCACTCAAAATATTTACAGGAAATCTAAATTTTGGAAGCTTTAACAAAGAAACAAAAACAAACTAAAATGTGGAAGCATGATTAAGAAAAATAAATTAAATATTAGATTCTGGGTCTCACTCAAAACTGTCCTGCATATCCATCAAAGTCCTGAACTTTCATATTTATGTACATGTATTAATGCAAATGTATGTGTGTGTCTATCTAATTAGCTTCTAGGGGCAAAATAGATTGAGCGTTTGTTACCTGACTAGCCAGAACATGGTTCTCTTCTATCAGCAACTTCTCCTGTTGGTGTAAGATCACAAGTCCATTAGTTTCTAACAAGTTCCAAAGCTATCCACAGATTCATAGACAGAAATGCTAACAGAGGGGCCAGGAAAAGTCGAATTTGATCACAATTTTAGCAATGCTTTTTCTGATCTCAATTTGGGTTTCATTTAAATGAATCCAAAAACAAATCAGGATATATGACAAGACCAAAAGACATATCTAGAGAGCTAAAATTGGTTTAGTGATCTGTAGACTCTTGAGTTTAAGAGGATTCAGAATCAGCATTGCCTACAATGGCTGGGATGGCGAATAAAACCAAAGCACTAACCTTTTCTTGAAGGGTCTTCACAGACTCCATCATCAGTTCTGTCTGCAACAAGACATTAAAGGATTATGTCAAACTAGAAACATGATCTGAAGTCAGGCACGGTCCAAAGACCGTTTTTGGAAACTAACTAGACAGAATATTTTATGGAATAATTGGCCGAATCACTTTTAAGTCTCAGCATATATACCTTTCTAGCTCTAGTTACAGACAGAGCAGACTTGAGCTGATCCTCCACCGAAATTAGAGAATCTACACTTACATTATCAACATTCGGTTCTTCAAAATAGCTGCCAAGTTGCTGCATATTCATAAGTGGACCCCAAAAAAAAAAAAAATATTCGATCAGAAGAATATGTCTTGGTGCTAACCTTTGGACTAATTCTAGTAACTGCTTGTGCGGAAGATAGTTCCGAGTTTTTTCCGCAAGATCCTGCACATGAGAAAAAAGGTTGGAAAGATTGTGAAGTTCTTGTGTTTCCAAGAGACACAATAACTGTAACCCTAGAGATTTAGTTCGGTATGACAATTTCAAAACATTAAGTTATCTCAGGCTCAACCAGCCCTTCTGTCCCTTCATGACATCAGCAACCGCATCCAGAAGAAGATATTAATGACGTTTTTAGATAACTTACCAAGGTTCTAAGTTCATGAGCATGTTGTATGTCATAACGATCGATGATATTGGTCATGCTGTAGATACCAAGACCAAAACAAAAATGCATATCAGAACTAATTCATGAAAAACCATTTCAAAACGACGGATTAGATATATCATCAATAGAGGCCTCTATAGAGACAAGGAACAGGGAGAAAGAATGCTTCTCTCTCTATATAAATAAATCTCGTATATGGCATTAGTTTGTGTTATTAACATATACTTTTGTTAATCAAAATTTTACTTAACTAGGCTTTTATATATATTATAAAAGTAGAGTATATCGCTTAAAATATAAACAAACTAGGTTTGTTTACTATTAGTAATTGTATGTTTGTTTCTTACTAGTTACTATGTTTTTGCAATCTCCGTTTTACTTTTACTTTTCCATTCCATCACATTCTCTTCCATTTTCATATCCACGCATGTAATTTTTTTTGTTTTTTTCAAATTCAAACCTGAAACTTTAATATTCTAGTTTCTAACTTAACTCAACTTGGCAACCGATGGAAGTCAATGTTTCAACTTCGAAAAGGTTTTAGAACTAAATGCACACATTTTTGTAACTCCTCCGCATGAGTTCAATTGACTACCTTGTGTATCCTTCTAACAACTAATAGAAGACGAAAAAAGTAAAATTGGATGGATATAAAAGACATTCCTTCTAAAGACAAATACTTGATGAAGGTCATCATGTTCATACTTTAGGGAGAATTTCGAGAAGTTAGTGAAAATATTTTATATTTTGACTATTTATATAGGAGAAAACTATAAGTAGCCAATTGATTATCTTGGCAAACTTCTTCTAGTATGCAATCCAAGTCCTGCATAGTACTAGAGCTTTCACACATAGAGCCAACTGAATCGGAGAAACAAAACCTTTGGCTAAATAATGTCAGGATACTCCATAAAGGATAAGCCAAGAAAATAGGTTTAGCATTTCAGGGTAGGTCATGCGTTTAATCCTTATTTTTGTTCTTAACATCTTAAGTTTTGAATTAGCAATTTAATCATTCATGATCACAAAAAGAAGAAAAAACTAAACAATTAGTAAGGCGCATAAGAATCCTAATCTCAAGTCAAAACACTTAGTGCCACTAAGTTAAGGTATAAAAGGAACTACCAAAGATACTAGCTACAACTAGAGTTTGACTATTGTGAAATGGAGGCAAATAGAGACGGTTCCTAATTCTATTATTAGGCTGTGCATTGTTAGTTACAATTTAGCACAAACACTCTTAACGATCAATCATTTATGGAGTTTTATAATATCAAGGCATTGAGAAGGAGATATATATACACATAGTGACAAGGGTTACAATTCCATTTTCTACAAGATTTTTTTTTCTTATCCCATTTATGAGTTCTCTCAGCTTGAGATAGGAAACACACTGTCAATAAATATTGATTTGTCAATGTAGTTTCGTAACTTTCGTTTTGGTTGGGTCAATGTAAGAAATTCAAAATGTTATAAAAGAGAAGTGAATTTCTTCTAGATAGAAAAATGTCAAAAGGTCATGTGCTTAAGAATATCCGCACAAAGATTACAAATAAAGGGGGAAAATCGATATCCGATTAGATAAGTGATGTAGCATGTGTGAGTATCAATGTGAGAAAATATCCAAACACTACAATCAACCAACAAAATCAACTATAAACCTTTGGACGAGACTAAATCAACAAATCAATCAAAGAGAAATTACAAAACAAACAATCTACAATACATTTTGGATCGATAATTGCAATGCTCAATGTGGCATCCAACTTTTAACCAAAGATTCTTGATCAAAGTTACCATTAACCCCTATTAATCTCTCAACAAATCTACCGGAAGTGCATTGCAATATTGGATATATAAACCAAATCTTAAAATTTTAACAATTCACATTGTTTCTTATATATAAGGAAAAAATGAATCTAAAGTGAACAACAGATGAAGTAGCAATGCAAAGATTACTGAAAAAACATTGAGCATGGATCAACACGTGTAGAAATTTTTTTTTGAATCACATGCAATAATAAAATTCGTAAAAATTAAAGGTTAAAAAAAAAATCCCTATTAGAAAACGGAAAAAACAAAACGAACACCAAGAACATATCTTGGCCACCACAATGTTTAATCTTAAATCAGGTTTGAGATAACGCATCGGCTATCGTCATTAACAAAACAAAAAGAAAATCTCAGTTGATTTGAAGGAGAAGAAAAGCCCTAGATTTAGCCCTAGATTTGAAGTTTATATATCGGGAAAGCAATTAAACAAAGAGAGTAAGAAGAAAACTCGAGTGAGACTCAGACGAGGAAAAGGAGCTCACTTATCACCGGAGGAGGAGTTGTAGAGCTTTCCGGAGGCGGACACGACGAGAACAGCGACGGATGATTCACAGAGAATCGAAAGTTGTCGAGCTTTCTCCATGAGACCATTGCGTCGTTTAGAGAAAGTGACTTGTCGACTGCTTTTGTTATCGATTCGCTTGATCTCCACTTTTCTTCTTCCCATCGCTTCTTTCTCCGATAAGGCTTTATTATGCCCTAATTTGAACCTGATGTCCCGAGACTCAATGTTTTTGCTTCTTCTTATTCGTTTCTTTCTCTCATTTTTTTTTTTTTTTTTTTTTTTTTTTTTTTTTTTTTTTTTTTAGGTTTTTGCTCTTGGACAATGACAAATCCAAGTCAGTTTTTTTTTAAAAAAAAAAACGAGAGCGGAAAAAAAAAAGTAATGAGTGGAAACGATGCGTTTTGAGGAAGAGACTCATATTCTTTACGCATGTTGAATTTCCAGGAAGCGCGTTTGACTTTAAATCCAACCGGTTGGACCGGTCCTCATCATCATCTGAACAAAAGCTGGTTTTAACCAAGAGCATAGGTAGGGCAGGGCATATTTACCGAACCAAACCGAATAATGTTATTTGGTTCGGGTTCGGATAACTCGAATAATCCAAATGGACACATTACTAAATTATTCGGTTTATTTATTTACCGAATATCAAATTAACCGATTGGATAACCGAATTTAAACTCAATCCATATAAGTCAAATAATACCATATAGGGTTTTGTGAGTCTTTAGTAATTATTATGATATATTTTTTTTGGTTTAAATGTTAAATTTTATTCTAATTTTAAGATTTGCGACAGCGGTTACAGAGATAACTTAGAAAGCAAAAATACCGAAAACTACAGACAAAGGCAAAGAACAACGAGAAACAAAGAAACGGACATCGAAACGAGCTAGTTTGGCACACGTCACAGGAAACCAAGGGGATCCTCGACGAAGAAACACCGATTCCGAACACGAAGCTCGGACATTTGCATTTGCAGTTCTAAGGAACTCGAGTCCTCATTGTCGTTGCCACGAGCAGCTCCCATCCGAGCCTAGCCCTCAAACCCCGCTAGAAGGAACGCCTACAGCTTCTCCGAGGACAAACACAAAAACGTAACTGCTTCAACGAACTACTCCACAACCGGCGGCATGGGAGACTCTACAGGCAGCCAGAGAAGCCGCCTACATGAATCATCTCCCACGGAAATGAAAAATAGTCGCCAAAACAGATTCGCCGCCTCTATTTGTCACCGAGTCACCACCAGAGTCGATAACGGAGCACTCCCTAATCGCAACTTTGAACCGCTCCTAGAACCGTCGAACGAAGCCGGAGAAAAAGAAAACACACATCGGAGAAAAAGCCTAAATCTCAGATCCAATGGGACCAACCGAGAGAACGACGGAGAAACCACAAACCGACCCAACGAGAGGAAGAGAAACCGCGGAGCACCGCCGCCGGAACCGGAGACCCAGTCCTCGAGGACCCCGAAAGATCCGCCGACCAGATCAAGGCGAGGACTCCTCCACGAGAGTCGGAGCCTGAACCTAGAGAGATGCCGATAAGCCACACACCATCTCCGTATTGACCCACCGCACAAGGACGCCATAATCCACCCAGTCGCCATTCCCAAGGAGATCCTAAAGAGAAAGAAAAAAGGGGGAAGCCTCCCCCGGCGACAACGAGGAGCGCCGGCCACCGGGGAGGCGGCGTCGCTGATGGTGAAAAACTGAGGCGGCGGCGGTTTTTTAGAGAGGTATTAAGGCGAACTAGGGAGGTGAGAGAGAGCTCTTGTAAACTTATGATATCTCAATATTATTATTTAAGAAATTACTAGATTTTCATCCGCGCGCCCGCGCAAGATAATTTGTTTTATTATAGATTTAATGCAATGTTTTCATATCCTTGTCAGACCAGCCGGTTCGTTATAGCTATAAAACCCGATACTATAAAATCCAATAAAACCCGTAGAAACTCAGCAAATAACCGTGAACTGGACATAATCGTTGATCCGGACGGATCATGGTTCTGTAATAATTCAATCAGAGAGTTTTCTTTATTGTTTTATTGAGTCATTCAGATTTTATAGCCTGCTATTTTATGATCTTCTTTCGTTTGTGAATAATACTTTATCAACTAAAATAATAATTACTTTGTGAGTTAGACATATCTTTTTAAAACTTATTTTAGCTATCCAAATTTTCTGACCCATTTTGTAAACTTTGTTATTATGTGAATTTATATTACTACACAACCAATCTCTATATTTATGAGTTTTAAAATGGGCTAACCCGTTTTTTTAATCTGCCTCGAATCAGCCAACTACCTTGGATCTTTTGACAAACCAACCCGCAAAAGACGGCAATTATAAAACATAACACTAACTCGTCCATCATATTATACCGTATAATATAAATATTTACTAATTTTGAATATTTGAAATTTTAGGCTGGTTGATTATGATAAAAATATACAATAAAATATTCATTTATCATATACGTTATAATGAGAATATTATTTAAATTTGAATATTTAAATTAAATCTAAATTAATATCAAAATTATCATTTTTTAAAGATAATAACTGATTTTCTGATTTTTAATAAATAATCTAACATATATTTAATAAAATCCAAAATAATCTAAATTATCG